>VZTA01005834.1:0-66406 GCA_013398855.1 Mohoua ochrocephala | reverse complement strand
TGCAAAAAAAGGGGTAAAACAGTTAAAACAAACATAAAAAAAAAAAAAAAAAAAAAAGGCAAGGTGCTGAAGGTTTCAAAATGTGTTCATTTTCAACACTCATTAAATGCCTGAGTCTCCATAACCTTGCTGACATTACTTAACCTTTAAAGTCAAGGCTCAATTACTGAAACCCCTCTCATAAAACACGAATAAGATCCAACGTTATCCTCAATCGAGGAATGTCAACATTAAGCACTTTAACTTCCACTCTTTCTCCAGGACCTAGGCCCAGGCTTCGTCTCTTCTTCACTTTAGAGAGTTTTGCTTCTGTTATGTTTCGCACTGGAATCAAACCCGATTTTCCCACACCAATATCAACAAAAACTCCAAATGGCGTTGCATTTTCAACTTTTCCAGTCAAAACAGCACCAACGCTTAAGTCTTCAAAGCAGACTATGCTTCTCTTGAAGTCGGGTTTGTCAAAATCTGTTGTAAGAAACAAGAAACACAAATAAGACTCTGGAGAAAAAAGGTTTTCTAAGAGTCGTTTCCAGATGATTGCTTCTAATTAGTAAGTCATCCCAAGGTAGCTCTTAGGTCCCAAATACTGCTTTCTGTGCATTTTTTAAAGAAAGACCCATCTGTGATAAACAACCTGTTTCTTATATTTTGTGAATCACTTTATAAGACTTTGATTAGTGAAGTAATAAGTATAGTGAATTTTGTGTTATGAAACTATCATGAGGGGATCAGAAGCATGGTGTGTAGTAGCCAGTGACTGAAAGATTCTTTACATTTTCTCAGATCTAGGGAGAAAATACTTGAGGTGACTCTTGAGCTACATCAATTATACATGAAATTCTATTCCTATAGAAATTTCTACACAAGAAGGTGAATACTCGGTTTCATCACATACTAAAAGAAAAGTCAGCAATGCACTGTTTTTAGGCTTGCTGTTCATCTGCACCATGACATCACACAAGCTTCACCACAGTGCTGCTTTGCACTGACAACTCGAAAATCCCGCAGACATGATCATAAGCAGGGAATATACTGGGATATGAATGTTCACATTCTGCATTTAAGGGCACAGACAGATTTTTTAAACTCTTTTATTTCCCTACTACTTTCTGCTTCTGCAGAAAACCCTTCTGAGTCATCTCAACAACTTCTCTTTCAATCTTTTCCAACCATTTTTTGACCTTTCCAAGATATAAAAAGGACTGATATTTTCCACAGGGAACATCACCAAACCGGAATTGCCATCATTTTTCTCTGTTTGCTTTTGAGAAACAAAATTCAGCCTGAACAAGTTTATAGCTAAAATGCTCTGGAATTTAATCAGTCTGTTGATCTGTACTGGCTTTGCATGGCAATGTTTTGGTAGGTGTGTGTGTGGGCTATTGTGAATGGTGGCTTCTGTTAGAAGCTGCTAGCAGCTTTGCCTGTGTCCAATAGATCCACTGCTGGCCAAGGCCAAGCCCATCAACAATGGTGGTAAGTGACTCTGGGATAACATATTTTAAAAGGAAAAAAAAAATCCCAGTGCAACAGCAACTTGAAGAGAGAACGGGAGGGCAACGGGAGGGAGAGAGAAGTGAGCACACGTGAGAGAAACAGCTCTGCGGACACCAAGGGAAGGAGAAGGAGGAGCTCCAGGTGCCAGAGCTGAGATTCCCCTGCAGCCCATGGAGGGCCCTACACCAGAAGAGGTGGATGCCAGAAGGCTGTGACCCTGGTGGGAAGCCCACACTGGAGCAGGTTTTCCGGCAGGACTTGTGACCCCATTAGGGAACAATGAAAGCCTGTTTCTAAAAGACTTCACTCCATGGAAGGGACCATGCTGGAGCAGTTCATGAAGAACTGCAGCCCATAGGAAGGACTCATGATGGAGAAATTCATACAGCTACATAAGGCTACTAGGCTGACTACTCCAGTCACAGAGTCTGCCTAAAGTAATACTGAACATCCAAGATCAACAGAATATGAATATTTCCACTGAAGATTCTCTCTTTTGCTTTTATGTCTCCCTATGTTAACAGTCTACTGTAATTTAGATGTGAGATCTCACAAATTGAGACAACAAAAATACACATTTTCAAGATCGCTAGTGGGGAATATTTAAAAAATATGCACGGAAACTATTAATGAACCAAAAAACGGGGACAGAAATGTTGGTTTGGCTGTTTCTTAAGCATACATTTATTATTTGTTACTACAAGCTGGCATCTTTGCTGTCTACCTTTATCTCCTGCTGTCGTAAGAGAACTCAGCTGTTTCATTACACAACAGCATCCCCAGATGTTTCACTTCATTACCTCATCTTTCTTTACCTCAAACTGTTCAGTACCACTGCAGGTTTTAACCAGGATGGGTCATGAGCCATGTGCTTCAGTTACACTCAGCATTCCCAGATTCAATCAGCAGAGAGTCAACATATTGAAACTATTTCATTTGTTAACAGCCATACAACTCCCCTTCCTATGGCTGAAAAAGCCATGATTTAAGACAGGATTCACACTCCTTACCTACCAAACTGGAAAGAAACATCTGACTATGATACAGCCTTTACCTTGACTGAGAAAAGAAATGGAGTTACATGTCCATGAAAATCTACAACTGATTTTAGAAGAAGAAAATGTGCTGTTTTAAAAGTGATACGTAGAACAAGCAAACTGAGATTACACCCTTCCACACTGAGGTTTACCTGTTCGGATGTCGTAGCCTTCAGGCTGAGTGAGACCATCAATGATCAGCTGCAGTGTGTGCACGGTGGTATTGAGCCTTTTGGCTGTGCCTTCCAGTCCTTCCTTTTGAATGACTGCATTTACTTTTTGCTGCATATCTGATTTTCCTATGTCATTTGCATTTCCTCCAATGAGAGATAAAAACCTAGGAAGTTCAAACAAAGATAGAAAGATTTGTAACATCCTTTAGTGGGAACTGAACCTTTGCCCTATTACTTTTCATTGATGCATGAGCAAAACTTCTGATAAAAAAAAAATGAACAGTTTCTCAAGTGCATATCCTCTCAACTCATCACTGATCTGACACAGAAATGGAAACTTAGAGTCCATCTGTATACGAGTATCTTCTGAAACAGATTGCAAAACTAGAAGCAAAATATTAAAATGCAATTAAAATCTCTTCTCAGACCAATTATTTCATCTCACAATAAAACTGGTTTTCCTTATTACTGAAAGATGTCTTTTACCATGAAAGATCCCTAGAAATCAGCGAGAGTTCTATAACACTGTTATTGTAATTGTCACTCTCATTCAAATTAAAATGAATGGCAATTTAGTAAAGCAACAATGAACATTCAAAATATTAAGTTAATATGAAGAATCTTTAACCCAACTTAAGAAAAACTTCGTATGAAATACTTCTCTCGTCTGTGAACTTCATGATTAAGAACAACTGGTTTTTCAGACACTAGATAATCATAAAGTAGTCACACAACACAAACACCCTTATCTTTCCTTATTGTCACATACACACATTGCAGACTGAGACAAATTTGGAGTGGCATCTAAAAAGCTGAAAAGAAATACTTCTAAATAATTATGTCCTGACATGTGATCTCTGCCCTGATCTGCATCTCACCATGAATAAGCCTCTTCTACCCTGCTTTATCATGCCCCATATTGTTGGTGGGAAGTACATTTTTTTTTTGCATATTCTCCACCACAGCAGAAAGGTGTGGTGGAGAATTATTGTCCCTGTCCTCCAGAGTCTGAGTAAACATTCCTTCCAAATTCCTAAAAGAGATCCCTCTTTCCTCTTCTTATCCTGCTTCACAACAGGTGTAAACTACAAGTCTCAAAAGAAGAGCTGACCACCAGGTTCATGCCCTGAACTTGGTGGGAGACATTCCAGCTCTATAAGAGAGCAAAAGCCCCGGGCACTCAACCTTCTTTCCCCCGCCAAAATACATGCCGTGCTTTTCTCAAAACCTGAGGCTAGTATGTCTTCTGTCAGGAGACCCAGAGGGCTTTTTTTGTCTTGTTGTTTCCTCTTTTTTAACTCAAGGAACCCAACTGAGATTATTTCAGGTGGTGAGCAATAGAAAGTTATACGGATTGAAATACAAAACTAAATCTATTTTTGACAAAATCTAAATTGAAGAGACATAATTAAAGCAATATCTGACTTTCAGTAAATCACAAAATTAATCTTTGAGGATAAGGACAAAGCTTCACTTAAAAATGTCCATTAATTTTGCTGAAGGAGGACATCTGTTACAACTGTCTATCAGGACTTCCACCTCTTTACTGAATTCAAGTACAAGCATAGTGACTTGAGTGTGCTGGTAGCTCAAACACAGAGATTTGCATTTAGTAGTGATAAGTATAATTTTCACTAATTTTTTTAGTGCATACACATCTTTCATGCGGCAACGTATGATGAACATTAATAAGGACTCAGTGGATGGTGCTGTTCTCCATATTTACTGAATTTTGCTTTGACTGCATTTCAACTTTTGACATCCCTTTTTAAAGTAGTTTAAGGTGGTTTGGAAGCAAAGTATGTAACAAAACAGATGCAAAATTTTTATAATACCAAGTGCAATTCTTTTTCTGTAAACAAACCTCACCACTACGACTCAAATATTTTATCTAATAATAGATACGAAAAATATCACATGTTCTGTGAAATGAAACCACCTTTTTTTGGTCTCAAAGGAGCACCAGAAGTGGCTGCAATGATAATGTTGAAAACGAGCCCAGGCCCAGGTGAAGTGCTCCTCCCCAGACTGCTGGGGGCTGCTAACGCCGGTGGCCGGACAATGCCCCAGCAGAGCACTAGTGACAGGCAGCAGCTGCCCCAGCTTTGAGTGACGTGCCAGATGTAACATGACAAACCCGACCAGCCTCATGACTCAACCTTCTAAATAATGTATGCTTTACCACCCACCCCTATAAACAAGTTTGCTGACATTCACGTACTTGGCTTTATTTCACTTCAAATGGAAACTCGGCTTGAGTACGTCCAAGTAACATTTTCTCACCATCAGAATTTCGCAGAAGTGCATTGACTTCGTAAATTGATCACAGGGTGGGTTTCACCACCAGTAAGTGCAACCACACAAAGCAGCCACCGGTGTGTATTAAAAACCCCTGTTACATACAAAGCCATCGAATGTGTGGATAACGCAATCAGGATGAATGGTGCTGCGTGCACACTGCTGGAAAGAAAACCAGCCCGAAACAGGGCTCAACCCAAGTGCCTGAGCCTTCAAGCACAATTCATGAAAGGTATTTCACCCCCCACTCCTTCCCCTGCAACCGCCTCCCTCCGGACATCCCAAAGCATTTATCTGAAATTAAAAAGGATTCCTCATCTAGGCAAGTGTGGTAGGTTTGGGTCCTATGTTATCAATTACAGTTGTGTAAATAACTTATTAACGTGGTTACCGCTCACAGTAAAATTCTGGCTCCACCTGAAGATGCTGCTTAAACATGTGCCCAAGTCTAAGTACATGAGAAGTCCCACAGACTTCTAAAGAATTTTAATGTTCTGAAAATCGGGCATTCTGTTAAGAATATTTCAGAATTATGAGTTATGTATCACAGGCAAAACAGAGCACCGTAACAAAGCCCAGCATGCACAAACAGAGAAGAAATACTCTTTATAAGAAACAGTATTATTTCTATTTTGGAAATTCTCACCTTTTTAGGATAGGTTTTGGTAAAACCTATGTAATAAAGTGTTTCCAAATTAAAGTAACTCCTTAGTGATAGCAGATGCAGTTAGTTTTAGAAATACTGATGAATCTAATTATGTATTTAATGTATCATTTTTACTCAAATGAACATAGCCTGAGGGCACTCGGGCTAAAAAAAAATCAATATAAATCACAAGTCTCTGACTGAACTGTGGTGCATTATATTGATAATTTCTATTTTTAAATGTCATTGCTAATAACAAAGTTTATTTATTCCTTATTAGAAAAGCAATCCAACAACTTCCTTCAAGAGTTATTTCAAGGTCAGAAAAAACCAAAAGACATAGTTGGTAGTAACACTGGGTATGGCTATGGGGGGAAAAAAGAGGTTTCCCTTAATTTAAACATTTTGATCTTCTTAATGTTAAACTATCTCACTACGATCCTTGAAATATCTCGCTCACACAATTTGTAAATGACAGCCCCAGCTGCAGAACATAGGAACATGAATGAGCTGTGCAAAAATGAAAGTCCTTAAAGTATTTTCCTGGCTACATATGTGAAATAAATAATACATTGCAGTAGCTCAAGTGCTACGTTTATCTACTAGAAAGACAAAACCTAGAGAAAAGTTAACAGAAATGGGGAAGATGAGACTTTTTTTCTGAAGTGAGGTCATTCTTATAAGATATATTATCCTTCCTCAAATGCCGAGTATCTGAATGAATGGTGAACTTTCTGCTCAATGTACATCAACTGAGATAAAAGGTGCCAGAGTCTTAGGAAGAACAGGGTGACATTTAAACAGTTTAGAACTTTTGAGTTTTATGGTTTTGAGATTTAGAGAATACTCAGAAACCTTTGCAATCGCCTTAGTTTTAAAAGCAATCTTTGCAGTCTTTCAGGACCTGTAGAGAACGGTCATGGATAAATGACTGATGGTTTTATTTAATACATAATTTCATCCATCTTACCCAGATAAAGAAAGAAAGAAAAGTAGCATAAATGTAACAAATAAGCACATCATGTTCACTTAACATACACATCTGCACAAAATTATAGCACAGCCCTTGCAGTACTTAAAAGATAATGCAAATTTCACTGGAATGCAAAAAAAACAGTCAGAAAAGAGTAAAAATTTTACCAAGGGAAGCCTACAGTAAATTTTTAAGAAGTTACTCTAACCACCCCCCGAAAAGCTTCTCATAATGTGCAGGAGTTCTAAAGCTTTGCAAGGGCTTTAGTCACAGTCATTTCTGTTTTATGTAATCATTTCCAGCAACACGACTTAAGAGCTGGGAGTACTGGATTCATTACATTAAAGCAACATGATACGCCATTACATCTTGTCACAGTGCACACATGAATTAATGGCAAAGCAACATAATCACTCTGAAAACAAAACAACTCTGCATTAGCATGCACTTTGTTAGGTAAAACGCACATTTATGACAGTAACAAACTTGAATTATGCAGACCTTTATGTTTTAGTAATGTTTTGAAGTGCAAAAGCAGTATTTGTATAACGCAGATGTTGACTGCTCTTGTTCTCACCAGTGATATGGATCCTAAATTTTTGATTACTGATGAAGACTACGTATCAAACAATATTTGTGCATCACTCACTGTAATTAATTGCTGGACACAGAAAACTAAAGATACAAATACATCTAAAAACTACTTAGGTGGTTTAGCCAGACAAAGTTATTTAACCAATATGTTTTTCTTCAAATGCATTAATTATTAATGATATAGATTATTTAACGGCATGCAGAAAGCACTCAGTTTATGACATTTTGAACATATAAATTCTAAGACACAATGAGTTTCTAAATGAGAACAGAAATTCAGACACAGTTCCACTGCAGCATAGCCACTTTGCTCCCATACCATTCGGCACGCTGCTGGTGGCTGTTCTCATGACTATTGATGTATCACGTAACTGGAGTGCAACCCGAGATACAAAATAGTGAAACATGATTAGTTATCCACAAAGAACTGGTATACTGCACTTAAAGGAGATAATTCCGTTAAAAAGGTCTTCTGGGGGGTTTTGTCCCATATTTTTTTCTAAATGCAACTAGTGGGAAGTTATGTAAGTTCCAAAAATTTCAACAAATTTAAAAATACCATTTGATTTATGGGTCTAGTATTTATAGTGTAAATGGAACATATTTCTCCATTATTTCCAAGTTCTTCTAATCATTCTTGTTAACTGTATTTTACAACACATTAAAGTTTTAAAATGTCTTTATCGGATGGCAATTGGCAGTGAAAGCTTTTTCTGCTCTTCTGTTTACTGACAAGACCACTTTCAAAAATATGGCTTCTAAAAATCCAGCTAAATTAGTAGAAAATCTGTGAATGGCCTGGCCTTCTAAAGTGATGAATATGAACTGTTACTTATAATACTTAATGGCCACAATTCTGCAAGTGTTCTCCTTAATTAGGGCTGGACATTGGCTATTGGAAATAGTCATAAAGGTTCATTAATTGACTGAGTTTAAGTTTTTAAAGTTTCTTTTAAAAAAAACCCCAAAATGTAAGACTTTATTAAGTATTATTCTGCACAGTAAATAACTTGAATACCCACACACATGTGTACATGCAAGTACAGTCTCATTCAAGTGGACAAGAGGATGACTTGTAAGGAAAGGCCTCCTGCCACAGTAACAACTCCTATCCTCTGTAAAAATACTCACATGTAGACTGCATTATTAAATAGAACACAACAATTAGTTTTCATTGCTCAAATACCATACTAAGCAATAATTCCCTCCCTGATTTCTACTCCTCTTAAGTACTGCCTCAGTTGTTCCGTAACAACTAGGGGATCTGGATAGAGGCAAGCCAGCCTGCCAGAGAGCTGGAAATGCCATCAAAGGACAACCTTCCAGTTGCATAAAGGGCAGGAGAGGAAAATCCCTTTCTTTTGGTGGCCTCATCAACAGGTTTTCTGTTGCATTTTCTCATGTGCCAGTAGTTGCCTTCAAAGCCAGCAAATGCAGCTTATCAGCACAGCAAATGAGATACCACGGATCAGCTGTTACATCCACCCGTGCAGAGTACAAGAAACACCAGGGATATCTGAAATACGATTGACTGGCCTACAATGGGACATAAACTGTTACCAACACAAAGGCCTTGCTGAAATGAGCGCCAAATCAGGGTGTTTGGCTTCAGGGAAGAAAAAGCACAGCAACGAGTGCTTGCTGAATTCTCTTGGGATTTTGAATTCCTTCTCAAGATATCAACCAGCACTATCAATACACAGAGAATGGCAAGACATGAATCTTCACTGCAAGTGACTCTGCTCAGTATGTCAAAAACGTCTCTTAAGGCATAACCAACCACAGTGAGCAGGACTGGCCTCTACCAGGAAAGGTCCTACACCTGGGTAATTAGCCAAGGAAGATCCTCACCTTTGTTATTCTAAATCACAGCTTTAGATCTTTTATATTGGCAAAAATTTGTATTTCTAAGTCAGGCTAAAATACAACCTATCTGCCAGATGCTGCAATCTGTGAGCAGCAAATACACATTCTGAGTGCCAACCTATCACAAAAAGCCTTTTAACAAGATTTGAATAAAAAAATCAGCAAATGTTAAAATTCAGTCAAATGAAACCAACTGCACCCAGAAGACTGCATTGCAAAGAAAACATTGCGTTTTCTTTCCAACATTTTGGTTTATAAGCATAACCTGGTTGTAACTTTTGGGGACTTCCTAAATGTTTCCTTGGTTTTCCTACCAATTCTTTAACAATACATACCAAGAAATTGGATATGCTCTACATATTGTATTAATTGTATGTAGAAGATCCTGCCACTATAAACTGGTTTTCACATATAGGCTTTTCAGAAACTTAAAGCATGGTACCGCTTTGCAGGAAAATAGGCCGTCTAGAAAGTTTTGAGGTTTTTATTTAACTTTTTGGAAATTCCAACTCATAATATTTAGAGGTGTTCGTAAGCTTGATCACCGCAAATGACAAAGCCAAGCTCTGACAGTGTGGAAACCATGAACAAAAATGTTTTGGTCTTCTGCAGAGCGTGTTAAATCACCAGTAGGATATTTTCCAATTATTTTACAGAAATGGTACAGATTTTAAGTTAAGATGCTTACATGCCATAAATCAATCATACCAGCACCATTTGTGCCACTGTAGTAAAGATTACATCAGAGTTTCCATTATAAAAACCCTATTTTTCAGGGGTTTCTAAATCAGCCCTAAAAATTGGCTCCAGCCTGAAGTTTGGCAACCAAAGTCACCACTTGGGAGTAATTCTTTTAACCATATTTTTCTTTAATGGATTGGCTTTTCAAGCTACAAAAGAGTCCTGAAAAAGAAAATTAGTGGTTTCAAATTTTGGTAAATTTCTATCCCTCAAAAACATTGTTTTAAAAACTGATAATTTTGCATGTCATAAATCTGTAATGTAGACTGCTGCCTTTGGGTAATTTGGCTATAAGCAGTGGATAAAAATCACCATCTTATTTCATTTAAAAATAAGTGCAATTTTCCATGAAAACTTTTAATCCAATAAAACTTTCAGAAACTAGTCTCCCAGAGCAAGATGTGGTAGACATTGCACGAGGAAGCCTTTATGATTCATTTATGTAGCTAGTCCATACATTTTAATTTTCGTGGTAAGAGGTATGTAACACTGTATTTTTGATCGAAGCTGGTCATATTCAAGACAATTCTGCCCTTTGGCAGCACAGATCCACCTGTGAACTTGACACACTCCCTGACAAAGTAGAGTGTAAGCACAGAAAAAGAAGAAAGAAATAATTTGATAGCACTAAAGCCACAGAACTCATTAAGATGTATTTTTTTAAATAACTTTATTATTAAATACTGATTCTAATGTACATCTAACAGTTTCAATTTTTCTCATGCATTTTATTTTAAGTTATAAGAACTATCAATTAAGTTTTAACCTAGTTGAATTCCAACATTCTAGAAAGACTTTCAGATATTGGCTAACTTTCGTAAGACACCTCCAACCAACACCAAGAACATGATTTGATCTTCAGGCTCTCAAAAGCTTTCTCATAAACGTAGGCTCAGCAAAAGGGAATTACAAGCCCAGTCCCATTCACTGCCTGTCAGCAAAACTTGCCAACAGCCTCGATAAGCTTTGGACTGAACCCTCCATGCAGCCTGAATTCCTAGTAAAATTTTTTTCTTAATTCATATTCAGGCAGGAAAAAAGGTTTGGAAAGCTGTTTTCATAAGTTCTAAGAAGCTTAACAGCTCATATGCTTTTTTTGAAAAGTAATTTTAAATATATAATCATTGCTAAATTATAGCATTAGTTGTTTGAGGGGAGGATGTCTGGTTTATATTTAGCCCTTATGTCACCAGTGTCAATTTTTAATACTACACTTCTTGGCTTTTGTCAGTTTGCTGCACAGCTATATTTTCTTTTCTCAAAACAGCTATTTGCCATGAAAAAATATTAAACATATTTGCCCCCTTCCCCACACCATTTTGTGATATCAAGTTGCTGCATATTCATACAATCCATACCATAAAAGTTAGCACCTTCATATTTAACACGCTTTCAAGGAAACTAACTTTTGATTGGAGGAAAAAGAAAAATACAAACTCTGTTGTACATAAAGTACATTCACAGAAAACACAGAAAGCACAGAAAGCACTTGGAGACTTTTTTTCCCCCCCATCATACTCTGTGTAGAGGTACTAAAAGTGTAAGAAGTAAGGCAACAGAGAAGGATCCCAAAGGATGCAGACAAGACTGATTCAGTTAGTTACGGAGAGAGATGCTACGCTTGTTAGTTTTGATGGTTCATTAGCAGATACTGTAATTGATGTATATTTGCTTTGTAAACAGCTTATATTCTTTTGCATTAAAAAAACCTGAAAAAAAACCCACAACAAAATCCTGTATGGTACAATATCTATGATGTGCATTTGGACCTAAATACTTCACCTGAAAATTCAGCCTAGTAAGGCAAAGTGTTTGGTGAGAAACAGAGAATAGAAAATGGCACTGCTGGAAATCTACCACAAAATAATTGCATTATCCAAAGAGAGATGATGAGATAAATTAACACTAGTCTTCAGCCATGTAACACTTCTGCACTGGCTTAGAAGCTCCCGAAATCTAAGTTTGAAGCTGAGCACATTTTAGGGCTCAGCAAGGCACCTTCTAAGCAGTGTTGGCTGTGTAATGGGTGCCAGCCCCCTCGCTGAAAACATGCACAAGTCTGGGACTCAAACCACTGTCTTGGCTGAGATGTAAAAGTCGTGCTCACAAAGTTTTTTTATTCTATTTATTTTTAAAATAGTGCTAGCGGTGGGTTCCCAGTCAAATGTCAAATCACAATTATATGATCTGTGATACCTACTTAAAATTGCAGAATTTCAGCTGTATGTGAATATCTGTTCTACCCTAGGCAGCAATAATCCCACTCACCACTTCAGATAGAAAAGTAACCTTTGCTGCTCTGCAAACAAAGTCACAATTCTTTATTTTCCGACCAACCTTTGTGAAAATATTGTATGCAGGGAAATTACTGTAGTCTTCTACCATTAACTGGATATACTTCTCTGCCCCCTAAAGCAATCCTTCCATATCAGGCTTCAAGCAAGGCCAGTAACATTGTGACCACTTTACTGATTATTTTATTAGTGTACCAGGGCTGGAAAGCTAAAAACTAAAACCCAAGTAGCTGAAATTTAAATTGAATGACATTCAATATTGAAAATCAAAATTATTTTTGAATAACCAATTTATTTCTGTTTTTCACATTGACTCACTCACATTGAATAATCTCCAGTTGGGGTGACCAAGCTGCACACCCTATAAACCACCTACGAAATGTAAGATCATTAAGATCAGGACCTTGAATGATTGTTTTTTTCCCAGAGCTGCACAGGGCAGAGAGTTCATAAAAAATGCTGATGCATAAGAAAAAAAGGGAAATGGTCATGGAAAAGGAGAAACTAGTTATCTACACACTGCATAACTGCAATAGACTCTACCAGGAAATTGCACAGTGGTCCTAGAACCAGGCACAAAGAAGAATGAACTGTGGCAGGGAGAGGATGGAAACAAAAGTGCACTGCATGCCTAGCAGAAGGAAAGCATGGAGACCTACGGATAGGAAGAGAGAACAGAGTACACACTGAAGGGAAGGTGTCCTAAAAATGCAGGGTCCTGTGTGACCTTTCTAGGTAAGAAAGTCAAGCTTCGTGAATTCAGAAATTCAGCATCTCTGTCTGAGGTTTAAACACGGTTTTGTTTATAAAACAGGAAGCACAAGTTTGTTTGTCCAGGTATAATATTTCCAACAGAGATCATAAGAATCATAAAGCAACTGGCTACTGGTGAAATTAGCTTCAGTACTATTTAAGAAAAGAACCCGTTCAGCAAAAATCACTTGAAAAATAAATATGTGCCCATTTATGGAATGACATAATGTTTTCTGAAGAGGAAAAGCAGAGTCCAATTTCAACCAGGGCTGCTGATAGAAAAGATCACAGCTTCTAGCAGTATTTCAGAGGCACACATGGATTCCTAATAACTTTTTTTCTGATATACACAAAAAACATTCTCTTCTTTTAGCCACTTAGTAAAACCATCGTAGTATTTGTGTATTTGGGAACTTATATATACATCTTAATTAGATCTCGCAATATCAAAATTTAATTTTAAAGGCCCACAGTAATGATACATGGTCACATATATCTGAAGCATACCTTCTTCTTGAAAAAAGGGGTGAAAGCTTCAAAGTAATATAAATATTCCTGTCTCAAAAGGCTGAGCAGGCTGTTGTCAGAAAAACCAGTACTTTCATTTTAAAAATTGATGGTGTCAATGGTTCAAAAGCTTTCCCATCACTTACCTCATTGCAATGTTGTAAGACTCTGGATGAATACAAGTTTGGTCCAAAGGATTGGGCAGTTGTGAGGCACATGGTGTTAGTTTACTCTTCTTTTTACCCAGTGCACCTGCTTTAGTCAAAAGTGCACGACTTCCAAGTTCGTTTTTCTTATTACTGCCAGAAATCAAAAATACACATGTCATTCTCAACAAAGATGATCCTGGCCCAGTGTCCACACACAGAACCAACACACTTTTTCCCTGGAAGTTTCCCTCAAACAAAGAAATTTCTCAGGATACATTGAAGGCATCAAATGATCCCTACTGCAAATCCTCCTTTCATGCCTCTTTGGTTTTGTTTCCTAAATCACAAGTGGTACCTGCTTTTGGAGGACAAAAGAGAACGCACTGAAGGACCTGAAACTAGCACTGGCATTCTGGGCTCAACTCATCAACTGCTGGCAGAAATGCAGATGTAATTTCCCCTTTCCATATCAATTTTTAAACTAACCACTACTTGCTAAGTTTCAAGTAAAAAGCACAAAAATTATTTCATACAGCACTCTAAAGTCATCAACATGATTAGAAAGGATAAAAATGAAACCTCAAAGTTCATTTCAAAAGCCTCTGGTTATGTCACCTGGACCCGCAAGAAGTGTTGTGGAGGCAGTGGTGGTAGAGCTTTACTTTGGCCTCAAAATCCATTTCTCAGGTTATGCAGTGCTCCCAAGTTTTATGGAATCTGACTAACATCAGAATCATGTTCCAGGAAGGTTAAAAAAACCCCAAAACAATGTTCACATTTCACCAGTGAACATTTGCGGGGGAAAAAAAAGCCATCGGCCTTTTTTCTCATTGGTTGCATTGCAGCATAAACGAGAGAAACTAGAACAGATCTGTACAAGGCAAGACCTATCAATCATAGAGAGCTTTGGAAGCAATTTCTTTGGTCTTCTGGTGCTTACAGCGAGCACCATTTGGCCTGCAGCCTGTGCCTCCCTGCCAGATGGGCAACCAATCTGTATACCTTCCACCCGGGCACAAAGCCAGTCCCTATGTGCCCACGTCCTGCCTGGAAGTTACGCCTGTGCTGTTCGGCCAGCAGCAACTGGGAATACAGTATTGCTTCTGAGCACTGCCTTGGCTAAAAAATAGCATGTGCTTCCCAGGAAAATATTTTTTTGTGAAGAGCCAGTGTCGAAAGTGTGGGGATGGTGCTACCGCCGTGCCCTTTCTTAGTTCTTTATTTTGGAAGGAGAAATGAGAGAAGACAGGAGAAGAGACATTGCGCTAGAAAGGGCATTTTCAGTTGCAGAAAGGTCAAGAGGAGCACTGTGAATGGCTGAAAGAGTAGAAGACTTGGTCCAGAATCAGGGAATGAGATGACAGGGAAGAGGATGATGCACTGTTGACAAACTGGACTTGGGAAAAGGCCTCACATATTTCAGACAGAAGACAGTCACATCACACTTGCTAGGCACAGGAGTGCCACATTAGACACAGTTTGAAACAGGCAGCTACTCAACTTCCTCCCTCCTGGTAATGAAATTGAAACTCCAAAAATCTGCACTAGTTTACTACCATTAAGTTCTGCAGAATAATCTTTACCACATTAAATTAATTAATGTACAGATCTCTAAATTATGCCTGAAAGACAAGACTAAAGTTTTAATATCTCAGATCAAACACTGCTGCATGACAAATTTCTTTTACCAATTCAGTGGCAAAACTTTTAATTAAACTTACATATTTATCGAAACCCTGACTTAGAAGACTAAGCTAACAAGTTATGACATGAAATTGAAAGAACTATCTTCGACCATCGACTTCAACAAGTTAATTTCTTGTCTTTCAGAGCACAGTGGTCTAGGATTCCTTGAGTCTCAAGCATGAATACAAAGCAGAAGAGGGGAAAGTCTTCTCATACTATTTCAGACAATTGAGTCAGAACAGTTAAAACCTCTGTTACCTGCAAAAAGTCTTTATATACTCTTGATTGAATCTGATGAAGCCAGCACATTGTTGGAAGGTTTTGGGACCCAAACCTTTAACTTCTTTGAGCTGTTCCCGGTTTATAAACGGTCCGTTCTTCTCTCGCCATTCAATTATATTTTTAGCCCTGTTAGTATTCAGCCCTGCAATGTGTCTAAGAGAAAATTTACAAAACACTTTTATTATCATTGAACAGTCATTAATGCAAGTGCTGCCCACTACAAGGATACACATTCCTATAGAAAATCTGGTTTACAAAACCTAAACACTGCTAAGAAATTAGCAAATAGACTCCCCAGACCAAAGGCATCGTCTGAAAAAGGATCCCTTCTCTTAGTTCTATGGAAGGAATCCACTCAAGTCAACAAAGCTTAGTACAGCAATATGGTTCTGTACATGCCTAACTAGTAAGCCAGGGACGTATAATTTATGATCTGTTGGCTATTTCCGTAATGCCAATTCAATTTGTCATGTGTTATGGCCTGCCCCCAGCTGCCCTCTTCAGGAAACAGCGTGGGAGGAGGGTTCAGAACAGATAAATTGTTCCTGTAAGAACAGCCCCCTCTCAGCTCTTCCAGTGGTACTGAGACACCTTGCCCCAACACGAAGGGCTCACGTCTGCTATCCAGAAGGAGAGTGGCTGGGAGCAGCTTGCCTTCCTCACACAATTTAACCGATCCACAAAGCTTGTTTCTTTTCTCTCAGCTGTTCTTGAAATAAAAAGCAGCAGGGAACAGGCTGCATGACTCGTTCTGAGGGTAACTTGGACCTGGCCAAGAACTTACCTGTGAAGTGCAACAGCAGTTAGCCAAGTTCCTTCAGGAAGCTGTGGGTTTTCTGCAAACTTTCTGTATGTACATGTGAGTAAAACTTTCTGTGTGTGGAGTGTGTCAATCATAAAAAGAGAGAAAAGAGCTCTCGTGGGGACTTACTCCTGGCACTAGAGAAGGAAGTGTTACCCACTAGGATCTATGTATCAGATGCCATTGCTCTAAGTCAGCAGCAGCAATGACCTGTTTGTGGAAGGGCATGGAGTGATTCTAGAAAAGCACCACCAGAAAACCCAGCATGAGTCATAAAATCTCAGGGAAAAAAAGAAAAAATCTTTCCATTATTCTCATGCTAAAGCAAAAGTTAAAAAAATAGTCCGAAATTGGTGAAAGTGCAGAATGAAATTAGAGGGACACACCTTTAACCACAGACAGAAGATGAATCGTTAGGAATGGAATTTTCTTCAAAAATTTCTTAGAAACATTGAGAAATCCATCTTATTTACACTGACAGAGGAATGTTACACAGCTGACAGAATTTTCCGCTGATGATCTCAAGACTTTCAGGCACAATACTCAGCAGTAATGCAAATACTGTAGCACTGTCACCCCTTCCCTGTGTAGTACGTGTCAAGAAGTGTATTTGATGCATCAGAAACCACAAGCAAAAAAAGCTCTGCTCAGGCTGCAATCTAGCTAGGGTGACAATCTCATAAACTGTACGTCTGAAGGAAACTTAAGGCTGCACCTACACAGAACAGCAGACTTGAACAATTGTAAGCCAGGTTAATTAGACCACAGAAAATACTTAGACAATGTGGTTACCACCTGTAGCCCTGTCTGGACAGGGTTACCCCACATTCACAGTTTTGTGGAGGCACAGTAGCACCTCAGGCAGATGCTCCCTGCTGAGGTGCACACTACAGCTGTACCCTGCAGAAGGATGACAGTGCTCACCCCCTGCATGTGCTCAGCTAGGCTTTTATTCATGGAATATAAAAAAGACATTGAGCTCTTAGAGAGCAACCAAAGGAGGGCCATGAGGATGGAGAAGGTCCTTGAGGGGAAGATGAATGAGGCGTGTCTGAGGTCACTTGGTCTATTCAGCCTGAAGGAGACCGAGGGGAGACCTCACTGAAGTCTACAACTTCCTTGAGGAGGAGGGGCAGACACTGACTTTTTCTCTGTGGTGACCAGTGATAGGACCCGAGGGAATGGCCTGAAGTTGTGTCAGGGGAGGTTTAGGCTGGATATCAGGAAAAGGTTCTTCAGCCAGAGGGTGGCTGGGCACTGGAGCAGGCTCCCCAGGGAACTGCTCGTGGCACTAAGCCTGACAGAGTTCAAAAAACATTTGGACAATGCTCTCAGGCGCATGGTGTAACTCTTGGGGTGTCCTGCTCAGGGCCAGGAGTTGGACTTTGGTGATCCTGATGGGCTCCTTCCAACTCAGCTTATTCTATGATTCTATTCTGTTGATTCTATGAATGAAAGCTTCATTTGTCATTTAGGTACCTTGCTTTCCACTTGCTTTCTTCCTAAAAGCTGATCTAAATCCAAAAGCATGTGAGACAGAAGCAATCAGACGTCAACTGGGGGCTGGATACGCAGAAAAAGAACATGAAAGAGAAAGTGGAAAACCAAAAAGAGTAGAAAGAGAGCCTCTTCCAAAATATGGAAAGATGTTTTTAAGGAAGATTCCGTGGGGCTAAAAAATTAAAATATAGAGCTAGCAAGAAGGCATTTTTCTTAACTTTCATACCTAATATAATTTTCATTATATTGATTATGGACAGTAATATTATGGAAGAATATGGACAGAAGATTATGGACATTCTTTTCCTTCCCCTCCTGCTATGGAGGATGACAGCAGCACTTTTGGTCTTCTGAGAGTTTGTCATCTAAATAACCCTGAATTCTACACACTCAAGAGAGAACGAGCTTTTAGCTTCTAACCAAGAAAAATAAAGTCCAGAACATTTTTCAAGTAAACATGGCATAACTACTCAACAAAAAACAAACAGTAAAAAGGGATAAATTTTTCAAGTTTCCCCTTAAATCTTTCCTTTTCTCCTTTCCTCGCCCAAGTTTTACAACCTGCTCCACTTAGAAGTACCTATAAAAATACCTTCTAAGAGACAAAGTACATTTGAAAATCCCTTTCTCAGTGTAAAAATACAAATTACTTGTATCACGTTTTTCTAAAATTGCGGTGTTGGCTCAAAATTTTTAAATATCTGTTTTTGTCTGAAGAATAGTTTCACCCTGGAGAATCACACATACCCTTAAAACCTGACTCTTAATGATTCAGTGACATACTGTCTTACTGTGTCATTTTTATGTAATTGGAAGTTTAACACAAGAGCCATTCGCTCCAGCTGAGCTTGAGTCAGATGGCAGACTAAACAGAGACTCTGTGATCCAGAGCCATGTAATTACTGGAATAGGAAAATGTTTCACTCACCTTAATAGTATTTCTGAGCAGATGTTAATATCAACTCCTACAAAGCTGACACACTCTTCAACCACACTGTCCAGAGTTGCTTTGAGCAAAGTCTGTGATACATCATGCTGAGAAACAAAAATGGAGATATCTGGTTACTGAAGTATCAAAGTGTGCACAAACAGGAATTGCATATAGCACTAACATCAATAAAATAGTTGCTGGAACTTAACAATATCTTAGGTGAGGATACCAGTTAAAAACATGAATTGTAGAATATGTTTTTAGAATGTCCCCAATATCTCTTTGAAACATCTTTGTCATCACACAAATCTCTAGAATAGAGACACACTTCACGTCCCTGTATTGTTTTTTAATAACTATTTCCCCGCATCTTGTAAAAACAAAACTTTATTAAAAACATGATTACTCAAAAGGAGTAATGCTTCTGATCATCCACCATGTCTTGTCTTTAATCTGACATTTATTTACCTATAAAAATCAGTTTATTAAAAATAAAGTAGAGGAGAGATCACAAATGCTGTACTTTTGCACCTGTACACACAGATATTTGCAAAATTGTCCCATTGATGAGCATCACACTACAGTACAGTTGTTATATACTAAAAGAAAAAGCCAGGTACCGTATGAAGGTGGGCAATACATAAGGTACTTATCAACCCCGTAGCAACAAAATGTTTCAAATTTTGAACAGATATTTCTGGGAAGATTGGCAGGTCCTCGACCAAAGCACCACTAATGGAAATGTTCACAGTGTTTCCCCCTTTTCCCCCTAAAAGAAAAATCAGTCACACTTGTCAAAGTTTAAAGTTCTGAAGCGCTAAGATTTTTTTTCCTTCCAAATGTAGGCACAGTTCAGTCTGTAACTGCGAGTTCCCCACACGAGCCCATCAGTGCTTAGAAGTCTGACCTGGAGGGAGAAGCCTCTCTAAAGGCAGGAGCTAATTCAATCACTATGTTGGCTTAGCTTCAGGGCTCTTCTGCATCACTCATGTAAATCTGGGTTGATCTGTTGTGGTTTCATGATGCATTCATTTAGGACATCAGGCTGGATCCAAGCCAAGGCACCAAACACTTCATCCATTACTTTGTTTTACGTTCTAAGCCATTCAGGTCTTTTAAAGATTTCACAGTTAAATTTAACATGTCAATAGCATCAATCCCAATCTACTAACACTGGTAGTTCATCAAGCAGTGGTTAATAACTGAGGCAGTTGTAAAACTTCAGGCAATGCATTTCATAACTCCCTACTTCAGGTGATGGTAATGGGACGCATTTTCATGATGTGATACATAATAAAGTTACTTACAAACACAAAGCTCGTATTTCGCCAATATTACTCCTCCTACATAAATCTTGCATGCAAAACACCGTGTTCATGCATAAGTACTGGCATTTGCACAGTCTCGGGCTCATAACCACAAAGCCTGCTTGTACACTTGGCAGATCAAACATCAGCTTCTACTTACTAATGTGTTGCTACTGCAACATAATCACTTCTTTTTTGAATAAAGAGACAAACAAAAAAACATACCCATAAAAGAAGTCTCATGTTTCATTTTTCTGACTTACTGAAGATGTAGCTCCTCTTAATGAGGAATATATTCCCTCCTCCTCCTGGCATCAGCCACATAATACACTAGAGCTAGAGGCTTCCAGCTCACATGCACACTCACGCAAGGATGCGTTTATATAACACAGCACAAGAACCAGAATAAAATGTTCAGAAACAACACCCACATCTTCTCTTCTTTGCCAAGTACAGCTGCCAAATACCAGGCTAGGTTTTTCACTAAATGTTGAATTTGAGGTTCATTAGAAGATAAAGATTCTAATTTAATTTTTTTTTTTCATTGTGATGAAGGAAGGCGAAAGGAGAAAATAATGCAAAGGACAATTTCCTTCTGCTTTTAAGGAAGGCTATTGACTGCAAAATACTTGCAAGTTGATTATGATAGAGTTTCACAAGTTACATTAACAAGTTCTATTAACTGTAGCAGTTCTCAGGCACCTCTAAAAAAAATTCTTGCTCTAAGACATAAGAGTCCATGGCAAAGAGAAGTGCAGACTGCTGCTTCCCCAAGTTTCAGACTCATTCCTTAAGACGATGATGACGATTCTTCAGTAGGAACATGCAGTTATGTGATTCAAAACAGTCACTGCCTCCACAATGCCTTATAGCATAGGGTGCAGCAAAGAAGGAAATCCATTGATCTGGCCTAACCTTTCTAAGGAGCTCTTTGGAAGAGACGTGATTCAGCACAAGCTTTATCTCCAGCCTGCACAAAGCGAACCTAGATAGTAATACTCGCTGCAAATCAAGGAAAGGATATGTCACAATCAAAAGCTAAGCATCCTAAAACATCTCTGCTAGTGGAAGAAATACCAGTGTTCACAGACCATCAGTTTCAAATGCACCGCTGGCATTTATCTAAAGACCTGAGCTTGTGATTCCAATAGTTTGTGTAAAATTCATGAGATACAACATACGCATCATGAAAAAAACTATAGTACTTAACTGTCTCTTTCTCTTGCCAGGAAGACAAAAAGTTCTCAGGTCCCTAGAAGATGATTTGCATCTTAACTTTAGTGCTGTTTGACAGTCATCATTAAAAAAATCAAAACAAGACATGCACGAGTTGTTCTTTACTGCTCCAACACGTAAGAGTCATGTGACTTGGAACGGACATCACAGCACGTGTGTGACGGCATACACAAAGATACAGTGAACAGGCAGATGTGACAGAACAGGATAAGCATAAAACAATCCCTAAGTCACCAGTACCTCACAGAAGTAAGATACATTTAGCGAGTGAATGATGTTAAGTTGTAAGAGCTAGGAAAACCTTCCAGATGGCAAACCTGCCTCCCAAGATGCAGCTACTGGCCATCAAAGCTTCCTTTGGCTATAATGAAGAAATTTTTACACCCCTCTTTACACTGAAACAAGGCACAGAGAAATGTTACACATTTACTTTCTAAAAGTAGTAAAAAAACATCATTATCCCAATATCATTGCCAGGACCTCCCACTGCTAAAAGGTTACACTTCAGAAAGGTTTAAAGTACAGTGCGTTTTCCACTCTTCCAACAGTTTCACTCATCTTCTCAAATATCAGAGGTTAGATGATGCCATATACTTCTGTGCGCTATTTATATGCACTGGGGTGGTATCAGATGAGTCAGACACTACTAGGAGCACACACACACCCTGCTCCTCACTCCCTACAACAGGTTTGGAAGGACAGGAACGCTGAACTGTTGCATTAAGTGCATCAGAACAAAACCCGCACAAGTAAAGCCCAAGTCCAAAAACGCCAGGCTGCTTTCAAAGGGAGGTTATGCAGAACTTGATGTTGCACAGTGGGACAACCCCTCTACACACCATTGATCATTGCATCAGCTGATCCCCTGCAAATCCTTCTAAACAGAAGGTTTTCATGTTGGCACTGACTCTGAATACACCTCAATGAATGAGGGTGTTCCTGCTAAAACTGTTCAGCACAGCCTTTAAGCTCAGAGCCAAGCACACAAGGTGCTATCACAGCCATGCCTAACGAGCAGGAGCGCATCCTTTGGTGCGACTTTCAAACATCATCTTGAATTTACCACCCAAATATGTCATAGGGTTTCACTAAAAGGATACTCAGAAATGGCTGCCATTAAAATATTCACTGCAATAGCAGATCTGAAGCAGAAGACTTAATTTTATATGATGATCTCCGAAAGAATCGATACTCCCAATTTATGGAAATGAAGGCCAGCAGAAATAAAGGACTTGCCACAAACTGCAGGATGTTCAGTGCAAATCTGCAAACTTCTGTTTATCACCACTCTCTGGAAAACAAAGCCACCTTGCTTCACAGACAGCATTAGCTAAAACTCACACATTCGTTTGGTTTGAGCTTTTTGTGGGGAGGACAATAGAAATTAATCTGTCCTTAGAAGTATCAGGAACTGTAACCATATTTTAGTACTTGTTTTCTAAGGAGTTACCAAGTGAGCCAGGGAACAAGATACAGAAAATTACTTGATTAATTGAAACCTCTACAGTAAAGAATTGTCCATCAGTAAATTAAATTCAAACACTACATTTCTCTAATATTTTTATAAAGAGTATCCCAAATATAGCTCACACTCATGAACATGGAAGAAAATCAAAGGCTGCTATTTAGATCTCTGGTCATGATTACTGGTCAGATTAGTCCATGGCAAGGTTGTTAAAATTACCAGAAAAAATAGTATATCACATATTTCAAAACAACCATTCTGCAAACCCATACTAAAAAAACCTAAAAATCAATATAACTTCATTTCAGACAATTTGGCACAATTCCATATAATCATGGCACAAAATGTTTACCACCAAAGAATAGTGTTTAAGAACACCTGTCTATTATGCACACGATAGTTCTTCTCTATCATTATTTCCCAATACTTCAGCTATCTTTTCTTGTCATATGGTATGTGGCAGAGAACAAGGATTGTTGTTTCACTCAGTCTCAAGAGCTACAAACACCCACTGGAAAAAATTAACGTTACTAAAAATCTGTCTGTAAAATTAACATTACTAAAAACCTCCAACTGTAACTGAAATCACTTCTGCAGTTTCAAAAACCTGTTGATGTACACAAAAGGAAGGCAGTATTTTAAATAGCCTCTCAGCTCAGTTATTTCTAGCAGTACAGACACTGTAAAAATACATTTGTCATCAGCATGGCAAACTTATCAAGTCAAAGAGCCAGTGCTCACACGAAGCCTGGAGGCTGTATTTAGCCAGTGTGCGTGAGCATGGATGGTGGATCAGCACACTAACTTTGCCTGAACACTAGATTACCAGGGCTAGACTAGAATGGGCAGCTTTTGCATGCAAGTGAATTACAACTCCAAGCCCTTTACCTCAGGCAACTCAAAAGACCCCCCACAACACTAAACCTCCACACAACACTAAAAACAACACACATAATTGTGATGCATTTGGTAACCTTTTCCTGGGTCCCTATAAAATCGTAATTTCACAAAGTATTGTATGATTGCATATGTATCTGAAAGACAAATTCAAACAGCTTAAAATTCTACTGCAACACACAGCAATTCTTAAATAATTATTTTACATTTGCAAACATTAGTAGACATCAACACAATCAGCCTGTGCATCATTATTACTTTAAAATGCCCAAGAGCCAAGCAAGGCACCTTCCAACACAGTCAAGCAGGAATTATTTGTACCCTGCAGAGCCTCCAAATGGAGTGCAGACATGACCTAATGATGCTGGTTAGAAAGCAGTGGGGAGGGGATGAGTTCTCAAGTCTGGGCAGCAACCTGCAGGTTCTTGACCCAGGCTCGGGTTTACAGCACTATAACAAGATCAACATTCATTCTAAATAAGACTGAGCCGTGTGCCAGACAATCCATTTTGGGTTTTGATCAAGTTATACCTCACTTGTCCTTTGAATCCAAAAGTCAGCCTTCAAGGAAGTAAATGCAATTTAACTTCTTTCTGTCCAAGTGAGTCCTGAAAGACTTCTAACACTTCATAAAACATTATTTTGTTGGTACCTACTATTAACTTCTGTATCCATGAATTTTAATATTGGCATGTGTGACCAGACAACATGCCTCTTGAAAAAGACTGGTTTTTCCTTTAAAAAGTGGTATAACTGTGCAAACTGAATTACATTTACTGAAAGAGAAATTAGGTAGGACTACACATCCTAAGCAAAGTTAAAAAAAATATTATTTTACAGAGATTCAATCCATGCCAACGTGTTTCAAAATTTAAAAAATGGAAAAACATTACTAGTGCTGTAACCTACATACAATCAGCTTCATTTCTAATGCTTGTGAAACCACAAAAGCAAAATGCATTCATAACAAACCCTTAAGTACAGCAGGACTAAAGTAACAGAAATAGTCTAAGGAGAAGCACCTTTTCATGTCCAGAATTAGAAAAAAATTAAAAATATACCTTACATGTCAAGTAGAAAAGTGGGAAAGTTCAGGATTGGGGTTTTAATCTCTAACATCCTCTGGAAAATCCCTTCCAGTTAGATTCTAAGAAAACAAGCTTATCCTTCTGATGTTTGATAAAAGGATCTAACTCCTTTTGAATTTCTTTTGAAGATTGTTTGTGGTTTCTCCAAATGTTATATTGTTACAGGATATATTGTTATCCTATGTACTTAACTCTGATTCATTTCTTGTTTCAAAAATCCAAATTTCGTTTGTTTTAACAGCATATTACTATTACTGAAATATCCCAGGAGAAAGAAATGGATTTAGATTTTCAAAGAAAATGATAAAACAAAACCAAAGTCTGGCAGCTCTAACATTTAAAAAAAGTAAGAAAACAAAAATGCACCAGTTTATCATGTCAATGCTTTGAGTCACTTGCAAATTGCTGGAATTCATCTTATATTTACTTGTGCTTGTGTCCTAACAGAAGCAGTAATACTGCCAAGCTTGTTACACAAATTCAGTCCCATCACTGACACGTCTGATTTCTTAAGTTAGCTTCTGTGACGTGAGCAAGTTAGCAGCAAATGATGTATACCCAAAACCATCTTCCTCTTTCCAGAGCAGGTACAAGTTTTCTCCAATGCAAGTTGTTATGTGACTAAGGAGCAGCAATACAAATTTCAATTATAAGCAACTACATCATTCCTGGAGATTCCAGAGGGACATTTTTGCCAATAAATAGCAAAGGCAATAATCCAAATCACTATAGGTGGAAAGCCTTGCATTTCATTTTCAATCCAAACATGTATTTTGGGGCCCTTAAAGCTCTACAAATCTAGGGGATATCCTGCAACACTACAGAAAGATAGAGCAAGGTCCATCAGGAGTGGAGTTTAATAGATCCCATGGCTGAAAGGCAGCACATTCAGTTGAAGGTTTTCCTGAAGATTGCTGGGGGATGAGAGAAGGAAAAAAAGAAAGAGATTGCACTAACAGAGGGAGAAGACAGAAGTCACGAAGCCCAGGTGAGTGTGGCCAACTGTGGGAGTTTTGTTTAGTCTGAAGTCAGTGACCATCCACTGCCCTGCAGCAGACAGGTGAGGAACAGCAGTTCCCGGGTATAGCTCCCAGCAGCCTTACTCAGAGCAAAGGGAGTCCCCAGAGGATGTGAGAAGCTTGGCAGGAGGCTACACAAATACACGTGCTCCTTCCAGCTCTACTGAAGACACACTGGGGTTCTTGAAATACTATTAGAAACTACAACAAAACCCACAAATTCATTTAAGGCTATTTTCTATAAAGGAAAGATTAGTATAGTTGATGCATATTTCATTGTACCCTGGATGTCTGATAGAAGAAACTTCTTGTTCTCACTGGCTTTCTCAAATCTAGTATACACACTTAGCAACTGCTACGTCAGGTTACTCATATCAGCAATGCACTGAGAATATATTTAATACAATGACATATCCGTTCCCTCATTAGGAAAAAATGTAGATGCCAAACAATGACATTCAGCAGTTTTTTAATCCCACACCTCACAGAATTAGTGATTATATAGAATTAGTCATGATACAATTAAGAAGGAAAAAAAAAGGTTTTGTTTAAGGTGACACCACCTCCTGAAAATGCTTGCCAGAAAAAGCTTTAAGGTAATTCAGCTTTCCTCAACCCCTCCACCTGGATCCCCACCTCTTTTTTAAGCAGATCAGCTCAAATCGAATATGCTTAAAGAACACTTGCAAATCCTGCTGCTATCTCTCTCTCTTCTATTTGGCTCCTCCTTTGCTTTGGACAGACACTCCTTCCCCCTTGATTCCCAACCCCTTCCATAGCCCAGCTAAAAGCAAAAACGAGCTAGGAATGAAACCGAATACAAGACACTATCCTGCAGAAGACAGCCAAACCCAAATAAAGCAAGTTTATTTTCTCTGCTTATGAAAAAGCAGAGAAAATAAGTGTGATTGACATATGGCCACTCAAAAAAGTCACTCAGAGTAGTGTTTACTGAACGACCCGTGGAAGACTGAAAGCTGACAGAAAACCAGGAAACGTGGAAAAACAGAAGTTAGCTCAGTTAGCAGCATTTATGGATTTGACAGGCAGAGTACATAAGCATCCATTGTGTCATTCACATCTTTGATAAATGAAACCAATTTCAGCACCGCTCACTACATATAACAGCAAGGTGTATTTAAAGCAAAAGAATAAGTAAGCAATTGCAAAAAAAAAAATCACCATGTTATGGTAAGCTTATGACTTTTCAGAAATGTTCTCTGCACTAGGCTTAGTAAAATTTGCATTAAGGCATATATTTAGCACTTTTCTTATTACATATATAGCACTAACACAGTGTTTGCACATAGGAGGTTGAAAAGTTGACAGGTCTCAATAACAAATTAGCTGTGCTAACATGTCAGCACTAAAATGTTCTCAATGACAATTTTTATAAGGGAACAAGAACACAAACATTTCTGTCATTCTCAAAAGCAAGCAACATTTCAGAACCGCCATCACCACTGACAGTATATGATTGTTCCTGCTAATGTAATTACCATAACGCAAAAACTGAGAAATCAAAATGAACCAGCAGGATGGCATAAACAAGAACAGTGCATGTACTACCCCATACATGAAAATACCAATTGAGTACTCTTGCAATAGACACATTTTTACTTCAACAAATAAAACCTCAGCAGGTAGAAGGGAAAAAGCAGAAAGAATACCTATTTTACCAGCATCCCTGACAGAAACTGTGATTTGTGTCCTTATAACATAGTCCTTACTTATATTCAAGATCTGGAAATTCCTTCAGAAGGCTTCTTTAAAACATAAAAAAAATACAGTATTTGCAAATGTGTAAAATAACACATAATTTTGTAGTGCAACAAATTTAGAAAAAAATGTTTGGAACAAATTTTTCTTAGGTATCCTCTAATGTAAAATCTGTAAATAATAATTGCATTACTATTATGGACTTATAAAGTTTATAAGATACTTACCAAGTTAGAACATTTAACTATTGCATATATGAATATTGCAATATTCATTGCAAATCTGTAATCTGATCACAGATCACAGCATCATTCATTTTAAAAACTGACCTCTATTTCCCTTGAAAAATCTTTTATTTTATAATTGATCTAAAACTTTATTTAAGTTTTAGGCAAGCTTGGGAAAACATAAAAATAAAATTAGATCTAAAGTACTTGAAAAATTAAGACCTAATACTTTAGAAACTCCTAAAAACATCATTTTAAAATCAGGTATCATTATGAATTCTAATTATAAAAATATTTTGCCCAAAAAGCAACTACTGGCTCCGTTTTAATAATGTTTGTAAGTAGGGGGAATAGAGTTCTCTATTTGTACAAACACTTACAACTCCAAGCTGGTATATCATTGAGCAAGGAGGGAACTACAACCACCTCTGATTTTGCAGCACTTGTGTCTACCTCTCATCACTTGCAGATGACTTACGACTTCCAGAATCAAGGCTCCATTGAAATCACTGGCTGATGTCCCTTTACATTGATTAAGGACAGAAGTTAAGTAGCAGTTTTATCTGTGCTTTGCAGGACCGGGAGTTAAGAGATGAGGCAGCAGATGGATCAAACAAATATTAAGATTGTTCAATGTGTGTGAGCTTTAGCAAATTATTAGCTACACTAAAATAATCCAGAGTTTTTAAATATGAAAAAATAAATTATTGTTGGGTGTTTAAGAACATCGAAAGACAGTTTTCTAAATAACCTAGATTAGGGCATCAAGCTTTCAATGAATCCTCACACAAGTTAGCAGCTGCTCTGATAGGAAATTAGACAACTGAGACACCTTAGACCAGCTATGGCCAATTTTCCCCTTCTGGAACACACAAAGATTGGCAAAGAAGCTCAAGTGCAAGTCTTCTAGTGAGGCCTAAAGCACAAGGCTGGCTAAGCTGGTGCAAAGAGTGGAGCTGATCCAAAAATGTTGTGATGGGGTAGGCAGCTCTGCCTGGAGAGTCGTCATCACCAGCTCTGGCCCAAGCAACTTCACCCCTCCCCTGCAAAAGGAGGAAACATGGACAGCTAACACCATTCCCAAACTGCAAATTTATCTCAGAAGGAGACACAACAGAGGATGCAAGTCTCGGCCACACAAAGATTTGGTGTGTACCACCCGAGGTTCAACGGCAATTCCTGCATCCAAAGGCAATCCCACAAATACACACTTCTATGGCAGATAGACCAGTAGACTTAGAACAATAATTAGCTTTTCATACAACTGCAAAAACAAGGAAAAGTTCAAGGAAGACAAAAATACGAAGGTCCATTAGAGGAAAAGTTCAAGAAAACCACTCCATTTTTTACTCTTTAAAAACACAGGCAGTTAGGAATGTGAAGAAGAAAATGTAGCTCCTAAGAGTCTAGAAAATCTACATGTTAAAGTAGTGCATTCTCAAAAACTCTGAAGTCACTTCATAAAACATGAGAAGCACTCAACTTCTTCCAAACTCTCAGCGGCAGAAAACGCTTAGCTGGTACTGCAGAGATACAAAGTGGCGACTTTGGGTTTTGGTGTACTTTACTCAGACTACTTTGACCTGTAGGTGACGGAACTTCTGGGAGATATTTGCTTACAGAAACAGTTCTGGTTTTGCTAGGCCATTCTAAAATTAGAATAGTAATAACCTCTCCTGCCTCAGTCACATTCATATTGCAGAACCTTTAAACTTCACACTACTTCAACATAGGTACCTGAAAACAGTCCCAGTCTCACAGATGACAAATCAAACCCACAAGAACTTAGTGATTTCTCTTAAACTAAAAAAGAAGTAAACGAACCAGAAAGGATCGCAATTCTTCATTTCCTGACTACAACCTAAGTATCACTACCCAGAAACAAACAGTACACATTTAGCTTCTCCAATATTTTATGATGTTCATGCATTGATAGCTGTCTTTGCTGAGTGGCCCAGGGACAGCTTATAAATGTTTTTATATATTTGCTCTCAGCTGTCCATGTATCAATACAAAACAATTAAAATACAGCTTCTAAAGTAAAGGGCATTTAGAGCTAATAACCACTTCTCATTAAACCATCGTCTTATTTATCACAACAGGAATAAAAAAAGTGCTGCAACTGAAGCCATTGTATCCTCTTCCAGAGGAAGTGCTGACATCAGTTCACTGATAAAAATTAGGCTGCCCTCTTTCATAAGTTATTTTCAAGTAGGAATCACAATTTGGATGCAACTAGGCTGTCCCCTCAGACTAACAGATTTAAGGTCTGGACAAGAAGTTGGAAAGTGAAAGAATCTAATACTCAGTCAAATCCCAGCAGTGGGAAAGGTGTCTTCAAAACCTGATTCCCAAGTTCTCCTGTTGCTCTTAACTGCTAGCAACATCAACTAGACCACCTCACAAGTACAACCAAATAGGACAAATGCCTCCAACACTGTTTCAGTCAAGTACATTCCTAAGATACTGTCTTTGTAAAATAAGGTACGTGCTTGTACTTTGATTTGGGGGTCGGTGGGGTTTTTTGTTTGTTTGCTGCTGCTGTTCTGTTTTGGTGGGATTTTTTGTTTGTTTGTTGCTGCTGTTTTGTTTTGTTTTTTTTTCTCTCCTTTTAAGTTAGGTAGGATTTATGAGGAACACATTTTTATTATTTCATGCATACATCTAAAAGAGAACTGGAAACAAACATCCACGTGGTTCAAGTTATTTCCATAACAAAGACCTCTAGGTATGAGGTACGGAAACCTGGTCCAAAGTATACTGAAAAACGGATAAGTTAGGAAAATGAAAGAGAGCATTGCACATAGATTCACACAGATGATGTCACATCATATGAGAGAAATAATTGCTTCCTCTTGAAAATGTTTATCAACAGAAGACAAAATGCTTCCAGCCACAGCAGCCATTTTGAAATTTATACTTGGAACAAACAAGAAGCTACAACTGATGTTCTTTATAATGGCTTATGCACAGATATGTTCTTTAAGTACTCTCAGTCTTCTCCATCATTCAATTGTGCTAAAATACACATTTTTTCCATCTGAAATTCTGTCTTTAAGACATAGTCAGCGAAAGAGTTCTCTTGGAGAGCTGCAGCTTTAGAACACTTTCAATAGCTACTAACACAAAACAAGCACAAATTCATCAGGAAGCTTGCTATGCAAAACTTATTACACAGCAGCCTGAAATTTCAGCAACGAAATTCCTTTGTCACACACAAGAGTGTTGCAATACAGCCTACTGTCTCTTCAGATTCCAGACATCTAAATCCATGCTGCCATTTTCAGAAGATTATTGCATTTGCCTAGCATTTACTCTTCTTTTCAACTGGTTCAAAGGTTTCATAAAGCATTCATATCTTTAAGGAGTTTATATATTAATCTATTTTCTATTTGTCCTAGTTATGGGACATTTTATGACTGCAAGAAAAACAGGCAAAAAAACCATTCATGGAAAAAAGCACATTCTGATAGGTATCTCAAACTCAGGATGCAGACATTCCAAGGGATAGAAGCTTAGCAAACTTCTTCCCAAAGCCCTGAAAAACTAATCCCAACAACACATTAAGATATGCCATTTACTTGGGACACTAGCTTTTCAGAAAAGATTGTGGAAGAAGCATAATGCCTTCCTAAATAGAGCTGGGAAATTATATGGTACCTAATAATAGCAATGTTGGATCAGATCTCAGGATGTGATAAAAGAGAAAGACAGTTTAATGACACGCACACAGAGGGAAGGAATGCCATGAAAATAAAGAGCACGGACACACTATTTTGCACGCAACTCAAGCCAATAGCTGTACCATTACCCTTCTCATCCACACTTGCAAGACCTTTCAGCAAAAATGCCTGGGTTCTGTAACAGCACTACTCAGAACAAAGTACTTCTAACAACGGCCCTCAGGTAAGTAAGGAAAAGCTATGGCAGGAGCAGATTTACCTGAGATAACCCTCACATATTCCTTCATCCTAACATACATACATAACATCCATCAACGCAGCTTTACTACAGCCCTGTAGAGAGAAGCAGTTGCGGATGCAGAAGTTCCTGCCAACTTACACTTTCTAAGAAGACAAGACTGAGAGCGTGATCAGGAACACTGCTTTGGAACAGTCTTAATTAAGATTAAAAGTAGCCTTTATCTATAGGAATAAATTGATTTGTCACTGACCTCTTTCACCAAAGAAACAGAAATTTAAGAGGACATAACAAAAACAACATTTCCTTTACTTCCCCCCCCTCCAGTTCATGACATCCATCAGACAAATTAAAATAAAATGAAGGACAACTATACAGCAGGAATAAAGGCTGGAGAAAAAATACTCAAACAGATGGGCAGGGGTTTAATATTTACAAAGATTGTCCAGATTATCAACCCACCTACTCTGAGGTTTTGTGGTGTCTAAATTTATGCTACTCTTAAGGGAGCAAACAGATACGAGAATTTTCATTCACAGCAGGCTTCTACACAAGTTGAGGAAGAAAAACTGAAATAAAGTATCATCACTAAAAACAACTGATTAGAGTAAGAGAAAAAAAAAAAAAAGTGTTACAAGGCTACTTAATTCCTCTGCCCAGATAAATGTGTCAACCCCTGAAAAAGTCCAGGTTCACCAAAGAATTTTTATTTTGCTCTGTAATAATAACATACAGTACTTAAACTACTACAAATAAGAACAACACTTGTTCTCGTAAAACAAGTGAATTTGAAGACCCTAAATGTATGCTTACCTGGTTGAAACTAATGTTTTTCATTAAAATTTTGACTTGCAAGCCAAGATTTCTGTGATTGCAAATCACTAGTGTTTCAGTCCTTAATTTGATAACCATTTTGTCTTAACATACCCTTCTTTTAAAAAAAAGATGTCACATGACATGACCATACACATCACTGAAAATTTACCACAGATTGCTAAAGAAGGAATACCAGAAAAAGTTATCATTGAATATGTAATTAAAAAAAAAAAATCAATTTTAAATATTAAGTCCTATTGCCAAGGAGCTATAAGAAAAATCCAATCCGTGTTACTATGCATGGGAATAGCGTGAAGCAGCTGCACGTTGGTTAGGCTCGCCTGTTCTCTGTCTTCTCCTAATTACTTTTACATAAAAACGTTTATTTGCAATCAGTAACACATGAAAAGAACGTATCCCTACAGCAAATGACATGGCAGACAGCATTACAAAAGGGTGATCACGTTCCACTGCATCCAATGGGACAGCAGCCATTTACCTGTAGGCCCTGTACTCCCAAGGGCAGTGCAAGGTCCCAGTACTTCCCTCTGCATTTTGCACCGTTTGGGTCCAACTTCACAACAGCTCAACTTTCCTTTGAAGCACTGCCACGGCGGGGCTGTTTAAGAATGAAATGGGCTCGCCCTTAGGGCTTGATAGAGTTAAAGGGCAAAATCCTGGCTCCATTTGAAGTCAGTGGGCAGTTTGCCATTTAATCCAATTGGTCTACTATTTCACAGTGACCTGAAGGGTATACCAAAAAGCTTGTACCCATGTATCCTGCCTTTGCTTGCAGGAACAGTGGTGGCACGTATCAGTTCTTAACAGTAATCTCTGGGTGGCAACTAGAATGCTTTCACTTTGAAAGTTCACGTGAAGCTCGCAAGCATTCATACAAAATTACAGAACAGAACTGTAAACATTGGTTCATCAACAAAGTTTATCTTCTGGTTGGGGCTCAAAAATTCATTGTAAAATTTAGAAACTACAGAACAGGCACTTGAGAAAACATTCACTTTCACTTAGTCTAGATCATTTTAAAGAAAAAGATGAAGCAAATAATATTTTATTTCACTGCAAGAAGTCCCATGGTTTTTAATATTAACCAAAATGTGGCTGTACCAGTGCCAGATCACAAACGTCCCAGGAGAGATAAGCGGGACATATTTCACATTACCACCTCGGCATCTTAAACAAACTACACTGGCATAGGATTGGATGAGTATATCAATTTGTGTATCACCACGAGCAGGTGTAAATCTATAGGGAAGGTTTTATAAAAGCAATTAAGCAGTTAAGAGAACAGTTGATCAGAAATTCTAACTATGGTATATAGAAAATTACATATTTTTAATCTATCAGCAGCTCAACAATTTACGACTTCTTGTAATCAATTGCACTATTACTCATGTCTTTAGAAAACAAGATTTAAATGCTCCCAAATACAAATCACACAAGTTTACTCTTACAGGACTGTACAGATAACCTGTGGAAAACCACAAATATTTTCCCATGTTTTACTTCTCACATTCAAGTAAAACCATCCATCCAGTGACAGATGCCAGGATGCTTGGATCTCTGCTTTTTTCAATTCCCTTACATAAATAGTAATCTCTTTCAAAGTTAAAAATACTCCTCTTCCTTCTCAGCTAATGTATATGGGTACTTTATACCCTTATTTAGAAGCTTGGCAAGAAACACACAGGGAAACTGATTTTGCATAATGTGTCTCTCTCTGTCCCACTTTCCACATTCTGGCACAAAATTAAAGACCAACTCAGTAGACAGCCGAATATTTGTGTTATGCACTGCTTTCTCAGTTTTTGACCAGAAATTACATCAGTAATCAATGCTGAGAAAAATTGTTAATACCATAATCTTTCCCTCATACCCAAAATTTCAAAAATAAGTAATAATAAAAAAGGCTGCAGTTAGTAATTTTTATCTTAAGACAGACACTCTACTATTTGTACAGTCATTAAAAAACATTTTCCACTTATTTTCATAATGTAAAACGAAAATATATTCCATCACCGAAATTATAACACAACCTAGCTTCTCCTAGCTAGCCCAGGAGAGGGAGAAAGGCGAATGCCAATTAATCCAATTACTGACAGAGAAGCTATCAAGATGAGTACTTATCAGGTCAGGTTCAAAAACACATCAGAAGCAACAGTGTTAAAAAAACAGAAAAGAAAAATGAAAAAAGAAAAAAGCTCGCACTCCCTGTGCTGAGTAGCACTATTAAATTCAGATGCAGGGTTGTGTTTAGGTTGGACAGGCCCCAACAGTAGAACAAAGTCAGTCTGTCTTAGTACCATAACCAAATTCTACAAGTTAACAGCTTTTCATGAAAAGCTGCCATTTCAAAATGTCAATCAAACCTGAATATAAGTGGGAACTCCTGCAGAAATAACCAGCTGCAGGTTTGAAAAACATTTTTCACTGAAAGTGGAAACACAAAAGATGTTTGAATGAGATCTCTTTTCATTCCTGTAACAGTAGACGGTCATTTTCACAACATCAAGGACAAAAACACAAGACAAAATTGCAAATAATGTCTTGAAAGAACCATTTGCAGGGGTGATGAATGATTCAAGTTACAAATGACAGAATTATTGGCAAATGGAAACTCATTAATATGAAAAAGCTTCTCTTATATGACTGCAGTTTGTCTCCACTTTTTCTCATTGTATCTGAACGATTAGGTTTTATGTATTAATTTCATTACATGCTTACTATTGGCTTTCTCACCTTGAGGCAGCAGCTTGCACTAAGATCATCTGATTTGCAACGTAAGTCTTTTTGGAGGTTTAAGTGTTTAGTAAACAATCGTAATACTTTCAGTTAATAAAAATGGAGATTCTAACAGAGCAAAGTTAAAACTTAAGATCTACCCACAGAGAGAACACAAGTTTTCCAGTTCAGTTCTGGACATCCAAACATAAATAAGTCACATTTATTCAATAAACTAAGAGAAAAATATTATTTATACAAGTGTACATTGTAATAGAAAAGCAGCTTACTGACATCACTTTGGCCACATTCTCCTTTCTAAAGAATACGGCACAAACAAAGCCATTTTCTCTACCATCTGAAAGATGCATACCATATCTGAAAATGGATTTGCTGTCCAAATATAGGCTTCATCAATTTCTTATTCAACAGCTGGACTGATACAGTAGTGATTTGTTTCACAAATCTCCACATCCAACGCCACAAAACAAATTTAGTCAACAGGGAGGCTTAGTGAAGAGTTAAACCAGTATATAAGATTCCCCTCTCCAAAAGGTAACACCTGCACTGTATCATTGCCCATTTTTCTTATTCTAAACAAGTAATAAATGAATAAATTGCACAGTAGATGAACACCTCAGCATGTCTCAGAGTTGAGAGTATTATCATAGACATAGTGCCCTACACACATTTACCTCCTTCCAGCGTGACTATCGGTATGACCATCACACAAATGAGAAAATGTTAACTCTTTCAAGTGACAACACCTTTACCTTAAGTTACGCTTTTCACCAAACTGAAAACATATTTACAAGTTACATAAAAATCACAAATGAGGATGTGATGAAACAGCATAATTATATTAAATGTAACTGAGCATACTTAAGAGCTTGAAGATTTAGAAATAACATATAATTCTTCAGCAGCATTCACTGAAAAATAAGATGCTACGCAACATAAACTGAAACAACTTACCACTATAACCTCACTGTACTGAGATATCAGTTACATCATCCAATTTCACACTACAGCACTGTTTTCTATGGAATACATTGACTTCTGATATCCCAAATCTTAATCTTCATATTACATCGAGACGCATTTCTCTAGCTGCAGGCTGCAGCACACTAGCACAGTGACCTTAGAATTTTTCCTTGCACTCAAAATTCACTTCAGTAGAATCACAACAGAAATTTATCAGTGCTGCTCCCAACAAGAAGACAAAAATACAGCGAGATTTTTCATCACTACGTCTTGTTCTTATATCACTTTGTATCACTAGCATTCGTTTTTAAGTAAGCTGGAGCACATACACTCTACTCTGAGGTTTTGGGGTGAATAATTAGCTATATGAAGAAATAGTCGAAACAAGATTAACTTGACCATAAAATGCTGCTACCGAGCCATTTAAAAACTGAGACAGAAAAAATAAAAGAAGGAAAGAAACAAACTGTGCCAAACCTAGTGCCTTAGCAAGCAGAGTGTTTTTGAACATTCTCAAAAGCATTTACTATTTACTTCAGGAAACAGCTTACAAGTCAAAACACGCTGGAGATTTTTTCATTTTGTTTTGCTTTGAGCTGCCAATTGTTAGTTGAGATTACTATTCATTTTACAGGAGTGTTAAGAATGCAAATGGTTAACAGTAGTATAAACTATATACTTGGTTTAAGTTTGAATGTCTAAAACTATTACACACTGCATTCGTCTGCATTCCCTGTTTATGGGAATGAAATATGTAGTCATTTGAAGTCCACAATATGTATACTGTGTTTGTAATAACTGCAGATTTTACAAGCACATTATTCTTTCCATTAGGATTAAAACCTCACCGAATAGCAATTTGTGAAAGAATTCTAGCAGGGCCCTGAGCCCAGAACTCTGACCTCTGATGAGATGCTTGGCAGCAACAAACTCTAGGTCTAAGCAAAACATCTGGTTTGAGTTAGACTTCCTGAAAAAATAGCCCCTGTACTGGGGAAACTGGTATTCACTCAGCTTTGTCTATACACTTTGACTGACTGCAACACTGTTGCGGGGGGGGCGTGTGAGGAAGAGAAAAAAAAATGCTTTGCCAGAATGCACGTCAATCACCGTAGACTCCTTGGTGGCCTCTGAAGAGCCAGGCACTTACACTAGGAGACACTGTACGCGTTTGTTCAAGCTTCTTGGGATTTTTCCTATTGTACTTCACAGCTCGATGGTTTTTTTTCAGAGTTAGTGCCAACTCTGAATTATCTAATCCACAACTACAGTCGAGCTCAAAATATAAATTCTGCCTGAAGAAATAGTTCCTGCAGATTCTTTTTTAAACAATAATTGTTTTATCATCATTTTTCTTACAAATTTAGACAATCACTGTCATCATAAAATGAATGAGGATATTCCCAACAAAAACACAAACTCTCACTGCCAAGAAATTTGTAAGAACAGCAACAGCTTTTGGTTGGCTCCCAAGATTTTTCATAGGCAACACATTGTTACATGCAGTACATAGATAAGAACAGGACAGAAGGGTAACTAAAGAGAATGCTGATATGGTGGGGGGGGTGTCCTGAGCCTCCTGCTCATACCTGTAATCAGCAAAAGCTCCAGCAAAAAGGATAAGAAAAGGATAGAGCTGGTTCTTGCTTCTCATTTTCCTGAGAAGGGAAGTACACCATATCACAGGGGAGGTGAAAATGAAGAAATGCACAACAATTGCAGGCTTGGCAAGAGTTGCACTTTGTTCAAGCTGGCAGCCCCGGCAAGGAGCACAAGAACAGCTTGGTGCAGTGGGTAAGACACAGCTTCGCTCATAGACGTGACTGTCAAGAAGTATGTGGCCAAATTCAATTAACCAGATGGGGTTTTTTGCAGGACACTTTGTATTTTTAAGTACCATAGTGAAGTATTTTTAAAGTAGTTTAGCCATAATAATAAAACAGCTTGCAGTAGCTACTGAGACCTGTTACATTACTAGATACGCAAAGCAGCATTAAATGTCTTATGTAGGCCAAGGCAGCTCAAGATAATTGAATTTGAAAGCAACAGATAGAGAATTTAATGGAGATCTCTGTCAACACATTCATCAATGCTGCATATAAACACATGTATGTATAAGAGATGCGTGATAAAATTTATCTATGCACAACTTTGCTACGTACAGATAAGTTTACCTTTGCTGGCACTATTAGTTGGAGCTATTTCCTATTAGCTAAATACTTTTTCTGTACACTCTCTACTTAATAAAATGTATTGTCGTGAAATAAGCATCCGAAAAATTATCTTCATCTATCTACTGCTCTATTTTAGACAAGTCTGTCATACGACTGTATATTGTTAATGTGCTCATAGTTTATTTTCTTCCTGTGATTGCTAATGCAATAATATTTTTATGCCTGTTCTAGCAGTAACTTTACACTGGAATTAAATGTCAATTTCTACTTTCCACCTCCAAAATTCTAAATTAAATGCCACTGATACCGACCCCCTGCATTCAGGCAAAATGCAGCCACCAACTCACAAAGGGACATTTATAAAATAAGCCTTGCTTGTTTGAACTGCAACACTGCCATCACTGGAGTTTCAGCTGGGACATTTAAATAAATAAAAATAAACCAAAGTAATAAACACCATGTTTTATGAAGCTGCACAGAATAAAATAAAAAAAAAGAAAAAAAAAAAGAAAAAGAAAGAGGTCCTCCTGGCAAACTTGAAAGATTAGACTTAAAAGCTGCCTCTCTCATTGCGGAAGACTCCTGGCCCATGCCACTCAATGCCATTTGTGAAGGACAGTCAGCTGTGGGCCACAGGGCCACCCACACAAGCGCCCGTGATGCCCTTTGGCGCTGCAATGAGATGCTCCTCCGTACACGACTACATAGGAAACAAAACAACATTCCAAAGTAAGGCAACTTAGGAAATTTCAGAGTGCAGCAGGAGTAATGAATCCTACAAATACCTCAAGCAACACGAGGCATGTTGAAAAATAGACCTTCTTAGCTCAAGGCTTTGTAATATATAGTTCTGTTCTCCAAGGAGCTAAGTTTTCCTACTACTGATGGCATTCCAGTGCCCCTGTTATCCAAATGTATGATATGAAACACTTTTTTTTGCTTTTGAAGAAATAAATCACATATGTCCATAGACTTTAGTTTTCTGGAAGACTGAATATAATTTTAGAATCATCATCATCAGCTGGTTGACAGCAAGAAAGACAACATTCACTTCAAATAACCCTGAATTATATACAGTTGAGTAAATTCGAATTTGTTTTGCTTTAAGGTCTTCCAAAGTTGAAGCCAACATGCTGAACAAAAATATTAAACTATCTATAACCCTGTGTCAACATATGATGCTACTGGGAATGGTAAGTGAATTAATTTTCCAAGGAAAATTAATTACTTATGACTTACAGTTGTAAAAGCAAACAACGTAACTCTGGATTAGGGCACATTTAATTTCTGTTTGGAGTAGCGATTAAATTAATTTCATATAATTCATGGTATGTAATGGAAAGCAGAACAAAGATGAAATCTTAGACAATGACTGACACAGAAAAAAGTGTATATTTATGCTCCTGATACAAAAATAAAGGTCACAGATATTAATCACTGTCTAGCGTAACATGATTTTAGTTTCTAAAATGATTTTTTCAAAACTGTTTGTTAGGATAAGTGTTATTAGCAAGATAAAAATCTAAAAAGCAACAAATTACAAAACACCAGAGAAATCTTGCATGCTATATTGTCTCAGTGAAAAAAGACTACAATTTTCAGTGATGTCTATTGAACAACGTAATTGTCACAAAATTATTATGAGGAACAGCAACACTAACTTGAGTTAGGTACATTAAGTTCATCTTTCTTTGAGAGAGAGAGAAAAAATTTGATCACAGTCCCAATATTAAAACAAATATGTACATTAACATACTGTATGAATTTTATCAGTTACATTTCATAGTAAACAGTTAATCAGAAAAATAAATTCACAGCTTAAGTAAACATATGAAAGAATTCCTGCAGCATTCCATAATTTGATAGTTGTTCAAACCGCGTAAAAATAATTATTTTAAGTATTTCATTGCAAAACATCAAGTTCTTACGTTACTTAATACCAACCAATAAAACCGTATGTATTAGCAAAAATTTTATGGGTTTAAAATATCATAAGAATTTTAATTGCCACTTCTGTTCTCCTACTGAACGAAAGCACAAATTTATTGCTGATTTCAGATTTTTGGACACCAAATCAACAGCTGCTGTGCTACAAACTCACATGGAATCACTCAAAAGTACGATAGTATTTTTCCTTAGGAGTCAAATGAATATACTGTTAATTCATGAAACCAAAACAACAGATGCAACAGATGACCACTGCACAGCAAGCAGTGACTATGGAATACCACCAACAAATAATATTTACATTTGCGATGTTTAAACTGGCCCCCCACACACATTCAAAGCAAGTGATTCACATCCCTACTGCCACTTCTACCTGACTTTACACACTACAGAGATGTTTTTACTGCAGTAATAGTTAGAACAACTTGATCATTATAATTTTTACATTAAAATCTGACTAGAATTCATAATATAGCATCTTAGAAATTAACTTACTTCACATAAAAGATGACTGAGCCTGAAACACAAATTCACAAACACAAATAGCTCATAATAGGTACAGGTCATGCCATAACTAATCTGCAGCTCTCTGGCTGTTTTTTACTGCAATATTTTTAAGACTGTCTCAAATGCAAAGAACCTTAGTTATGAAAATTTAACTGAAACCTAGATGAAAGGAGCTGAACAATTTTTTAGCGCTAAACTTGTGTATTGTCACTTAAGGTTATTAAACACTTGAAATATAAACAGGAAACCCAACAGCATCTCACACATTTCGGAAGCTGTTCAATCAAAATACTTTTACAAAGACAGACTTTATCATCCTCATTTCTGTTTCAGCTTTTAGTCAACCGAGTGTTTCCAATCCAATGCACAGAGAAGCCATATCAAGCCTATTTGCAGGATCCCAGCCTCACAACTCCCATTCTGCTCCTCCTGCCACTTGGCTCCCCCATCCGAATAGTCTTTCAAAAAGTTTAATCTGCCTGGATGGATCTTCACTCAGGTCGCCCGCCTATGTTTGAATTAGCTCTGCCCAAGTACATTTACAAAACTGGGGGAAAAAAAATCAAACTGAAATATTAAACAGGCTTACAGACAGGGTAACCTAAATCTGGGCAATCCTGCTCACGACTTTCTATCTGCTGCTTTTATGGTGGTCTGGAAGTAAACAACCTTTACACCTATTTTTCATGAACAATGACACATCACTTTAACCCAATTACAGCATGAATCGCAAGTCTGTTGTCATATGGTGACAAAAAACTTCCTAACAAACTTCTGCCAAGAGAACTGGTAATTAAGCAATCAGAAACAAACTGACAGGGAAGGCAAATCTGTCCAGCAGCTGTTTCCTATCAACACCCTTAGATCATCCCACCTCAGCACACCAACACTTCTGGAGCTTCCTTACTTTTCCTACAAGCTCAGCAGCTCTGTAAAAGCCCACATATGCAGGTACAAACTCTCTAACGACAAACAGCAGCAGTGCGAGAGGGGGATTATTAGCAGTAACGTCTAAAATTTACCTGCAGTTCAAGTTGCTTACAAAGGCACATCTCTGACAAGTTTTCAAATGCTCTCTACAGTGCATTTTTGGTGACAGCAGCGAAAAGAGATGCAGTCCACGGGCAGCTTCGTGAGTGACATGTGCAGATGGGGTGATACCGCTGTGCTCTTGCACTCTTTGTAAATACACATGCACACATTTTCCTTCATTTCCTTAAAGGGGCAGCATCTCACCTCATTGAGCTGGCATGTTTTCCTGGAGATGCCAGTAAATACATACAGTGTACTAGCTAAAATAACTAATAACACAACAGTTATTTCTTTCTACACCCCTTTGTTTTGTTGCAAATGGCTGTAATAGACTAGCAAAAGTTTATTGTGCTTTGCTGGCAGAACATTTGATTTCTCTTTGCCAGTCAGAGAATAGGTAGATGCAACCAGAGAGACTGCCAAGTTACAGGATATATAAACCACTCCTGGCAGTTAGCAGAACTGCTGCTGAAGATTAAATTACACAAACTTGCCAGAGGTGTAACTTACTTGGAAAGCATTCTTAAGTTTTGTGCACCTACTTCAGTGGGGTGGGGAAGCATCCAAAACATTATGGGGTTATTACCTCTCTCTGGCAAAGCTGTCTGCAAAGACTTTGCTTCCATTGGATGTCAGATGGCTTGGTTCACAGAGCTTTACTTTTCAAAATGAAAAGCTCATAAGTTACCCTAAAACCGATCTTGGGCAAAGAACACATATGATATGATTTTTGCTTGCTTTCCTCACAGAGATAGTATTTCACCACTACTACAGGACAAGTAAGGATTCCATAACTTGCCCAGTACTAAAAATCCTGTATTAAGCACAAACCTATTAACCAGCCTCCATATCCACTGCAGTAAATAAAGAAATACACCTTTTTCCTTACTGACAAGATACTGGGTTTTTGGACTAACCTTAATATTTTATAGGTACAGCCACCACACCCTGTCTCTCAAAAAGTTTTTGCAAACCTTAAAACCTCGAGTACTTCTGTTCCTTTTCCACAAATTTCAAGGCAAGCAATCCCTTGCAGCATGCAGCAAAAACATCCAGCAACAATAATCTCTTTGCAGGAGACTACAGGTTCACAGGAGAGGTTTAAGTTTCCTTTATTGAGGAGCAGAGCTAAGAGCACAGTGAAATACTATCCTGCATGTCCCTGTCTTTAAAGTCCCAGTGAGTTTATTCAGAGATGAGATTCAATACAGAAGCAGCCCAGAATTTGTCCGGTTACTACTTTTTCTTTTTTAATTTACAGTAATGGCAACATATCCTTTAGCCTATTTTTGAAATTTATATAAGTATAGCCAGTTTCTTTCATTTCAGTCAGACTCCAGTTCATCAGCATATCTCCTTTTATTCACTTTTTCAATTTAAGGTATACCCATAATCTACCAGCTGCCTTATACTGCCAAAAAGGAGTGATTTACATTTATTACTGAGTTGTTTGATTACTGCAAGACACACAGAACTGAGTACTGGCATTCTTACCCTTCTTTGCTTTTTTTAAGCAAAGGTTCTTGGTAGGCAACCACTTTAATTTAAGTACGGAGAACCATAAACAAGCTCACAAAATTCCAATGTTATCCAAAGAGGTTCAGTTCTTTGCTGAACTGTGTGTATATTCAGTGTAGTAATACAGAAGGAATGCTGAAGCCTTTTGTAGACAGGCTGTTCAACTGGATGTTGAAACCTGCAACCTACAGCTCTGACCAGCGAACAACATTCCTGCTGAACTGTGTTTCCACAGGAGCTTTGTGAATCACACAAAATAAAGCACTGCTCACCTAATAAGACGTCCCATTTTCTTAATAAAAAAAAAAGTAAGTTGCGAACCTACACAAACTTGTTTTAATAAGCTTAATACAGCAAGCTCAACTTTAAGGCTGTTTTGACAATCCCACCTCAGAGATTTAAAAAAAGACACTTGCACATCATGTCATCATACTCTCACATCATACATGAGTGATTCTCCTATGCTATCCCAGTAACACACCTAACTACTCATATACCCTATGGGTCAATCAGAAAAAAAAAAAAATAAAGAAAGAAAGAAGTGAAATAAACTTCTTAAATATTCAGTGAAAAATGCACTCTCCTGACTGAAAAAAGTCAGCTCCAGTACTTTGCTCCACGCTGTTAAATAAAAGCGTACTACAAGAAGAAGATGTAACCAAAATCAGATACCAAGAAGGATACAAAGTCTCATATATTTCATTATTAGAAACTGTGTATCTATTCTAAGGAAAAAAAGAAGATAAAGGTTTTCTTAAACCAAACATTGATTCTTTGTGACGGCCAATGTTTGGATTCTGACAACTCGTGTGCAATCACTAACTACTTCACAGCTTTCTTTTTATTCAAAGCTTCCTATTTAAACACAGTTTTTCAAGTTTCCATTACTAGAGAAACAATACAACATTTGCTTTAACCAAAGGAAGCGACTTAGTTCTGTTTGCTGGGGTTTTGTAAGAACAGGCTAACAAATACCTGCAGTGCAAGGGACAAGCCAGGTTCTGCTGCAGCAAAGACAATAGAAATAATGCAGAGACTTGTTCAGCCCACAGCTGAATCAGGCTGACCCAACTTCACCTGGTCATACTCTTACACCTAGAGACATCCCTGAGGTCCCCCACTTTGATCCCTGTATTTCTAAAACCTTGCTATAGTTCAGCTCTCAGATATTTCCATTGCATTAAATACACATTCAGATTTTGTCTCAGGTAAATAATACGCATGATGGGTGTTCATCAGAGTAATGAAATTTTAAGTAATACTACTGCCAAAAGTGAGGTTAACACCTGTCTCGGTTTGAGACAAATTTGGAGGAAAACATCCAGAATGAAAGTCCCTCTGCTAGAAGGCAGGTTTCAGTAGCCCCTCCCCGACCAGGTTCGGGAAGAAATTCCTCAGAGGAAAGTGAAAAAAACCTATTTATTTAACAAGCAAAGTGCACACAGGCACAGGGAAAAAAAGAATGAATAATGTTAAATGATGAAACCTCTCACTGTGGAGAAGAAACCTGGGTAGATTTCAGAGTCCTTTCTGTGGGTGTGGCTCTGCCCTCTCCAGAGCTGGGGTTCAGCGTGGGCCCCTCCGGGCCACAGTGTGAGGCCTCCCAGTGATGGTGTTCCGGACCGGAGCAGAACAGTCCCAAGAAAAGTTCTTGCCTCAGCTAGCAGGCTAGCTAAAATGCAAGAAGTTTTAACTCTCCATCTCTCTCCGGAGAAGAGGAGCAGAGAGCTGGGAAAAAGCAGGAAGGTGCTTTCCTCAGCTCTGTAGCAGCCGGAACGCAGGGGAGCGTGTGTGTCCTTGAGCACAAACCGCTCTGGAAAATTCGCCTGGCTTCTCTCCCCCCTCTCCTGAGAAACGGCTTAAAGACACAGGAAGGCACAGGATTCATGTCTGGCATAGGGCAGACGATAGGGAATACAGTATCATACAGCCACCCCAGGACAACAGCACACCTTCCCAACAGCCCTTTCTGACAGCCCTCCTGTTGCAGAGGGACCAGCTGGACTCAGCGGTGACGATGCCATCCACAGACATCTTTTGACGGAGGAAGACGACTAAAGAATGCAGCAAACTAGAAGGGCTACATGCAATTTCAGCCACATGCAGGAGAGGTCAGTCACATCCTTCCACCACCGTCTATCAGTTGCCCCTCGCTGGCCCTGACACCAGGAAGGAAGGACCCAGGCAAGGCTGCCCTGTGACAGCAGACAGCATTCTACACAGCCTTCTAGGAGAAAGAAAAAAGCTCCTTCCTTTCCAACTATCTCCAGCGAGATGCCTCACTATTAATCAGCTGGCTGCGGATTTTAAAGTGGTTTATATCTGCAATGCCATAATTAAGACAACTGGTCCAATTAAAGAGAAAGTGTATCTCATTAAAAGCACTCTCTAAAGTTGCACTGTCATTTACCAAAACATACCCATCTTCTTTGGGGGAAAAACTCAAGACTAAAAGGAATATCAAATTGCAACTGAAACAATAAAACGTCCTGCCGGTAATAATCAAATGCAAAACCAATGCACTCCAATAACTAGAGGACCATGGGAAGGAAAATGGACAAGAGGGACAAAAAAGACATTTCCAGATTCAGTTATTATCAGACATCCTGATTAGGCTTTATGAAACTCTCTTTTGATCAGGACCTTCCAGCATTATACAGAAAACAAACAAAGAATTAGTTCAATCTTTTTTTTCTTGAAGGAATGCTACTTAAGAGTATTGTTTACAGATTTTATTTATTCGACACAAAATGTTCCAAATACATCTGTAAACAAGTATTCTCTCACTTCAGAGGTTACAGAACTACATATATTATCTCTTACATCCTTTTAGGATGCTAATTTTGCAAACATATTCAACAGTGACGATGTTACCACACCCAAAAATAGATTATGAACAGATTTTTGGACTCCCAAAATTAAAAAGACCAAATAGGATGCTGCTTTTTCAAGATCAGACATGGTGCACATTTTCTAACATTACACAGAATTTGTCAAAAATTCTAATCCTACAGCACAGATCATGAATTTTGTTTTTAGATTACAGATGAGTTTGAGCTCCATATTTTTCTCTAGAGGTTACTGGTTTTTTTTAGCATCCAGGGATTTTGTACATCAAATGAACATCAAAAGACCAACCAAACTTAACAAAGTCCTTTAGTTCTATTTCTCATTTCTCTGCCTTGTAACACGGATTCAGGTTTTGACTTTTTAAAAACAAATTCATTTTAATTCCCCTCTTTATTATGATGAACTGATGGACAGAAAGGTTATGCTAGTGCTGCTTCACTCACCTCTGAAAAGCTCTCTTATTTGAAAGTAAGGATATTTTGGTCTTCTTATTCATTTTCTTTGCTCTGAAATTCAATTCCCTAACCACAGTCTTTGTGAAGCAGCTTTGTTCTCAGCTCTTATCTATGTCTTCCAAGATCATTACAACTGCAATGGTAATTCATCGCCAAAATTCAGTGTACAGCATAATAAAGTCTTGAGCCACTAACTACCTCTCCCTGGATAGAAATTTAGCTTTGAACTGGCATGGGGAGGTGACAAGGCAAATATATTCTGTATCAGGCAGAATCTGGCATCATCTTCATGTTCGACTACAGAAGAAATCATAGTAATATGGCCTGAAGGTGATAAATTAATTTTGGCTAGGTTCCTGTCTGGGAGGAAAGAACAATTTTCCTAATGAGATAAAGATGAAGGAAGACAAGGACCTTTAGGCAACTGGAATTTAGTCTGAGAGAGGCCCTAATAAATCAGGTTGTGCTTCTCTTTGTTTAAGGAAATACCTGTTAGGAGATCTGGGGCCTGTTTATTTTTCTCTGACAAACCTGATTTTCTTGGCAGTGCACAAACTCAGAATCATAAATTGAAATGAGAATCAAAGCAAGTGGCCAAGCTCAAGTTTCAATTTTATTTTTCATCTAAAATAAGTAAACAAATCCCAGCTGATGGGACTCAATTTACACAGATCTCCTGCTACTTGGAAACTTGCAATTCCATATCCAAAGTATCCACACCCAGATGAGCAGATTTGCTTGGAAAACTTGCATTAGAAAAACTAGAGAACACCAATATTCTCGCACAAATGCACACAAAGTACCAAGAGACCAGATGGGAGTGATCCAAAATCCCACGGAAGTAGCGACTAGAGAAGATGCAGCCCCTTCATTCAGTTCTCTTTGTGTGGCACACACTCCACAGACTTTGAGCAAGCTCTTATTGTGAGCAGCAGATTTAGCACATGACCACTTCACTTTCCTGCAGCTCTGCTACCATTGCTGAGAGCAGCAGAGCAGGTCCTGCCCAAGTGGGTCACTCAGCTGAACAAACAATGTTCCTGTACCACAGCTGCATTACAAAGCTACAGCCTTCATCAGACAGATTCTGCTTCACCAGTCTCTCACTTCAACCTCTGAGAAAAGACAGAAATTATTGTCTCTGCCACTGCCTTTCAAGTAGAATCGTTTGGGACCTCTGGCTATCCTAAACTGACAGAGGCCATGTCCCAGGTCAGTCAGGCTGCTGTGAAGGCAGCAGCCCCAGCTCCACTCCCCTGCAAGCTGTGCACTGCTGCCCCTCTCTTATGCCAACCCAGGACACCATGTAGCCATTACCAACACCACAAAAAGATTGGGGCACTTGGGTAGGAGTAACAGAAAACGCAGGACCATCCTTCAGGGAGTTCACACTTTGATCAACACACAGCGAGCGTGCAACCATCCCTCAAGAAACCACCAGCTGCTTGTACTGTATGGCTTCCGTGGTCGGGCGCAGCAGCACAGTCTCAGCCTGCCTCTGTCTAATTGCTGACAGACTAATCACTGTCCCTCTTTCAGGACAAGAATGCCAAAACCTGGATTTGTCAGATTCTTAAATATCGATTTCAGGGTGTTTAAGAAAGGAAAGGTCATATTTAAATGCTAGGTTTAGAGTTACAATAGGCTAAGAAAGCAACCACCTCTGTGAAAAGCCTGCTGTATTTCTGATCTAGATTGTGCACTGCATATTTCACCACAGAAATTAATAAAAAGCTACAGCCAGCAGTTAGATTATAAATTAAAATGTAATAAAACCTTTCAAGTTGCCTCAGATATTATAAAATTTTGTACTTGAAATACTCTTCATCTGAGGGATTATATCAGATTATATATTATATCTGGGACTCCCTGTACAACACAACAGCTTTTTCTATGCCTGTCCTCTGAGACACCAGAAAGTGTCTCTCTAAAGGAAGACAAAATAGAAAAGCTTAATTCTTCTTCCCCTCCCATTCCCTTCCCGTGCCACAAGAGAGCTGTCATGCCCAAAGGGCAGCAGGCCTTCTGACTTTATTTTCAAGAGTGCAAACTTGCTTTCAATAATGTCACATAAAGATCTAGTACTTGAGAAATTTATGGATCTTTGAACAAACACGCTGTAGCTTCTGTGGTGATTCTTAAGAATTCCAACAGGACGTGTACCTACCTCAGAGCTTTATTCAAACCATGACAAGAGTTAAGAATGCATATAACTGGGAATGAACAATATTTGAGGTCTACCTCTATCCTAGGCTTCTAGGATTTATTTCTCTGAAACTTTTCATCTAACCAATCTGGACAATAACAGCACAGTTGGGCATTTACTCACAACACACCTGTAGTGTGTTTTGTAGTGGATCAAGAAAATTGTCTGCAAGGGCCAGGAATATGGTACTTACCTTGCTCTCAATCAGTGAAAAGGAAATGATACCAGCTCCAGTCTCTGAGACTGCAACGAGCTGCCGCAATATTGTTCACTGCAACATTCATCTGATGGTAAAATGCCCCCAAAACCATATGACCACCACCACTTCCATGTCTTTTTGCTTTATAGGTATGCTTGTACAATGTCCATGTGGGCCACAGGAGGTGGTGTGCATTTAAATCAATACCTTCTGGACACAGCAACGCAAGTTCCTAGTACTTAAGAATTCACAGTATACTGCAAATAGTAAAATATTCCATCTTGGAACTGATTTTTAAAAACATTGTTTACAAAACCCCAACCAATTTCTCTAAATTCTGACGTAGTATTTCAAGGTTGTTTTTTTTTTTAAATACTTCTTTCCTTAAAGCAAGGATGAACAAAAATCTGTATCACTTTTCATTATTTTTGTTTCAACATATCATTGCTACTGTTATAAATGAAAGTGCTGGGTCTCCTCAAGTAAGGAAACCAACCACACTTCAGACTGAAGCTCTTCTTTTTGCCAGATGACCTCGCCCATATTTATAGCTGCCACCATTAAAGCACATTTTTACTGAAATCTGGATACATATGTTAAAGAGATCTACAGTGTTTCAGCCCTTCAATACACTTTCTCTCAAAAAGTATGGTATAATTCAAAACAAAAGATTATTTAAGTTAGGTTTACTAATAAGTTTGCAGTTAGCAAGCAACATGAGTAAGTTTTATTGTCTGCAGCAATACAAGTAGGACTTACAAAATCAGCTCCGAATTCTACCTTAACCAACTAAAATGTTGACCTCAGTTCTGCAAAAACATAACAGAATATACATTTCTTGGAAGTTTTTCATAACTCCTTTTCTTCGTCACGCCACCTTTAGCAGTGGCAGCAAGGTTTTCTAAGCTGCTAATTGCATTGTACCCCATTAACTCTCATGAGCTTAACTGAAAGAACAGATCCAGACAGTTCTATGCTTTCTGTTCTGAATTCTGCTGCTGCAGTCTTTCAAACTTACTCACATTCTAGAGTTTCAAAAATATAGAGAAAAGCACACGCCATATTTTCTGGATTTCTTTTTTTTTTTTGCTCCTCTGTTTGGTGGGACTTAGGCACATGCATAAATGCTTTCCTGAATCAATGCCAATATGCTATAAAATGACAATAACTTATGTACCACTTCTTAACATAATGCTCTTTGTAAAGAAACTTGGAAAGTAAAAGTTACTTCTCAGAAATAACCTACAAAAATGTATAAAAATCACAATTGTCAAACATTTTCCAATTCAGCTTTAGCAAATGAAAAACTTCAAAACAAACCCTTTTATTACAAACTTCTAAGAAGGAATGCACCTAATAGTACAAATTAATGGCTTCTAAATGGAGGATCAATATCTCATTGTATTTTACACAAAGAGCTAAAACCCCATTGCTGTAACAATACAGAAAAAGAGAAAGCTTTACAGATCAGGTTACCTGTCTGATTTGATGTATTTAATAGACTATACATCTGGCTACAGCCATTTCAGAGTCTCAATCACAATCATTAAAAGTAGAGATTAAAAAAAAGGCAGTTTATGACTTTTAAGTATTTACTACCGTTCCATCAACTCTGAAAACGTCTTTTAAAGGAGACATAACTAGTTGACAATTATAAAGCAGCATTTTGGTGTTGCTCTATATCATGACAGATTACTTAGATTAAATGATACGTATTATCTTACCTGATACATTCCAACTCCTATGTGTTTGGGCTCAATTTTCACCAGCTCAGCTAATGGGTCTTGGACGCGTCTAGCTATGGAAACTGAAAAACAGAATTAGAAAACAGCTATCACTTTTATCTGAAAAACCTGAATCATGCAATTGCTTTTGCTAAGGTGTTTTGGGTTTTTTTACATCTTCTATGCATTTAATTTATTTTAACCTGGAAATAATCAATAATATAGCAGAATCCTTTTTCATCGTTAGACAAGGACATCACATGTACATCAACCAAACTTTTTATCTGAATAACTCCTGCAAAGACCTAAGAACATTTCAAACTGTAATCATGACGTTTAAAAAGCTTTTCTGAGCCACAGAGTTAATAAATAAAACTGTGTGCACTATATTTTCCCCTTGTATACATACTAAATGCATTTAACATTAAGCTCTGTAAGAAACTTTAACCCGAAATCACAGATATGTAGAAACAAATAAACATTTTAAAAAAATAACAGAGTATCTGCTCACAGACTTATTTATCTAATAAAGTGTTCCCTAAGGTATGTATCATCTACTTACATATTTATGTAATTCAACCATAAAATTCAGTGTTCACTTTGAAAATGGTCCTTGGACTTTACTAATCTAAGCTGCACACCAAAACACATTTATTTGCAATCAGTCACCCTTATAACTACATTTAGAAAAACAAAAGCAATTTCCAATATTTCTGATGCCATTAAGAGCATACAAGAAGAACCTTTGGTCTTCTAAATCCAAATGTTGAATCAGGACTACATTTCTGAAGGCTGTATTTATTGATAAATCATTTGCTTTCCAAAATCTCAGAAGAAAAAGCTTATTTCCAAGTGTCAATTCACAAACTTGGTCTGATTCTGTAGATATTGGGTTGTATTCAGTATTTGCAACTGTGCTCCCTCCCACATATATGAAACTAGAAGAGTTCTATCTACCAGTATCACATTTTTAAACTTTTTTTTCTCCTGAGTTAAGACAAAACAGGTTAGCTGGTTTAGCAGCTTGTAGAACATTCATTCTACATAGCGAAGTAAACATTGATGAAGAACAAAAGTGTTTAAAGGTATTCAAAAAATCTTTCCAAATAAGGACCAAAGATCCTAAAAAAAAGCAAACAAACAAGTAAAACCGTAAACCCCCAGAATCCCACAAAAAGCAAAACCCAAAAGAAAAAAAAAACACAACAAAACCATCTCAACTCAATGAAAATAAAAACAAACCAAATAAACCCCTCCAAAAAATAAAAGAATAAAACAAACATAACAATGCCAGACCTTGTTGCCAAGGCTGTTTTTTCTACCACATGTACTTGTGCAGGATTAAGAGAAGTGGGACCAAAGGAAGCTGTGGGCCTTTAAAAGCTATGTCCAGAATCAAGAGTGTTTTACATTTAAATATATTTTTAAGCAAATCAGGAGAGGGTTAGAGGAAGAACAGACAGGAGTCAGGAGTAAATATACATATATAAGCACAATCATTTGGTTAACAACACACAAGGTTTAAATGGGAATACTGGAAGTATCTCCAGCACTCACCAGCTGTTTTCACGCATACACACACGTGTATGAAAACATGAACATGGTTATAATTCCCATATATATAAAATAATCTATAAGCCCCTTTACCGGATCGCAGAAGTAATGTATTAATTCACAGAAGTGTTTAGGTTGGACACACCTCTGGAGAACACAGGCTGCCTTGTCTAACACCCCTGCTGAAACAGGGTCTGCTACAGCAGGTTGCCCCCAGATCACGTCCAGCTGGGTGGAGACTCCACAGCCTGTCTGATCAATCCAGCCCAGTGTTGGGCCACCTGGCCCATTACCAGTAGGTAAATGGTTTCTTGTGTCCAGATTGAATTTGCTGTGTTCCAGTCTGTGCCCATTGCCTCTTGTCCTAACAGCGGGCACTACTGAGAAGAGTCTGCTGCTCTCTTCTTCATTCCCTCCCATCAGGTACTAACACCCCTCTGTAAGATCCCCTTGAGTCTCCTCCAAGCTGAGCATTTCCAGTTTTCTTGGTTTTTCCTTGTATGAAAGGTGCCCCAGGCCTTAATCATCGTTGCAGCCTAATTTAAACAGCAACCATCACTACTGCAGGGTGTTAAAGGCTTCACAGCATTTCAGAAAAGGACTTGACTAAACACTTGTACTTGAAGCCAAAACAGTAGCCAGAGATATGCAGGCTTCTCAAACCACAACTGCGAAGTTTATCAATTAAACGCTGCACTAGAGACTTCACTTCTAAAGATTTGCACTGCTAAATGCACAGTTAATGTGAAGTTCACTGCTCGGTCAGGCAAGAATTTTCATATCCTTTAATATCCATTTTAACATGCTGACAAAGGCAGTTTGCTAGCTAGGCTCAGAAAGCACTGTGCTGGTGACATCTGATATGCCTGCTTCTGTGATAGAGAAGTTCTGAATTCAAAGACAATCACGTATGCCTTCTCGTCAAAAAAAACCCTACAAAAGGTTAATCAGTGTAAGTACACCAGTTATCACTTACACGAGTATAGCTCACTGCAGAAATTCTTTCCTATAACAATAATTCATATTAATTACTTTGAAATACTAGTCACCCACCACCTAACAAACAAAAGTGAAACAAAACACCAATGAAAGTAGTATTGATCCAAACCAAGAAACACTTACAACGATGTATTTCTTCTGAATGCACTGATGCCTATGAATAGAAACTACATTTGTCCTTCAGCAAATCTCCCTAAACTCAGCTTCTTTAATACCTATACAGTGTTCTAGAGAATTTTCTTTTAGTTCTATCTAATAGCAAAACACATTTCAAAAGTTACAGTTTAGATAAGCTGAGAGCAAATACCTCTCACCGTCCACAACTCTTCTCATTGTATCTTTTAAAAACAGACAACTACATGGAGAGATTGACACAGGAATTTTCCAAGCATAACCTTCTTTTGGGAACCTTCAATTAAAAAGTAAAATTTAAACTCTCTTTGTCCTAGTAGCTTGGTTGACAATGCCGTCATATCCCTAGGAGGCTTCGAGTGGAGGCGTAGGACCTGATCCAGCAAAGCACTTCAGCACAGATGCATGTCGGAATTCCCACCGGAACTAGCAAAACTATTCACACGCATAAAGTTACACAGACATTTAAGTGCTTTCCTGGACCAGGCCTAATAGTTACAATATCGAAGCAGGAAGATCAGCTAACAGTCGGTTACACGATTAAGGGATGCAGCTCCTACGGTCAATGGCAGCAGGAGAGCTGACCTGCCTAATTCCCACTAAAGCCGCAATTTCACTCCAGAACTTCTCCAATTAATAAATAAAAGAGAGCACAGTAGGAAAAATGCAAGAGTTGTCCACATTCTCTCTAGGCAGAAATTCAGTCAAGGTTAGCATCTACTGCCTCTTGTACAGAACAAACCCATTCATTTTTTGCTGGAGTAGTTGTACACTGCAATGGATGGATCTTTTTTGGGGGGCAATGAGGCTCCACTCTGGCCATTTGATCCAAGTGGCTGGACTCTCACAATACAAGCAGGGTATTACTGAAATCAAGAAGGCTCTGCAGAAGTGCAAGGTCTAGTACCATGGAGCAGAGACAGTAAAACCTGATGATCTGGCATTTTCTTCCTAAAAATTAAATCAAGACTATAAAATTTGTTTTTCATTTTCAAAGAATTTACACTGGGTCCATTTTAGAAATCAGGCATTTTTCGAAGACTAACAATGAAACAGGTAATGCATTCTTACTTCTGTAGATATTGAGGTATTCATTTTTGCCCAAGCAAAACCAGAATAAATTATATTACAGCATGCAGGGCAAAACCAGAAAATCAGATTTCTCAAAAGTTATCAGCATAGCCAAATATGAAAAGTTTTAGAGATGCCTTTATTAAAATATGCTAGTCTAAGTAAAATATGAAAAAAAACCCTAATCACTATTAAACAAGGTATTAAGATCAGGATGGCATGACCCTCTATTAGAAAATCACTACAAGACTTGCACACCCGATAAATGCAAAGCTTGGAGTCGTGAATTAAGGTGAAAATATTATTGCAACACTTGGAAAGGCAGTAACATACTGTGCTGCCTTTCAATAAATTTATGCAAAATTTTAACACTTGGAGGGACAGAATGGTCTAGGTGGTCTTCTGACTTCAATGTAGATGTACTCCACATCCAAATGCAATGAGAAATAAAGAAGACTACAGCAAGCATATTTACTATAATCCCGTCTTGTCATTAGATAGGACGTATTCTGCCATTTCATTAAAAGAGCAGTTTAACTGCTTGGTAGTCTCAATTCATTCCATACTTTGGTTATTGGACAAGACAAACCCAGCAGACAGTAAAGTGTGTTTGTGTGTGAGTGACAAAGATGCCACTGTGGTGGACAAAAAGCCTCCATAAGAGTTGCTTGCGCAACTCATGCCAATCTCTCTGTCTGATCTTCACAGAAAGTAAGGAATTACATTAAAATGTTTTGTTTCCTAATGGCTAATAAGCAGATATGCCCTCATGAACTTGCAAACATACCTAATTATGTGGCTACTCCTGTCCTAAAGATCAAATCACGAATTTCAAATGGAGAAATTTAAAATCAAGACTATTTTCTTCAAACATGCATCACATAACGTTGTTTCTCTAGTACTTTCTACAGCAAGCTATAGTATTTTTCATACAGATCAAAAAGGAGAGTTTTCACTCAGGAATACTGATAATAGTTTTCAGGCTAAATCTTTTCAGACTAAAGATGGAAAAAACTTTCCACGCTCAACAGTGAAGGGCCAAAACAACACAGTAGCCTTACTATTTCTCTACATGGTATCTATACAAGGGCCATGTCAGCTGCCAGCCCTAAAAAAACAGAATTAGTGCTAACTTCTTTGGCTACCTGCCTCACTTCAGTAATGGAACAGGTCTAAAGCAATCACTGAGACCCAAATCAGACATGCAGACTATTTCGGGTGCAAGGGCAGCTGGAAATCTTGTCAACTAGATGAAATTTATTATGGTTTCAAGTATTGTGCCCATTTTGGAGGCAAGCTGCCAACTTCTGTGTGCAGACAATCGCATATTGAAATGCTCTCCTTCTGCATTGCTTTCTGTAAGAGCCACACCATAAGGCAAGAGCTTAATGGCTTAGATAAGGAAAGAGTGAAAATGAAGAATGCTTATGGGTAGAAGAACAAAAAAATTTCAATTTCTTTCAGTTACAGTAGCATTCAAATGTTGCTTACCACTGTAAGCAGAAACATTTGTGGCCAAAAGTCCAGGACGATGGCATTCCTCTCTTTAAAAACGTCTTCACATCCGGAAAAAAATGTGTCCCAGTCAATAACTGTGATAGCTTAGCTACCCCACATGAGTGGGAGCATTTGTTTTGTGCTTTGAAAAAATGTGAAGCTTCCAGATGTGAAGGCAGTAGATAGTTTTACAAATGCTTTACAGATAAATATATGGCAACCACAAGCTATTAAGCTATGATTAGTTCAACTTCAATTTTGTCATAAATGAGAACATTCTGTATCTTTATTATAAAACCTCAGTCTTTCGTTCTTGCTGAGACATGCTACTATAGCATCCAAGTCATCCAGCCTCATATTTTAAATTAACCTTCGCACCTTAAAAGTTTGGGTTGAAACTTCAATGTCATTGAAATTTGAAAAAAAATATATGAAGGTAATCAGGGGCTATGTCACAAATGCATATGTAATTACTGTCAATATATCATACCAGAGTAGATATGGAAACATTACAACTTTTTAAATCCTTTCATAAAGCCTATTATTGTGCTCAAGATCAATTACTCTCCATAAGTATCTGCAATAATGTTTACTCAGTGATCGATTGTTCAGGTTTCCTGAGTGCTGGAAGCTTTCTATCCTGTTGACCTGAATTTCACCCTCCTTGCAAAGGATACAGTGAAACGTACAGTAGTCTTTTCATTAAGCATTCTTTCTCAGTAGGTCAGGATTTGTGACACAGGTTTGAATCCTCATATATCTTCTTGGTGGGTTTAAAGTATGCAATTTATTTTAAGCAACTGTTCAACAGCTGCATTTCATCCAAAGCTCTTCTGTAGCAAGTGAGCAGGTTTTTGTTTTAAAAAGGTTACATTTTAGTTTACTTTTAGCTCCATAAAACTGATAATCTGTTATTTTCCTAAGATTAATGAAATAATGAATGACAATATTCTACTTATTTATTACAAAAAAAAAATCTTTAAAAGAGATGGGTTGAATGCAACAAGAAAGTTAGGAATACATTTAAAGTGAAAACCTTGACAAGTGAATATTACAATGCAGCTTTTTTAAGTCAATATTTTTTCTTAGAAATGCTCTCAAAAGCACTTTTCTCAAGCATCACTAATTTCTGTATCACAGAAATTTTTATCCAAGATGAGATGGGGGACATATAATCATTTAATTGAAGTCTAATGCGATTTTTCTGTCACAGAAACGGGTTAGTCCCACAAGATGGTAAAAACTCAAAAAACCACTCCCCATCTGTTCAGCTTAAAAGGTAGATATCATCAATAACTTTTTCACATTCACACTACTGATACTGACTGCATCACTATGCCATTGATTATTGTTACTACTAAAAGTAAAAACTTACTTGAAGTGCTAATCTTAGAAGAGCGAGTCATCTGTATCTTAGAATAATCAGTCATTTGTATCAACAACAAATATTAACCTTTTGTAAGTGACCAGAATGTTCTTTCCTATGCCTGTTGTAAGAAAAGCAGCTTTGGCAAATAACACATCAAATCCCAGTATTAAAAGGAAACCAAAACTCCTTGAATTGAAGAGCATCCTGGTCATTCCTCTAGCTCCACGCTTCAAGGAAGCAACAAAGCCTTCAAAAGGAAATGCACAGGCACAACACATGCAGAGAGTTACGTCAGGAAGGGGGAAGTGAATGGTTTTCATAGCTCTTTCATGCTAAGGGAAAGCAGCTTGGCCAGAGCACACAAACCTTGCAGGTAGCAGGAGACCAAACTCCTCCACTCCAGCCCACTGCTGTCTGTGCTCTATGGCTTCAGAGGAAATACAGTGCCAGTAAGCAGGACGTTAATGGTTATATACCACCTCTCCCACATACCCTGAGGTTTACACAGATTAGAAAACATTAGATTCTTGTCTAGAACAACAAGAAAACGACAAGAAGACTACAAACGTCTCTAACACCTGTGTAACAACCCATTCAGGATTGTGCTAGTGGTTTGGGGCAATTCAAGCCCATTTTTCTATTTCTCAATATCCTGGTGCAGGCACATGTTTATGCCCAGCTGGGAGAGGCTCAGTCTTTTCCAAACTATCGGCAGTTAGGGTCTGGTTTTTGATTTCCTACAGAACCCACAGACTCCCTATAATTTCTGTTTAAACTGTAGAGCCTAGCCCACACCTTGAGATGAGCTTCTGCTCATTAGTAGAAACCGAGTCCTATGGGGAGACAAGTAACAAGACACCCTTGCTCCTCTTACTAATTATTTATATTGCTATTATTAATTAAGAATTAATGATTGCTATTACTGTTGTTTTCATTTATTAATATTACTATCATTAACATTTTCCATGTTTAACATCTTACTGCTGCTCACCACCCTTTTTGCTTCTAACCACTGCATGTTCGTCATCAAAGTGTGGTTCTCTGTTCTCCATCCTTCCAAAAGTATAACTAAACTCATTTTTAAATGCTACAGAATACAACAGATGGAAAGTGAAATACGATTTCATTTTGTACTGCTCTAATTGCACACAATCCAGCTAAACATTGGGCTGACAAAATGTTTTAACGCACAAGAATTCAGTGCTTACTTTCCCTTCTGAAAGGCTGTGGAACTTTCACCAATTCTCTATAACTAGCTGTAGAAGAAAGCTTCCACTTCGACAGCAGTGTGAATGGTTTAACCGTAGGACTAAATAAAACAATAAAGTTTTTGAAAAATGACCTTCTCTCCTGAGTAGCCAAAGGGGAGCAGTGCTCTTTTAAGAAGATGAAGAAATTAGCTCAAGTAGACATCCAGGCACTATGTCCCACACATCTAATCATCAAATTGCTTTACTTTCCTTAAGATAAAGTCAAAAGAAATTACATTTTTTCCAATCTCTACCTTCTACTTGCTGGCCAGTATGACAGCTCTGAACTCTATGTCTCTAACAGGACCCCAGGGAATGAAACCCTGTAGCATAACACTCTGAAAGTCCTAACAAGCCCTCAAAGCCTACAAGGCTTTCTTTTGCAAGGAAAAGTGCAAGTGGTGTGCTGAACTTTGAGCGTACAATAATGCAATGTGTTCTGCCCTGTGGAGAGGAGACAAGCAGATGGGATTTGACAATGCTAAGGCAAGCTGTGCTGTGTGACCTTTGGCTCTCTCAGATTCTTCTTTATCCTCAGAAAACATCCCTCAGAAACAACACAGTTTCCATACTGGATCATACCTGCGCATGCAGCACGACAGATGCTTGCCCTGTTAGTTTTCCAAATCTTAAAACAAAGTCGCTCTAGGGAATATTTCATCTACCTTTGTTGCTTTCCTAACAGGGTGACACAACTATGTAGCCTTGACAGAGCCCTAGTCCTTCACGTCCAAGAGGAAAATGAGCATTTCCTGGAGCTGTTGCACTAGACAAGCCCGGGTATGTTGCTCTTCTTTCAGCATCTGAACACAGAACTGCAAATTAAAAACCAAGTGTGCGTGATTGCATAAGGTATGAAAATAAAACAGAGAGGCTTAGCATGAGATCTCTTCTAACAAGTGGTTACACAAACATGGTGTCTGAAAAAACAGCCCCTTTCTTCCCCCTTTTATTTTGCTTTTTAAGTAGTGAAAGAAAGAAAGAAAAAATTGCTTACTTGTTAGAGCAGTCATCTCAAAAGGAAAGGTAATTCATCAATTTAATGAAATGAAGACATTTCTCATTTATATAACTGAGAGTATATTGAAACCAGAGTAAAATCCCAGCATGACTACAGCCTCATAGCAATTCTCTACCATCAGGCCACTGTTTCACTAGAATGCATCAGTTTCCTCTGATTCTTAGCTATTAAGCAGCATTCATTTCCTTATGGTATCCAAGAGGTGGAGAGGCAGCAGAAGAAAAAAATTCTACTGTGAGCACAAGCCAAACAATTGGTACATCCTTTATCTTCCTTATACTAAGGACAACAAAACCTCCACTAGCTGACCATACCTTAAGAAGTTTCCAGGCATCCAGAAAGTACACAAATTCCACGTTTCTGTGTGACAATCCTTCAACACGAGTTACACGGGCTTACACTTTCTACATATTTCACCTGTTCCTCCACAGTCTTTCCACTTTGTCCAGCCAAACTTGCTCAAGCCAACAACCGTTTGCAACAAGGAGGTGTAGAAGTGGAGAAGTACCAAGAGAAAAAAACAGAAAGCCTGGAAGTGTGTACGTGTTGACACCTGCACTGACATTCTTCATTTCTTATCCCATAAAATTTATTTTTGTTAGGAATACAGGCTCTGCACAACAAAATAAAACCTCAGGCAAAACTATATAGGACAGGATGGAAGTAAAGCAAAGAAGATATATCAACCTTTGGAAAAATCACTGAATTCCAGGGTTCACAGGCCCAGTGACAGCCACCAAACCCAAGATGGCACTGGCTGTCACAGAGCTCATCTGTCTGAGGGAGGAATGCCTGTCAGCACTGAGTTTAACTTTTTTTCTTCTACAGAGAATACCGCATCAAGACAGTCATCTCAAGTGCTCTGGCAATGAAAGGTAACAAATGGCAAGTGAATTGCTGTTAAACTTGAAAGGCAAAGTACCATGTCCAGTAAACTGTTACTTACTACCTCTTCTAAGGGAAACTTGCATCCAGGCTTTGAATTGAAAAACAGCACAGGTAAATCTCAATCACAGAGACCCAGAGCAATCCAAGAGATTTTACAGGCAAGAACAAGTGCATAACTCTTACTGGAAGCTGTCATGAATAACAACTAATCAAAGGTTAAACATGAAGTAGTCTAGTGATGCTAGGTCAGAAAATAAATTATTTAAAATAAAATTTAAAAAAAAAAAAGAAGGAAAACCCCCAACAAATGAAGGGAACAACCAAAAAAATATGAATTTGATGGCTTTATGAAAACTCCACCAAATGAAACATTTAACTACTTCTTCAAGAGGGTGGCCAGAGGACACATGCCAGGGCAGAAATAGAACTGCAGTCATCCACCCAGCCTCACAGCTCCCTCATTACCAATACCTCATTACAACCTCAGAGCTGGCAGCCACAGAGCCTCGGTAGGGCACACATTAATAAACTTCACAAAGGTGATCAACATTTCCAGCTTGCAAAGTACTCTTTTCACAGTGTCCATTCTTCCCTACAGAACCTCCTACCCCAAATCTGAAGTGTGTCCTTAGGCACAGCTTTTGAGAAGGAGAATTCAAGGAATTCATTGCGCTCCCTTCTCTGTCAGACTGCAATCCTATCGCAGGTTCACCCAAAACCCCCCATTACTGAACTCCAGTGGCTTGCTCTCTAGGCAGAACCCTCCTAATCTGCTGCAGCTGAACTTCCTCAGCCTATCAAGTAGGAAATCCTTTTATTGCTCTGGCCTATAAGCCTCTTATCTCCTAATTCTGTGAGGCTGAGAAATAGCTGTTCTGCTCATTAATCCTACAATGACTGTCAGAAGGGGATATATACCTTCTCACTCTACTCAAACACAAGTAACTAGGTTTCATCAAGTTCTTTACTATCTACTTAGCTGAGTCCCAGTCCACAAGATTTTATAGGAATTGGAGTAGCAGAACAGCAGCTCCTGCACGTTCATAAAATATTCAGGACAATTCTAAAGTTGAAGAGACCACATTTCCTTCTCCGTACTGTAGATAACAGCAAATTCTTTAAGAAAAGAGCTTTTTTTTTTCCTTTTTCTTCTAAGTGAGTGCAATTTTACCTAAAAGCGCTGTATGGATGACTATAAAGACTTTCCTCTATAGTTTGTATATACATCACTGGTTTAAAAAGAGATCTTTCTCAATCATTCATTACAAACTCGTGTCATCTATGACCTTTCGAAGACAGCTCAAAGGGAAAAAAGTAATAACCAGTCGAGTCCTTGGATTAACTAATACCTTTAATTAGCACCCCCAAGAAATGCTGAAGCTTGCTGGTTTTCCCCCTACACAGAACACTCGGCCAAGGAAAAATTATTAAGCTAATTTTTCCATCAGGATTGATATCTTCTATTTCGCTGTATAAAGCGAAAACCGACTACAAACAGTTGCTAAACACCACTGCAAATATTACAGAGATCATATCACAAGATGAGAAGTTCTCACGTAACATGTATTATTTAATGTTTTACATTTATGTACCCGATGGATAAACACAGGCCATTCTGTGTAATTCAAAAAACCTTCTATAAAGTTTTGTTGAGAAAAATGTTAAAGTGGCAAATAGCGTTAAGATCACAGATATCTCACGTCAGTTGTACCTTTTATTTTAACTATAAATGTCACACTTCATCATGCAGCTGTCAGCTTCCTTTAATGTACTAAATGCTATCGTGTAAGCACAGAATCTGACATCATGTAACATAACAATTAAAATAAAAAGCAAGTCAGCTTTGACACAATGTCACTTTTCTGTTTGTTGCAAATTAAAGGAAAATTGAAACTATACAAGTAAGCTAGTCAAGAAAAAAGTCTGCAAAAACCTCAAACATCAGTTAATGTTTCCCTCTAATGTTATGTCCCGTTTTTACATTCAACTTTACGAAAACACCCGTAGCTTTAGCACAGCTAATTACAAATTGACATCAAAAGATGTCACGAAGAAAGCCTAAAACTTCTAGAATACCTCGATTGTAACACAGTTCTAGCTGTCAGTTTCGTAATAGCTAACATCCATGAAACTAGGCAATTATTTTTCAATTTCTATCCTACTCTTTTTCAATTTCGATCCACTCTGTGGTACTGCTGTGGCATGTTAAAATTGCTGATGCTTTTAAAACCAGATGCAACAGCACTTAAATTAAGCCTGAAGAAAATCCTAGTAATAATGGAGCAATTATGAACTCTAGGTAATTAATACTGAAACTGATGATGTATTAAAAATTGATTTTAATTTACTGTACTTGATGCACAACACTAAATAAAAGTGTCTGGAATGCTGAAAAATTAATTTTGGAGAAAATGAAAAACATACATCTGGAAAAGCATAATGTTAATAATTAGATTTCTTCCTTTTCAGTGTTTTTTGTTCATCTACATCAACTTTAAACCTACATTTAATACATCAGCACCATAAAAAACTTTGGCCCAAGGGAAAGCTAGTGCCATCATGTCACAAATACAGAAATGTCACATGCCTAATATTTGCTCTGGCCATACCATGACACATTTAAAACCTTTGTGGCACAGGGAAGAAATCATCACAATGGAGTCTGTTTGCAGGCAGGGAAAAGAGTTTCAAGCAAAAAGAAGCTAGAAATCTCTCCTGCAAACGGAGGGGCTGATATAGACATTCCAAGAATATTCCTGTAAAAACATTCACTTGAAACATCGAGTTAACACTTTTCCCCTTTGTGGAAATAAGAGGAAAGGGAAACATGGGGAATTCTATAAAGTTTTACACCCCTGAATACCATGTCAGAATTCTTTTCTGCTGATCTATACCCTCCAAAGGATTTCCAGGCCAGTAACCTGCTAGAAAAACATTAATTTTAAGAACATTATAATTTCGACTGGAAAAGTTTGATATATGAGTGCTGCTGCATTTTCCAATATGCTATCTTTGATTGAATATGACAGCAAATGGCAGAAAAACTAAGAACAAAAAAACCCCTGAGGTAGATAAAAACAAATACAATAAGACACAAAATTACAAATACATAAGTGAAGTAATACAAAAATAACCTCAAACCTGCCCTTACAGCTGTCTCTGAATAAAACAAATCCATGAGTTGAATTTGGACATGGACAGAGCTGCTAGGAATTTGATCTTTAAAGACTACTCTGAAAATTATTAGACCAAACACTGAAAATTATAAGAGTGGCAACACTTGCACATTTCTAATTGCTGTGTTATACCTCAGTGACATTTATGCTGAAGTAGATAACTTTTTAAAAACAAAACCTAAACAGTATTTCTTGAAAACTACATTCAGCTACATGAAGACTCCAGTGACCACAACGAATGCACACCTTTAAATTATCTGTTCTAGTTTTACACTGTTTTTCTAGCCCTTGAATGGTTTAATTATTGCTAGAGATATTTATGTACACATAGAGGAGAAGAGGGAAGGTCAAGCCCCTGTGGGCATGGACATGTGCAACTGTGAAAGTTTATGCAATTCATTGGTTATATTCATCGCTATAAATTCTCCTGTGCCAGCCTGTTGAAGGGATACATCCACAAGGATCTTTACATTACAGGTGTTAGTAGAAGATTATCTCATTCATTTGCACGCCTAGGACTTCAAAGGCGAAATGACAGAAGAATTAAAGTTTAGAAACAAAATATCCAAACCTTTTTTCTGCTTTTGACTACTATTTTATTTAATAATACAAACAAAACAGTCTGAGAACTGAGACTGGAGCTCCATGTCGAAATGTGATAAAATTAAATACTCTTCATACCTGCACTTCTTAGGTTAGGGTCTAGGTCTGGCATTTCCTTGGATGCTTCTGGACTGACACTGTAGATCGATGCTCCTGCTTCACTGACAATGCTGAAAAATAAAATGGCAAATATGTAAAACAGCACAAATATGTAAAACAACACAACCAAACAATACAAGTGAAAGACTTTGCAAGGGACTTAAGTGAACATTTAGATTTTATTTAAAGCCTCATATTTTGAATAAACCGAATACTTACAAAAGTAAGACAGTACAAAGGAAAATATCTCCATTTAAGCCAAAACACCCCTCCCTGACCTGCAACATTCATTCTTTATCAATTCTGGTCTTATTATAAATACACACCGTGCATGGTATCAGTCCCTGTCTCAATCTTTGCAAGAGGAGAGAAAATGAATACAAGGAACAAGTATTACCAGAAGTAAATAGGCAAACCAGCTTCCATAAACAAAACAAAACCTATCTGACAATTTCATTCAAAACACCTACATTCTAAAGTCTAACATTCAACTGCTATGTGAATCCAAGCCATGAGCGTGCACACACATTGTCAAAAGCCAGCTGCCCTAAAACACTCAAAAAGCCCCAGCTTGACACAGACTGAGCCACAGAGCTGCAGCTCCCTTCTCAGCAGCATTCAATCCTGTCTTCTCCCAGCTCTCTCTGCCATCCCCAAAGAAAAACAGACTGCCTGTCTTCAGGAACTTAAACTACAGTTCATGTATCTACCATACACCTCAAACTCATTCAGTAATGATGATAAACTCAGCAATTCAAATCAAACACATAATTAAAATTCCCTCAAGTGCTCTAGTTCCACTCAAGAGAAAACTGCAATCAAGTATTCACAGCGTAAGTTTATTTTCAGCTGTGAGATTCTGACACCACTGAATCAACAGTATATTTCTTCAAATAACTTCAACAGAACTGTAATTTCAGGTTGATAATTATGGCATCATACAGCTACTGCACTGGAGGTTAATACTATCAGTTTCAGAACTATTTTTACTTTTACTATTCCACTTTTAGAATAACCTAATCTTTGCCATAAGGAGAGAAACCACAGTCCTTAAGAAGCAGCCCTTTCAGCAAAAAACCATAACTTTGCTTTTTATTGTTTTAAAATTGGACTATAAATTTTCCTTTTAGGAACATTTACTAGGTCAAATTTTTAAATAAAGAAACTGATACTTAGAAGCTCCTCCCTTTAGAAAAGGCTGGAGAACAGCTCAGAGGTAAAATATATTCCCATTCAGTGTTCCAAGTATGGTATCGGCAAACAGCGTAAAACGCAAATACAAAAGGTAAGAATTTCTTACTGTAGTTTTTACAGATTCCCCTCTTCCCCAATCAAAACTGGAATTTGGTGGAGTGCTGTACACACAAGTCAGATTTTAAAGTTACCCAAAACACTATAGAACATTTCAATAGTACAGACAGACTGAATCTTTCAATAAATACAGAGAATAAAATCCTGTTCTCTTCAGAATTAGTGTAACTCCAGACCCATTCAAACAACCAATTTAAAGAGAGCAAAAAAATCCTTAGACCAGGTGAACTGGGCAAGTGAAAATGAAACTACCGACATGACCTTTTAAAAAGATTCAGTATTATGAGCACTCCTTCACGATAAATGACATTCATAAAACATTCCCATCACAGAGCTCAGAAATAAGATCGTATCACAAAAACCTAACTGCTGAACATAAAGATGTTGACAGAAGACTCATAAAATTGATTCCTCTGATGAACGAGTAATTTAAAGAACAATGCAGAGGAACGCATTTCTTAACCTGTTCACACTTTATAAAGGGAGCATCTGGCAAGCGCTCCCTTGCTGGATACTGCTTCCAAAAAACCACACACGAGCACACACTTCTAACAGCTTTTCACTAATCGTTCTTCAATCTTTGGATTCTAACAGATCCCAAAAGTTAGCCCACATGCACTTTTTAAATTTAATACACTGGTAATACAGTGTAATATAATTTTAGATAAAAAAAAAAA
>VZTA01005832.1:0-42030 GCA_013398855.1 Mohoua ochrocephala | reverse complement strand
CTTCAGTCATTTTGGTAGGAGTCATTCAGCATTACGGTAGGAGGAAATCCATCTTGGATGCAGTATATCAATAACATTATTTTTCTTGAGTACTTTACAGCGTATATTTCCAAGAAAAGAAAAAAAAAAAAAAAAACTTTCTTTCAAGAAAATAACATAATTTCTTTGCATGTCAGTCAATCAATATCATGCATCCCAAAGCACTTTCAAGAGTTGACTTAATAAGGCTAGGGCAATTTATCACAGTTAAGTCCTGTAACTTGCTATTCAAAAAACTCTCATTGACTTTATGTTGAGTCACTGCTCTATGAGGCTCTGCTGCTCTGCCTGCTGTGCTTTTGAACAGTCAGCCATGGTGTTTAAGAAATCTCCTTTGCGTCATTGGACTTGATATTTCTCCTGGGAAGAAAAAAGAAGGATTATTTTGTGGTTTAAGTTTGAAGTTTCATTCAATTTCTTTGAAAACAAATTGCCTGATGGTTTTTTTATCATTATTAAAAGAGACGAGATTGAAGTTAAATTAATTTTTGTATTGTGCTGTCTACAAATTCTCTACTGTATATATTCCTTGTTTTGAGTGAGCAGACTCGTAATAGAATGAAGGTTGGGTGAGCTGAGAAAGTAGAAATGCACCATAACTCAACAGCTGGAAATTTTTCATTAATTTCCTAATTGTACAAGATTAAAGATCAGTTTATGAAATTAAATTTGTTGTTGTTGTTGGGTTGTTTTCGTTTTTGGGGTTTTTTTGAGAGGAATATAGATATTAAAAAGATGAAAAGTTAAAAAAAAATGTGATGGAATGGAAGTCTTTTCCAACATTCAAGTCTTAAGGGTAAGAGAGTAATACACTCTTGTTTCTTTCTGCTTAGTGAGGTGTTCCCACTCCTAAGAGCTTTAAAGAATTATGGAGATAACAGAAAATGGAAATTTTTTGTTATTATTCTTGCCTAGAGTTCATTCTGGTTAATTTTATGGATTTCTTTCTTATACTAATATAAGTTGAATATGTACTGCTGAGTGGTTTCAACTCACAACAGTTTTAAGAGTTGTTAGCTTTCCACTTGAAATAGTTACAAATTATGTGCTACAGAGAAATTAGTTCAGATTCAGAAAGGAAACAATGTGTACATTTACATTGTAAGGTTTCTCTGATATTTTTGTTTAAATTTGGAAAGAAAATTTCCAAACTGGCAATCTATTTCTACATTTGTGTTTCTAAATAGGAATAAGAAAGCTAAATATTTTTTAAGTCATGACCACCTGAAAAAGAAACAAGCGAACAACAAAAACTAAAAAACAAAATCAAAACAAAACACACAAAAAAGCCCACAAAAGAACCTCACAAAAACCCAACAAAACAAAACCCAGAAAAACTCAGATATAAAGTTCTATTCTACCACTGAGTTAAACACTTTATTAAGTTAAACCAGCCAGTTTTCCCAAATGTGTATGTAATTTGAACTGTTTATAAATATCTCATAATAAAAGCAAATGGCATAGCTACTCTATTAAAAATAGCAGGCTCTACTAATCACTACTGATTGCTGTGTTTACATTCTAAGTGTCAGAATGATCACGCAATTTTCCCACTTTACCTTGTCTTTCTTTCCTCTTGTCTTTATCTAATACATATTTAAAAATGCAACTGATAAGAAAAGTACCATTTTACATTTTTGAGTCACAAGTTTTTACAGTTATTATAAGTCTTTAAAGTTATTATGAACTGAAAATGTAGGAGAAGAGCAAAAAATTGTTAACCAATTCTGTAGTTTGTAATGCTAAGATTTTAAATTGAATTGCTATTAATGCCGACAGTGCAATATCCACACTCTAAAACTCTTAAAGGCAGTAAATAGGGATAGAGTATTTTATGCTGCTTCTATCTCCCTAACTGTAATTATCTCCAGCAGTATCTAGATTTTTTTTTTTCATCATCACGTATTTTTGGTATAAGTGAAATAGCAGTAACTTTGAAAATCTAGTGTACATTTATTTTCTTAGTTATAAAATAGAAAGCCTATTAGAGGAGTAGTGCAATGTACAAATTTTCTGCAATTTGATCATTATGTGGCTTTCTGTATTTTCTATCATATCCTATAAAATAAGATGGAAATTGCAGTAAAGTGTCAGATTGACTTAAATTAGCCAAGACTGGTAATAATGATCATTCTTACTTCTTCTCTGCAAGTCAGTAAGTGATGATTGAAACTTGCTGCTCTTACTCTTATTTCCAAGCTCTTTGAAGAATTATCTAAAAAGGAATATCAGGACATCTTTTGAGTTTACTCCAAAACAGACCTCTTGCTGCTTTCCTATTTTAGGTTTTCAGCCATGCATGTAAAACATTTTTATTAATGGAAGCTGACATATAAAGGTAATAAAACCTTCATCTTAAAACAACAGAAGACATTTTTGTTGCTTTTAATTTGTCAGATGATATAAAAAAATATTTTATTAATTTATTTAAATGTTATTCTGCCAGGAAACACAATTGGCTTTGTACAAAGAGTATAAAGCTCTGTCTTATAGCAAATGTCTCCTAGTAAGTGAATTTTTTCAAACAATATGGGCTGTTTTTCATTTGTCTCCCATTTAATGGTGTTATTTATATTAACTTTATTACAATCTCAATGTCCTCATTTATTCTGTTCACTGCCACTTTCTAAGTAAAGGAGTAAATGCATGTCAAATTTTCTCTTTTATTTTAAATAAGTTGTTTGTCTTTTTATTCTACTTTTCCTGAGGACTCTTTATTTATGTCTTTAGTGGCTGACTACTCTCAAACTCCATTGAAGTAGGCAGGAATTAGAAGTATTTAATAATTGGAAAAATCAAGTGGTTTCTGGAGAAAAAGCAAAAAACCACAATGCAAGGGAAGTAGAAGAGCGAGTCAAATAAAAGTTGGAAAATGATCTGTGCATTGAGTAGACAGTACCTGATTTATTTCTGTTGTGATTTGAACAAGTATCAATTTTTGTACCTATGTATATTTTTGACATTATTTTACTTAATTTTTTACCCTTATGCTCCTCACTTACACATGCTACCATAACCTGATAGTAATATTTAGTCTTCTTTTTTTTCTCAGCAGACAAGAATGTTTTGTTTCAACTCTCAAATATCTGGGCAAAGGTTTGCTTTTATCCAACCTACAGGAAACCAGAAAAACTTCAGAGACAGCCATAAAGAGGGAGAAGTCATTAAATTTCACACAGTCACGGAGCTGGGAGAGATAGGCTCACCTCCACATCTAAGACAAAATCATTAAAACCATCCTCATGCAATAATTTTATTTGTTCTCTTCCACCACTGAGTCATAGCTCATCTTATATTTTGGTGACTGTTGATATATGCTTGGGTTTGTAAGGTCAATGGCTCTGAGACAAGCTAAGTCTGCAGCAGCAATTGTCAAATAGACTATTATCACACCTGGTATGCCACAGGTCTTTTTCCATTAAATATTTTTATCTGAGAGCACTAATAGGTAGTTTCTTTCCTGAATAAAGAAGTCCTTCAGGATGATCAGAAAATATTTATTTTCCGTTTCAGTATTATTTAAACTAGCATATGAAGTTTAACAACTTAAACAAACAACTGTTTAGGATGTCTTGTTGTACTTATTAAGATTGAAATAATTTCTCATGAATGAAAATCATGCTTGTTTCTGCTAAATTATTTAAATTTGCTTCCAGTACCTATAGCACATGGATTTTTTTCAAGTGTATTCCTGTTGGTACATGATCTGAGAACAGACCTGTGCTTGGCTGCAATATTCAAGACAATCTCTTTATTTGGGAATGACATGGTCTGCATATTTTGCCAGAACCAACTTTGAAAATAGGAGAGGTAGCAAATTTGTAGTTACTTAAGGTTAAAAATAAACGAGTTCTTTTGGCATGGAAAAATAAAGGGAAAGGAAAGAGATGTCACAGTTAAAGGTGAGATGTACCTCAGTGCCCACTGCAGTTCATTTCAAACAACTGAGCTGGTACCATTACCATGCAACCTGGGTTACAAACCAGCTGTTTTCCAACAGTAATTGGAAGCCCCAACTATATTTGAATACCGTAAATTCTGTGGCCAGCCATTTGGAAAATTGTCTCAAAACAGTTCTTCTTGAGAACTCCACTGCAGTTCACACTAATGTCCACAGCAATCTGAGAGAAGTACAGAATCAACAAAGCTGGTAAAAGAGACAATTGTACTGTGGTCTTATCCTTCCCCTGTTACTGTCAGCAATTTTCCTGTTTGCTACCAAAGACAGTCTGCCTGGATTTTGTTTATGCTTTTGTCAATGCCTTCAAAATTGTATTCCTCTACTTTTTTACCGGGCTGTCATCCTAGGCATTTAATATCTTGTAAAATAGTATTTGTGCAAGTTGTGTTGCGGCTTGAAGATAGTCTGTTCACAGCTGGTTGCTCAGCTGTTAGCACAGTATCTTAGCTGAGTATCTTTTGGACTTTTTCTTATCTGCCTGTTTCCTTCTTCGATGACCCCTTATAAACAATACCGTTATAATTACACGTTCAGATAAGCTATTATGCTCTACATGACCTATATCTATGGCTTGGTCACATAACCCTGGAATTTCTCTGGCACACAGTAAAGGAAATCTCTAGTGCTGTATTGGTATTCTTCATAACTCAAGTAGAGAGGTCTTAGAAGCTTCTTTTAAAAAGTTCTGTCTATCAGGAACTTGCAGGTACTGAATCGGTGTGTATACACCAAAGGAAATATATCTGGGAATTAAGGAATGATAATATAGAGAGAGACTGAAAATCTCCAATGCTTCTCCAGAACTGGTTCCAATTAACAAGCAGACAACTGGTGATAAAATATTCTTGGAGAAGAAGGTATGGCTGAAGAGCAGATTTCCAAGGGAGACAAAAAAAATCAGGAATCACACCACTGGTAGAGAGTGCTGCCAAGCCTTGTGAGATCAAGTTAAACTTTTTCATCATACTACAACTGACATGTACAGAGAAGATTCTGGGAAGTCCACCCGAGACTTCGTTAATGCTAGCTTGTTTTACCAAGGGGCTCATGTGTGCCCCAGGAGTGCTAGAAGCACATTGTTTTCTTGTTCTAAACCCTAGGATTATTAAACTCTGTTTTTCTCTGTGTACAGAGAAATATTTGGGTTTCCTAGGTTAGTAATTAAGATTTTTTGGGATAAAATGTACCGCCTTGCTATCAACCTCTCTATTTCCATAAACAAAACAATGAGGGCAAAATAAAGATTAATTTATTAGAAAATTACTTATTCAAGAAGTTGGTGACTTTCAAACACGCAGAGACAAATTGTAGTCCCTATTCTTGTTTGCCTTTCTACATTCCACCAAGCTGAAATATGCTAAAGTCATGTTTATTTTCATCTTTATTTTCATCATTATATGATTCTATTATTATTGGAAAAGTTCTTACAGTTGCCAGATGTGGGATCCAAATGTCATTGCAAACTCCATCCTTAGTCCTCATATTCCTTAATACAGAAAGACAACTGCAGTTAAAAAAAAAATCTTTACAGAAATGCAAAAATTGAAAAGAAATATTCAATTTAATTCATGCTGTCCATCCGTTCTGCAATTTGTTTGGTTTATTTCATGCTCTCGGAGCAGGAATCTTCTAGTTTTACAATGTTACTGCCTGTCTTCCACTTGACACTTAGGGCTCCATTCTGGCCTGACTAAAACAAGAATAAAATACTACAGTGAATCTGGATTGGTAGATGGATCATGTTTTTCTTTCTGTCTCTATTCCTATTTATTAATATGTGAAACATCAGCTGTATCTTCAATCTAAGTACATTGTTAGGCACTGCATTTGAGTTTTGTTCTGTGGGTTCAGCATAACATCTTTTAATTCTATTTGATATGTATAGAAAATTTGATTACTTGACCCTTCAATGAGAATGCACTGCTATTTATCCTGACAGATAAAGAATTTTGTTTCCTTTCTCTCATTCTGCATAGCAGGGGTCCTGGGCACATACTTGAAATACCTTACAAATAAAAATCACTGTCAGACTTGAATTCAGTCAGTTTTTCTATTGATTACTATATCCTGCAGCTACCCGTGTAACTAGTTGAAAACAATATGGATTACCTGTTAGATATCCAAGATAATAACTACTTTTTTTTTTTTAAATGAAGTATATTTTTTCTATTAAAGAAGTAAAATATCAAGTACCATCTGTATGCAATCATTGGCCCATCATTAGCTTACAAATAAAACAGAGGGAAAAAAATATAATGCCATAGAGAAAAGCTGTCTTCTTGTTACAATAGAATTTGTATTACATTTCAAAGAAAATCTAAGGGATTATATAGGGATACAAAATAATCTCTGATTGTACATCCAGAATCTACTACGATATTTCATTCTTAGGTCAGATCTCAGGAACAAGTAGTGTGTCAGATGTTCTGACTATATGTTCTTCTGTTATTATAACATGAACCTGAATGTATTCTTCCTTCAACTTCCTTTTTTATAATGCCTTTGGTAGAACCTTACTCATCTGATTCAAAAAGAGACATAATAGACCATTTCCATTGACACTGGAAAAGGAATATGTTTTTAATTTCATAGGTGCTTTATTGTACTTATTTTAATTTATTTATTTCATTTATTTTATTATATTAAAATGACTTCTAACATTAAAAATGAAAAATGCATTAATTTAATCTAAACTCTAGCTTTTCTGATTTTTCTTGCAAGTTTGAACTAAGATCAGGAGCTGGATCTAGAATTTGGCTGTTTTGTGTTTAGTAATTAGAATGAAGTTCTGCAAACAAATTTTCTTGAACTCGGGAAAATTCAGATTTAATCCATGTCTGACCTTTGCAGGATAATACCTCTCTTTATGGGCTTAAAATGTGAAAAATAAAATGGTAATATACAGATTCTGTATGTCAGAAAGATGTAGAAATTACAAGATAATGGAGTCTACCTGACTTTAAGTTGCATTTGTAATCATAAGCATGAACATTGTTTTGAACTGTGCAAACTGAATTTTATGTGCATTTTGAAAATGTACATATTTTCTTGTCAACAAGAAGATCAATGAAGTGCTGTCCAAATTGTTCATCCATTACTTAGCCTTCCCAGTGTCAGCATTACTGTCAGCTTTAGTTAGAGAACTTCATTTATTTAAAATTGCTTTCACTGTGGGAAGGATGAGGAAGTGAATCATGTCTCAATAATGGGAATCTGGAAGGGGAAGGCATTGTCTTGTGTATTGAATTAACAACCACAAGGTACTAGGTCATTTTGAGGTTTGCATTTGAGGCAGAAGCTTCGCCCCAAATGATTCTGACCAGAATAGTCTTGAATGTCCCGGTCTCACCAAAATTAATGGACATTAGACTGTATACCTGATACTTCAAAAACAGTGTAGGTAAGGCTTATCTAGTTGCTTTTCTTCTTCTTCGTGAGAAGCATATGGTTAAAAAAAAATGTTCTTCCACTCCCTGTGGAATGTGAATTGTTTTTTGAAATTATCTCTTAGCATAACTATCTGTTATAGTATAGCATGACTGAAATGCTTTGACACCCAATCAGCCCCACAGACATATTATGAAATGTGCTGTACTAGTGCATAAAACTCCCACCTCTTCCAGTTTCTTACATGACTAGAAACAGCAAAGGGAATGGCAGCAAGACAGGGAAACAAAGACATTTGCATGGGAAAATTATAGTCTTCAACCATTGATAGATACAGAAAAATTCAGCATCCCAAGTTGATTAACACTCAGTGTACACCAGTCTTGGATAATAGAGAAAAGTTTGATTTATGTAGTTAGGTTAGGAGCAGCTGCCGTTTCCAGCCACTCCATCCCACAACTCTCTCCTGCTCCAGCCAGTAAGCCCAAGGACATGGGATCTCCACCGAGGCTGAGGGACCCAGCTGCCACTTTTCTGTTTGCAGGTTCAACTGGTAGCAAACTGCAGAATGTGTCCCAGAGAGCAATAACAGCTGTGCACTAATATAGTGCATACTTCAGATGCAGTGAAGCTGAGAATCACATATTGAAATACCTCTGTGGTTAGCTCTTGAATGGTCTCAAATTATTAAATCTAATAATACATTTTTAACTTAGATGTTTGGTTCATACTCTTTTTGATGTGAACAGCGAATTGTGGCTCTCAGTTTTGATCTTATTTTTCAGTTAATGTTTGTAGGATGGTGGATAATCTTTCGTTATATTCAGATTTATCTGTATAATTTCCACGGCTTTGAAAAGTTTACCTGAATGTTACTGTTTACCCCAGTGCTGGTAACCTTGAATTTAGTATTTAAACCAAGGGAATTACAGAAGTGCTCTGTAATGCTCTTCAGAACCTGAAGGTGATATGCAGGTTTCGTGCTCTGCTTTGCTACTGGACTAAAGATCTAAATGACCATGTGCTTTGTGTCAGTTTAGGAATTCTTGCTTGGGAGGAGTTCAAGGGCTCAGTGACAGTTTAAAAACAGACAATTAGACTGAAAGAGTGAGCTGTTTAAATATAACTGGGGCAAGTGCCTGGTAGGAACATGCAAGTATTGTGCTTGCATCCACCAAACAATGCAGAACTGACTTGCACTTTTGTCTCTCTCTACTGTTGGCTGTTAAGCCTCACATAAATCGGTTTAATCATCACTAGAAAGAACAACTTAAAAAAAGGAGGCAGGTTTCTGAAAGCCCTGTCCTCTCTTCATCAGATAAGTCACTAGCCAATGTCCATGCTGGGAAGACAATATAGGTCTGAAGTGTGTGCTTACTGTAGTGAGTCAGGGAAATTTAGAAGCTACCAGAAGTAAATTTAGCAGATGGGCAGGATCACTTTAGAAAATTTTAAAAAGCATTAATGATTATATGAAAACTCTGGCAAAGCCTTTTAGTTAAAATGTATCTTAATTAGATTTTGGTAAAGACTTAGGTGTAACTAATTGTGGGGTTTTTTAGTAATAGGTACCATATTAGGCATCGTCTGACCTCAAGCACCTCTTGCTTGTTTCTCTGCTTATTGCCCTCTTTTTCAGCCAATTCAGCTATTTATGTGATATGTGATAAACTGTATTCAGGAACAGAATTTAAAATTATGTTCATTACTTTTTTTTTTCTGCCACTGTTCAAATAATGTCAATTTGATAATCATTTATCCTCCCGTCTCCACAAATGCTATTGAAGAGGGCATAAGGCATTGGAGATTGGCAAGGCAGATAGAAAAGTGGGAGAAGGAATGGGAGTTGCAAAACTGTCTTAGCTACCAAAGCAAATGTGTACAATATTTTACCCTTGTCAGACAAGTACTGCATGGCTGGTCATCTACCTAGCTGAAATCTGAAAAACCAGTATGCATTTTTCAGGATTTTTACCTTCTTTACCTTCTTTTCTTTTCAGCAAACTGTTGTTACCCCCTCTCCCTTCCTTCCTGCTCCCATCTTAAATGGACTCTGTCTTTTTCAGGGAGTACATTGTTAAAGATTTATAAGTAGTGAATGACGCTCTCCACTGTCTTATCAAGGACATTTTTCTCAAGTAAATTGACACGTTCACTTCTGAAGGGCATTCAGTTAAACAATTGCATACAAACATGCTCTGTCTCCCTGACTTTTAGCTTGAGCCAGACACTAAGTCATTCTCATCTTTTATAAACCACCTTCAAACAGACAAGAAAATTAATGTATTCAGAGCGAAACTGAAAATACTACAGAATCTCCTCAGATTCCTCAGAAGTGATCCAGGACATTAGATTTTAGGACTATTTTCAAGTTTACAGAAAGATTCTAGCACAAGTATTCTTTGCTCAAGAACAAAAGACAAAGTGACAATAATTGGAAGCCTAGTTCTAGAGAAGGCTGAACTGGAAATTCACTTCATGGCTGCATTTTTAGTCAAAAAAATCAGAGAAATTAGAATGTGAGTTCTAAAATACAGTAAGGAGATAAATCCTTTTCCTATTCCAATAATATTTGTATGAGAAAGAAGGAATGAGAAACAGCAGTAGAAGACTGGAGGAGAAGGCAGCAGAAGACTTCCATCCTTTAGACAAAAGTTAATGAATCATCAGCTGTATTGTATAAATTCTTTCAGGTAGTTAACAATTACTTAGATCAATAACATTGCAACGTAAATTAATAACTTTATAATATTTCCTTACTGCATTGACTTTTTTCTTCCCTCATCAAGGAAACATGTCTTTTCCTTCGAAAAAATCCTGGCTTAAGTAATAGTAGATGAGGTTAATAATGCTCTTTATTTTTCTTCTCTGCAGGGTTTCCTGTACAGATGAATGACTCGGATCACTCTCTATTCGAGCATTCTTTTCAAGGATGCATGCAGAGTATTCATGTGGATGATCAGCTGGTGGATTTGCATGCAGTGGAGCAAGGCGAGCTGGGAAGCTTTGCCAATGTCACCATTGACATGTGTGCCATTATTGACAGGTAAGTTGTGGAGAGATCACCCACACTCTGATACACTGACACATCCTTCATATTCTGAAAATATACAGTGATCCAGAAAAGATGGTCCTGACACTGCCAGTGATCATGTCAAGGTGGCCCTACCTTTTTATGAGCGGGAACCATGCTTAGATGATGGAGATGATGGCTTTAAATTGTAGACTGTGTAGGGTGCAATGGAAATCAACCCTCAAATCTCCCCACTCACCATCAGAGGACGAGGGGAAAAGTTCTTCCAAGTCAGGCTCAGTCTGTATGTCAATAATGTGGCTGCCTTGAGTAGAGGAAACTCCTCATTTTGTCTGCTTCTTAGATGGCTGTGATGGAGACCTTTTTGCAACTGGAAGTTGTGGTTCCTGGCTTCAGCCCCTTCTGGCTTCCCTGTGTTCCTCAGAGAACTAAACCAGGTCCACAAGCTTGCACATCAGTGACGTGATAAATGCTCAAACTTATTTAAAATAATGCTTACTGGGCTTGTTTTTTCCCAGTCTGAGAAGAGTAACTGAGAATTAGGGCAGCCTTTCACCTTGGCACTACCTTTTCAACCACTTACCTGTATTTATTTATGTTGCTTCTGATTAATGGTTTCTTTGTTGGTGAAAAAAAGAAAATACTAGGAAAGACAAAAGGAAAAAGTAGCCCAACTCCTGAATGCAGGCAGCTTGGCTTATCATGAAAATTACCTGTACATTAAAGCCATTGCAAGCCTACTGGAAAGCTGAAAATGGCTTCTTCAAATAGTGCTCTGAAAGAAGCAAAGAGTACTAGATCACAGAACCCTAGAATAATTCAGGTAACAATCAGCTACTGGCGTTCATGTTGCCCTCTAAATGCAGGGCCAACTTCAAAGCTACATCGGGTTACTCAGGGCCATGTCCAGTTGAGCTTTGGATATCTCAAGGCTAGAAATTCTACTGAATTCTACCATTCCCTCAGTGATGTGGGATATCATCAGCCAATATCTGCATAGTTATGGTAAAGAAATGCACGTGCTTTTAATTTCCTACTTTAATTTAAGAGACTCTCAAAGAGATAGATGCTACCGTGAAAAAAACAAAATATAGCAAAATATACTGCTTTGGTCTTGCAAAATGCCTTCTCTTCCTGAAATGTAGACACCCATTTGCACTAAATGAGTTGTGGTAGGTTGACCATGGCTGGCAGCCAAACACCCACCCTGCCTTTAGCTCTCTTCCTTCTCCTCATGGATGGGAAGAAAAACAGAGGAAAGGGAAAAAGACGGGTGGATTGAGAAGGCAATTTAATAAGAAAATGAAAAGCTGCACATGCAAGCAAAGCAAAAAGAGAAATTTGTTCACTATTTTGCATCAGCAAGGAAATGTCCATCTGCTCTCTGGAAAGCAGGGCCTCAGCACATGTGGTGTTTCTTTTGGAAGAGAAACTCCAAAACTGAACACACTCCTTTCCTCTTCCATTCCCTGGGTTTTTATTGCTGGCCATGATGTTGTACAGTATGGGATTTCCCATGATCAGCTTGGCTCAGCTACCCCAGCTATGCCCTTGTCTAACCTCTTACTCGCCCCTTCCTCGTGGCCTTTAAGGGGAAGGGTGTGGAGAGAAGCCTTGATGCTTCTGGACAAGTGCTGTCCAGCAGCAGCCAAACGGTGGTCTGGTATCCGCATGGTTTTAGCCGCAGCTGGGAAACACAACACCCATGGGCTGCTGGGAAGAAGATTAATTTAGTAACTCCATCCCAGCCAGACCCAGTAGACCACTGTAGTAATCTCAGTGTTAAAGGACATGCTTTGTGGTGAACCAGTGAGTTGCTCTGGCATGTCAGGTCACTTTATATTGATTCTCCTCATGGAACTGTTGAAGTCGTAACAAAAAGAGCAGGTGACAAGCTGCTGTCATAGGGATGAAGTTTGTTCTGTCTCCTCACATACATCTGAAATTAAAAAGGACTTCTGTGGTCAGTATTTGTCAGTTTTAATTACTCGGTTTTATTTTGAAAATTTGGTTTTGGAAATATAAACTGACTTGAAAGAAAGGACATGACGATATAGCTAATTAAGTCTCTGCTTTTCCTCCAATGGATAAATTTAAGCTTATGCAACAATTTGTATTGATCTCAATGATTGAACCCATTTATGCGAATTTCTATTAGAAATAATTCCATTATTGTAGGGAAGTTAATCAAAATTAAGGTTTTGAAATGTATTATAATGTAATTACAAGTAACTTACAATGTAAGTTAATTGGTATAAAAGCTTTATGATACATTTATGAAATACAAGACTTAAGGCTTCCTATACATCGAGCAGCTTATTTTGGAAGTTAATTTCTCATAGAAGTTACTATTTAGACGCTATTTCTTTTTATAACACATAATACACATTCAAATATTTAATGTATTATAATGCCATATGCCACATAAAAGTTATATATAGTGGCCTTTTATGATATGAAAATATTTTTATGCTTTCCATATTTTTGTGTGTTACATATTAGGTTTATTTTATATATATATGTAAAGATCTGTACTCATAACAGAGTTTGGCATAAATAACTGTGTTTTATCTGTGCCTATGTATGTATGCTTTCTTTATATAAGGGAATATATTCTCACTCTGTTTCTCTCTTCTACCACCTTGGATGCTGATATTATCTTCATAAAATTAAAACTGTATGTCTTACATTTATGCTTTTTAAGCACAGGAAGATTGTGTTGCAAGCAGAGTAGCAGTTGTATAGTCACAGAAAATTAAAATAATATCCAAATAAGTTTGTTAGGGTTGGCTTTGTTTTTTTCAATGATTGAGATGTAATCAAGTTTGTTGTTTTCCCATGATCAAGATTGTTTCTCGTTACTCTGCACTTTAGAACAAACCCTTTGGCTGAGTAGTAACAATGCCAAGCTGTAGCTCTGACTGGATTTTCATGGCCGTCTTATTAACATCTGCAAATAAGAGTTTACAAGCACTTCTGCTACAGTGTGCCATTATATATAACATTCTTTATGTGACTTTCTTTTAAAGAATCCAAGTACCATGTGTGCTATACATCATCTCAATTTCACTTCCTTTGAAAGGGGAAGATACTTGTGGCTTGTCATAGTGGGATCCTCCTGCTTTTTTAAACTAGTTTGAATCTGAATCATAAAGGCTTCAGTCATCAGCAGCAGCATGGAAATTGCTTTCATAGCCACACTTCAGTAAAGACCCCCACTGGGCAAAAAGATAAGCTGTCACATTGAGTTATTCTTACTGCAGGCTTCAGCTATTTGGTTCAGGGGACAAAAGGTGAAGTTGTAAATGATGGCATTTTTCATCATTAGCCAGAGCGGTTAATAAGGAGGGGAGAGTTTTCTCCATAAGAACATAAAAAGAGGTACTGAGGGTTTGTTGAGTTCTTAGGTTGCATCTGCCTGAGGGTAACTTCTTCCAAAGTCCCAAGTTCTGCCAAGCTAAATGCTGGCGTGATATGGAAAAGGTTTCTGCGTTTTGTTTCCAGCAGTTTTGAAAAGTATGAAAAGAATAGTCGTGTTATATATCCCACTTGTACTTGGGAGATACAAGTGTTGAACCAGTGTCTTTTTATTTTGTCTTCCCTTCCTCACATGAGCATTTTTTTATTGCAAAGACTGCAAGCTGAGATCTAATTACAGGGGAACACCAAAGCTAAGGAAAATTCTCTTTTTACCAGTGGTTAAATAGTATAAATGCATATCATTTCATGCAGGTATGTATAATTACAGGCAGTTAAAATGCTACTGAGAAAAAAAAAATAATCATCCCTATTTCTGTCTCTTAATTACCTATAATTGCATTAGCAAAGGAAGTTATATTGTTGCCACAGTGATCCACATGCTGCATTGCTTGTGACAGCACAGCTCCCTGTGCACCTTCTTTTACTTAACGTTAACAACCTCACTTGTTGTTACAGTCCAGATGGACTTTCAGATTTAAGCGCAGGACATTGAATGGGAATTATTACTCACAACTAATTTATCCCAGCAGTCTCGGAGAATTCTAAAGCTTTCCTGACTTTATTATGGTTAGAATTATGGATTTTAATCACAAAATTGCAATGAGGAAACACTAAAATGATTTCAAAATACAGTGTCAAATCTGCCATTGGAGATTATGCAGCACATAAGCCAATTTTAATGAAAATTTCTGTGTGCCATGTGAAAAAATGGGGGGGAAAATGAAAAATTTTCATGTAGCTGTTTCTGGTGTTTTATGAATGTGTAAACAGTGTGATTCCCTCTGTATTGCGGTGAGATGAATTAGATGCCAGTTTTTGAGAATAATTTCACATTAAAGATTAATTTAAGTAATCAGATATGTGTGGCAGAACATTTCTGGATGATTATTGCTTACCTGCTGTGGGGATACACTCTGTATGACAGAGTGCCAGCGTTTGGATTTAATCCCATAGAGCCACATTCTGTAAACTATGGGATTGCCAATCAAAGTTTGAAATAATTCATCTAAATAACAAAGCACAGCAAGCATATTGGTACATAAAGATGGCCACCATATAACTGGCAGCAAGACAAAATTTCTTTGGAGTTAAAAATCATAGTTGCAAATAGCATTAAGTTCTTCATTTCTGGTTCTTTACACCGACTTTAGAACTCTGCCCTTCCTCATTCTTCTTCCCCTCCCTCTGCCAGTTCAGTGGTCAGACAGACAGACAGACATCATCCAGAAGTTCTCTGCATGAGGAGCAGATGATATAAGAATGTCCTGGCTGGAAGCAAAATCCACTTTGCCATTGAGTTATTTCTGACACAAATTCACAAAAAGGAAGTTATATAGGACTGGGAAAGGGCTGAAACTATACCATGGCTTCAGCATGCAGATATTCCTGGCCACGTGGCTGGAAGACACTTCCTGCATGTGCCTTCTCCCTCTCCTCTTCTCCCCACGTCTCTTTGTAACCATACAAACTTTTCATGTGGAAATGGAGGTGAAAGCTGCCTTTCAATGAGAGAGATTCGAGTGCGTTTACATGATAATCCATCTCAGTCCAGAAAAGTGACTTCGTAGACAGAGATTATACCTCAGATGGCAATGCTTTCAATACTGTGGCGCTTGTCCATTATGCACCAGAGTGTGACAACTGCCATATTATTAACACAGATCAGTAGATAGCTTGGAGGTTACAAACTCTACAGAGCTAACCACAAACTAGGAACAGTTTAATTAGCTTTCTTTTTGAAGTATATCTTAGTTTTTTGCAATATTTTTTTACCGTGAAATTATCTCCATTCCCAAAAAAGGGCATGTGGGGAACATGGTAAAAAATTTGGGAAAAGAAAGCATGAGAAACATTAAAAAATTAATAACCTGGGGTTTTCCATGTGTTAACAAACCACGTTCCCTGCACGCAGATGGAAATGTTTGAATAACTTGCAAAATTTAACAGTCTCTGCAGTACTTTGTTATCACCGAGAAATTGGCCAGACCCTCCAGCTGTCATCAGTTAGAACAGGACTCCCCAAGACAACCAGAGAAAGACAGAATGAAATGGTGATTAGATCATGAAAACTTCAAAAAAAAAAAAAAAGAAAAAAGCATCACCAAGGGATGTAGTAGGACTGCATGGACAGGTGGTGAAAACCTGTGAGGTTTCCTGTGCGGAACAATATGACTAATGACCCAGATTGTTAAATAACTATATAGTGTAATTAGTAACTCTTTAAACAAGTTGGAATAGTTTGAGATGCAGATGGTTTGAATGCTATTTTATTCTTATGCCTTTGCCATGGTTTTTTTTCACTTTATTGTATATTACACAGGTTACAGTAGTCAATAAGATTCTTATGAGACTCTTTCAAGTAACTGTTGACATCATCTTGTAGCTGGATGCCTGAACATTTTGAAATTTTAGAAAATCCTCAGTTGTTCTTTGTATTGTATTTTGTCATATAAGCTCTGCACAGAGAGGGAAAAAAAATCTTCTCTCCTTTTAACTCTAAGGAATACTAATATCTTTGTTTATTATTATTATTTAAAAATGTAGGCTACTGAAATAATTTTCTTGAGAAAGTGGATTATTTGTTCATGATAAATACTTGCTCATGCTACCACAAGAGCTAAGTCAGTAAATATTTAGGTATACTGAGGAGGATGTAATGCAGAGTTCTGGATAACTTGACAGATAACAGAGGTAGTCTCAGAACTGCAGGATTGTTTTCCTCCATGGCCTGAAAGAAAGGTAAGAGCACCGGGTTTGTTCTTGGGAGCCAAGTGGCAGAGGATGCACCGTTGTCACCCAGCAGCTGTGCCCAGTGCATGGTCACCAAGGGCAGGGGCAGCACTCTGGGCCTCCTGGCACGGGGACTGCCTTGGGGCCAGCATCCCAAAGGTCATCCCCTGAAGGATGTTGGGTGGAGGATGAGGCTGTTTCAAGTGGAATTGTGAATGGAGGACCCTGTAACCCTTGTGGCACAGTGCCACCATCCTGCAACACCACAGTCACAGTGCCCTGGAGCAGGATAAAAGGGAGCATCCTCCCATCTCCCACTGCTATAGTTGGCCTGGAATCAGTCCAAATACGTCAGAGAGAAGTCCTTGAGGAGATGGTAGAATCACTTGAAGCTGAGGGAGGAGAACTGGAGGCTGGACGAGTCTTCTGGAGGTGCTCCACTGCAAAACTAGCTCCCAGCAGGGTCCCCATCAAAGCTCATCTGAGAGACTGAAATCTTTTTTCAGCTGGATAGAGATGACAACACAAAGGAAATGCCTGAAGGAGCACTCGAGAACTGACTGTCCTCAAACTCAGTGTGGAGCCAGGGGCAGCAGTCATAAGAAAAGAGGTGCAGAGGTGTTGCAAGGGATCTCAGTGTTTTGGAGCATCCAGCAGTGCCCTGCCAGATGCAGGAAGGATTCTTGCTCCCAAGGTGGATCAGGCCAAGGGCATTTGCTCATTCTTGGAAGGCCCTGACATGGATCCACCTGGGGCAGAATAGAAGTCAGGCATCTCCTGGGAGGTGTGACCAATGCATGGGATGAGGAGGCAGATCTTACTCATATGTTTGGGGAATAGCTGATTATCACCTATGGGGTCAGGAAGGAATTTTCCACTGGGGCAGACTGGTACTGGCCCTTGGTGGTCTTTTTTTGCCTTCCTCTGCAGCATTGAGCATGTGATGGTAAGGTCTCCACTGGGCCCTCTTGGCCAGGCTGCTGCCTGCTGCTCACACCTTGTGAAGACAGGCATGCCCTGTCTCATGCCCTGCAGCAACTTTTGCCTTCCTCTGCAGCACTGAGCACAGCCCTCGGCCTTCTTTGGACCATTTTGGTCAGGTGCCTGCTGCCCTTGTGCCTCCCATCTGGTGGGAGGATGCTTTCTAGACTTCCAGGGTGGGCCCAGGGGTGGCCCCCCGGCGTTGCTTCTTGTCCTCAGTGACACTGAGTACAGCCCTTATCAGGGTTCCTCTGGGTCCCTGTGGCTCTGTTCCTGCCTCCTGCGCTTGTGCCTCCAATGCACCACTCCTGCCCTGGCTCTTTCTGGCCCTTTCTGGCTCACTGTCTTCCAATCCCTCCACCATCTTCGCTGCCCTTCTTGGGATGCATTCAAGTACCTGAGCATCCTTTTTAAATGGTGAGGACACAGTTACAAGGGGTTCTTGTTATCAAGGCACACGCCTGCTTATTTTTACTAATCTGGTAAGATTAGCAAGGAAAGGATTTGAAGAAAAGATGATAATAGTGGCAAACTTTTAAAATGTAATTTAAATAATGTTACAAGTTGTTTTGGTAAAACCTTTGCCTTTTTTTTGCTGTCTGCTACAACAGTATTAATATAGGAACAGATTAATCAAATGGAGTAATCTATAATTTATGAAAGTCGTGAGCAAAATCTTTGTGTGGAAATTAATTTCTTGTTTTTTCTTACATGCATTAGTTTGCTTGGGGGACTTGATTGAATGTGCAGCTTGTATTACATTCATACGTAATTATTATTTTATTCTCATTCTCCTGTGGGGAAGATGAGAGCACTGAGCAAACATCCACAAAGCTCTCTCTTGGACATGAAATTTATACTCTTACAAAAGCAGATGCTAAATATTTACCTGATCCCATAATAAAGCTGTTGAAACTAACTCCCTGGTTACTCAACTGAGTTCTGAAGTCAAAGTGCTTTGATGGCTCTCTCCAGTTATTCATCACTTATTGCTCCTCATCAGTTCATAACTGAAAAAATTAATATGTTATGCAGATTGCTTGTTTTTATGTGATTAAGATATCTTCCCCTGATTGAGCAGTGCTGCTATTCTTAATGAAACAGTCTCTATAAGTTCATTCTCAAAAATAAGCAAACCCAGATTATTATCTCAATTTTAAAGTTTACAAAAAATTTAACCAATGTAAAGTTTCAGGAACTGTCTGTATTACAGTCTTTAAATAAGACTAAACGTGCATCATCCTCTCATTTGCATTTGTTAACTAACCGTGAATCTCTCAGATATGAATATCAATACTTCTACTATTTTTTCCCAGTAAAAGAAAATGGATAATCATAATCCAAACAAGTAGACTGTCTGTCTTCGACTGACTGTAATAGATTTGATTATATTCTATAATTAGTTGGCATGCTAATATTTGATAAGCATGACATAATGCTGTAGTAAGTAACAATGGCATATGGTCTAAATATTTTCCAGGTACTAGAAACAAAACTCTTGTAGACATTTTCTTTCTGTACAGTACAATTATGATTATGACCAGTTTTATGACTGCAGCTCTGAATTTGTAATCAGGTATCAAGCTATGAGTAAATTTAACCCATTCAGTAGAATTATGTGCATCTGGACAGCCAGTCCTGTTGGACTACTAGAATTTCTACTGGATATATTACGAAGAGGTTAAGCCATAGAATAACCATTTCATAATCGGGCAATACCTTTCAGTAGTAAAAATTTTGAGCAAATATCTGTCTTACTAAAGTGTTGGGTCCATCTCTTGTTCATATAGGCAAGCAATAAAGTCTCCAGAATAAGTAGTTTATGTTGCATAAAACATTGCTACAAATAAGTATAGCTATTCGTGGATGGAGTCTGACTTTTAGCAGAAATTGCCTTGCTGTACAGTTCCTGTGGGATTTACATTCTTTTTATTTTTCAGGAATCATTATAATTTTAAAATGAGTATATTGAACTCATGCAGAATATTCATACCAGTGAGAGCCTAAAGAAATAGAGTTATAAGTCTAATAGATTAGAAGTGGTCTTGTAGTAGTTAGAGGTTGCTCTTTAAAACATGAAAGAAAAAGAGATAACTATGCAATCATTGGAAATCATTAGTAATAGTAATAATGTCTAGATATGTGCATTAGGCTTAATAATATCTCTGTATCTCTCCAGCTTCCTTTTCTCAAAAAGAAGTGCTTATTTCAGTATTTCTGCTGGTAGCGAGTGTTTCCTAGTGATTAGACTCTTTCAAAATATGGCTGTCTATCCACTGAGGGAGGCCTTATTTCCTGTTCAATATCGTATTTCTCCCGGATACTGATTTCACAGATCTTTTGCAGAACAAGATGGTGCCACCTAAAACTAAAATAAATGTGATCAAATCAATTTCTTCTACTAGCATATTGGACAGAACACGTTCACCTTACTTGTTTTATGCTTTTCTCTAGCCAGCCATATTAAAGTCCTGAGTATTTCTGTTGTGTTTATCATGACATCTTCCTTTAAAGAAAATGCAGCTATAGAAAGGTTAAGGCCTAGATTCTTTACAGTATTTACATGTGATAATGCTCCCTAAGCTTTGTGGCTCTCTGCCTGTAGGAATGGGATGGAGTCACAAGGGAGGGACTTGAATTCTATGTAGCCTAAATAAGCAGACATAAGCATCGAAGAATGGGACTAGCCACAGACAAAATACTGAGCAAGGTATTGAGATGAGTGTAGGCAGAATTTTATGGCCCAGAAATAGCTCAAATGAGAATATATACGTATGTTATAATGAGGGGAGAACTTAACACACAATCCTTGTACTGTACTTCGGCACATGATGTGATCAGTTGGAGGGTGCAGAAGGGTCTTACAGCAAAGAGAGTGAAGAGAGTTCTTCTTTTCCCCTTGCTTCCTATGTAAGCTTTAGGTGGTGAAGCAGCCAGATGGTGTTTTTCTGTGTAAGTTTCTCTGTAGGCACATAAGTAATTTTGGGGCCGCATGGTGGTTGACCATGTTGGCACATAAACTTTGAGGATGACCACAGATTTGAACTCTGCCTCTCCAGTTCCACATCAAACTTATTTTCCCGTTAAATCAATCTTCCTTTCTGCATTATGTTGAATAGATTTAAAGGTAATGCACAAAAAGTTTATTATGCATTTTAGGATTTGAGAGTCTGCGGATTTCTGTTGTGCATCAAATTAAAGGCAGGTGGCAATTCTTGATGAGAAATTGAGTTAAAACCTAACCAGATTTCTTCTAAGAAATTGGAAAGAATAAAACTCCTTGGAGGAATATATGTCAGATGCTACTTGCTTAATCCTTGATATCTTCCTGGAAGGATAGTTTAAATGAACTAACTAATATAAGGTTTCAGTAGACAGGTCTTCATTCATTCCCTGTAAATGTCACTAGTGGATTAGATTATATTAGCTGTTTTTAAAAAGAAGGGTGCAGAAAGGAAATGAATATTGAATAGAGATCTAGATTAGGAGATATATGAAGAGGATTTGGTTTCACCAGAAGGAAAATACTTAATCTGTGCAGTAAATGTGTTCTATTTTTCATGGTAAAATATATTAAAAAAAAAAATTTAAAAAAAATATAAAGAGGAGTCTTACCTGAGTGATCCCAAAAGAAAGGAAGTAAAAAATTATTTTTACAAGACCTGTTAATTTAGAAGAATGCTTAATGGAACAATGCTTCATTTATAACTGTAGAATAAATATGTTTTATATTTACCATTTCTAAGACATTTCAGCTGTAAATTATATCACAAAAAAAAAAAAATCATACTTATAACACTTTTTCCAGAATTTTTTTATAAAATCTATACTTGAATATTTGCAACAAAATTTTCACTGGCACTTAGTTTTGCAATTTCTGTTACATAAAATTCTCAGTTTTGAGGAATAAGATTACATTCTGTGAAACTTATTTATAAAACAGTAATGAAAATAAAGATGAAAATATGCTTATTCTTACCCAAGCCACCCTGTAATTCTATTCTTTAATTATTAGGCTATGGTTTGTGTTGTTGCATCAGAGCTCTTAAATTGTTAGTTAAGATAACATTCTGAAGAACCAGTAAAATGGGCCATTATGTTATTACGAGAGACTAAGAAATTCAGACATTTTATGACGAATAAAGCTATATTAAATAATGTATGTAATGAGAGATATAAACAAGAGACTTATTTATTAGAAGATTCTCAGGGAAGCCAGAGCCAGTTTGATTGTTTAGCAACTCTGGAATTCCTCCCATGTGTGTTTATGTGTCCAAGTGAGTGTCTCCCATCGGTGGAGGGACCCAGTTTGATGATCAATATTCAGACCAGCAGCAGAAGAAGCAGCATAACACGCAAGGCTTCTCATGTCCTCCTCTCCTTCTCAATTGATTGTGGTAGGAGCAACAGGTACCAATTCTGTCTCAGAGAACATATCCAGATGGAAACGTCTGCCTGGTCAGGCTCTATTAATTGGTTGTCCTTTGTTAGTTGCCTGATTATCTCCTAGGAAAATGTAGAAGCCCTGCAGAAGTATCTTTCAGGCCAGCAGCTTCTGTCCACAGCCTGTAAGCTGGACTTAACATTGATAAATGTAGACACCCTATACTAACAGCACACCAATTTTGTGAAATTTGTCATGTTTATTTTTTAAAAAGTGTAAATTAACCAAAGCAGAAGCCAAGAAACCTGTGTAAATGGTTTATTAGGTTTAGGGCAAGTGAGAGAGGTAAACTGTTATAGTCTGCTTTCTGATTTCTAGAAAAAGCATACATATTATGCCTATGCATTTTACATTGGCAGCAATTTTGGTGGTTTTTTTCAGTGGAATACTCATTAAATTTATACTTTTTTCTTATTAGAAGCAATGCTGGGAATAAGAAACTCAGTGTCTCAGTGTCAATTAGTACAACATTTTTCTGCTGGGGGAGTTGAAGAGATTTTAATCCCATAGTATAAATAAGTGCTTAGATATGAAAAACATCATGTGTTTGTAATTGTGCCTAGGATTTTGAAGCCTTTACAACTGCCTGCAAGGGCCCTTAGATCAAGAATTTAAACCCAACTGACATGATATAACAAAAGCAGGCAATTTCTCTAAGGTATTATAGACTTCAGACCTATGGAGATAATTTTGTGCCTTGGAAAACAATCTGATTCTTATTTCTTGAAAAGATAACTGTTGGTTGTACATTTGTTGCATTTATCTCTTGCCTTGTATTCTGCCAACAACATCTCTATTTGTCTGTCATTTGGGTAAGTTTCATTGTTAAGAAAGACTTGTTAGAGGGCAGCAGTTAATTTGACTTCAACTTTCTATTTTGGCACCAAATTGTTTCTCTATCAGCCAGAATTTTTTTTAATCTAGGCAACAGCTTTCATTGGTCCTTCTTATAATTTTTCATGTCACAACGTTGAGATTATGTGATTAATCTGTATGACACTGTGTGGATTTCAGTGTTAGCTTTTGTAGATTTGTTCAGAGATTAATTCAAACAAGTTTGCAGAAGGATTTTTGGTTTATTTATAGCTGTTCATCCGTATTTTCTCACAGATTTACATGGTCATTTCTAAGGCAACATTTTGAAATGAGAATCAGAAATATTGACTCAACTGTGATTGATAGATTAACTACTGCTTACTATACTGTAATTGCAGGGGAAATGCTTTCAGAGTTTCTGAGCAGAACTGGTGCATAATATGTAATATAATATAGTTTGATTTTCAAAGTTTAAGTCATTAAATAGCCCCTGCATTAAATGCTTTATATAGAAAGTTATCATATAAAGGGAAGACTTATTCCATATTGAAATATCATGCAAAATTTTCTTTACTTTGTTCATTTCAGACAGTTAATGAACAAGCAAACAAGAGAAATTAGTTCTAAATAAATGTAGCTCAGTTCATCTGTGATATGAGTCAAATAACAATGCTATCTTACTCTCAGTGCTCATTTCCCTCAGCATCAGTTTTTAAGAGCTTCTAATTTTTTCACTTAAAACGNCGTTTTCTTCCTGTGTAAGGAAGTTACTGACCCATCCTCCTGGACTTCTATTAAATGCTGAATTCCTGTCAGATCAAATTCCTAAAACTTAAGAGACTGAAATTTTTTCTAGACATTTTAAAGCTGATGGTGGTAGTCAATTTGTACACAAGCACAAGGACAGTCTTCGATACAGCTTATCTATTAACTTCCTATTCTACAAAAGAAAGCTGGAAATTCACTGTCAGTTTTAGTGAAGGTAGCTGTTATTTTCACCTGTCTTTTCACTTTTCTGGTAAAAGAAAAATACCAACCCACAGAGAATTCTGGGGGAAAGAAGAAATCCGACTCCTATAATGTTTCTTTTCACTTCAACATGAAAGGCAGTATGCGCTCTTTTTCTCTTTTGTATAGAGGGGTTGATCTGCCTTTTCAATAGCACAATTTCTGCAGTTTTTACAGTACTATGCACCTTTGTTCTGTCTGACTGTTCCTCTGTGGCTGCTCAATAAACTCCAGCAAGACACTAACTTGGTGCTGTTACACAAACTGTCCTTCTCAAAATCATTAGCTCAACAAACAAAATTACTCCTTTCTCAGATTCATCGCTGTTCATTCTAGAATTTACTGATGTTTCATTCTCCTTTATCCTCTCTAAAGGTCTAGTTACCTTTTAAAATGATATTTTGTACTAATACTATGATAAGATCTCTGCCTGGTATGATGCCCATTATATTAAATTTACTCATCTGAAGCATTGCTCAAGGGGCCATTAGCTATAATATATGTTCTTTTATTCATATCTGATTCTTTGATTTAGGACTTCCACAAACAGTAACAAGTTTTTCAGCATACTCACTTTCCCCTGGTGGCTTCTTATTTTCACTCAAGATCAATCATAGCATCAAAGGTTAACTACTCCAGTGTTTAGCCAAATAACCCCCCTGACATTTATTTTGCATGTTTAGTATTGACAGCACTTACTTGGGCTTGTCGTGCCAATTTTCCATACTTTTACATTGGTGGTTGTCAGCATGTTTCAACTGTTTAATGTTTCACTGGCCATATGACAATCAGTCAGAAAATGGCAGAAAATAAATGATGACTTTTATTCTGTGGCTGTAACTCGCTCTCCTTCATCTGCTTACATGGGAGCGACCTTGCGCATCTTATTTATGCAGTCTTACTTTAGCTGTTCTGAAAACCTTTATTTTACTGTTCTTGCCTCCTAGAAAAGCTTTTATATCTGTCTTATTGACTCTATCTTCCTTTCAAGTTTTGTAGAATATATTCTTCTCCATCTCTCATGACTTAATGTTCTTCTCTCTCTGCTATTGTTTGTTATTTGACTCTGTAACTATTATTTATCTCTGTGGTATATTTCATAATGCAGTTTGTGTGAAATGTGCTCTGCAAAATATAGTTGCATTGTATCATTTCATAAAAGTACACAGTAGTTTCAATAGTTTTCTTTGAACAGTATAATTATGTTTTGAAAGAAGTAAAGTTCCTGATTTAAGTGTATAATGCTACTATTTGATGTTAGAAATACATTTGAACACACAGAATTTTGTCCTTGAAAAATATGCTTTCTCCTTTTTTAATGCTACCAGTCACTTTCATGTATTATTTAAACCTAACAGATGTATACCTGTGGGCTCATTTATTTTATCCTACCAAAGTACAAGCAGTAAAGGAAAATGCAGTTGCTAATCACTGTAATGTGAAATACTTTTTAAAGTCTGTGCCTCTGTTGAAATAGGTAATTTATTATCCTAGAATATGAGAGAAAGGAAAAGGAAGAGAGAGAGAGAGAGAGAGAGAAAGAAACAAAGGAGGAGAAAGTTTTTAGTGAAGGAGTTGAGGAATGTGTAGAACTTTAAAAAGTGAAGGGTTTGCAGGCTTAAAAAGCAGAATTGGAACCCGTAAGCATTGCTTTACAAAAGGTTTGAGGGGCTTGAACAGTGCTTTATCTTGTCTTGGCAGAACTGCTACTTTTATTACAAAGTTTACTGGTTTTGCTGTAGAAAGTGACAGTGGGCTGTAGCTACAGAAATCTTAGGTCAGGATGAAGAGTAAATTGACTTAAAAATAGAAAACTAGATTTTTAAACTGGGCACACATATAAGCCACATAGTTGTTTAAATGGTTTAAGCATGAGCTAAATCCTTGGGGCAGAGGTGGAGTTGTACACAGAAAAAAAAAAGGTCTTTCTGCATCAATGAATCCTATGTGATCAAAAACTATGTTTCTTTAAGTGAGGGGGGAAAAAAATAAACAAATACCAAAGCCAAATATTGCTCCTGGACCTCTACACAATTCCTAGGCTTTTATCAGGGAACAAGTTGCTTTAGCTTTGGTGCATGTCTAAAATAGCCGACTCTGTAAGTCCATGTTGTTTCTACTACAGTTTTAATTGGGTAGAGCAGATGGACAAATTGTGAGTGCTATATGAAAGAAGAAAGTACTTAGAGGTCCAGTGCTGATATTTGATGATAAGAAATCCGTCTTGTTTTTTTAATGGAAGGAACCTTTAGGTCAACTTCTCCCTCCTTCGAGAGTAGTTGATTGGTGGAAGGGGCTACAAAGTGTTTTCTCTGTGTTGTTGAATGAGATTCTAAATGCTAGTTGGTTATGTGATCAGTGGTCATAGAGTATTCATTAGCCATTTTCAGCTATTGTGGGAATGAATTCTAAATATTTTAATTTTATGGTAATTGTAAAAAAATAGTAGGCTTGGGTCAGAAAAGTTTTAGAAGGAAGCCCCTTTACCCAGAGAGAAAATGTAAAGGCCAGATACACTAAGAAATGAAATTTCTAAAATGATATCATGTTTTTCCCTCCAGAATGACTGGCAGAAATTAAAATAACAGAATAGTGATGCGCCAGAATTTCTACATAATACATGCTTGTCATGATTCTTGCCATGGCATTCCAGAAATACTGGATAAAAACACGTGTTAATAGAAATACAGAAAATCTGCATCTGGGCTATGCATCTATATTTTTTAAGGTCCCAGATACTCTATTGCATTATGAAACAGGAACTCAAATATAAATGTCAGCTTGAGCTGGATAACATTAATTTTCACAGTTTACTTCTACCTTGGTGTTCGGAAGACAGAAAAAAACAGCATTTTGGCACGTACTCATGACAGTCCATTCATCCTCTGGGTCATTGGTTTCCTCATGTTCTGATTATTCAGGCCTTTTGCTCTAATTCCTTTGAACTATAGTGGTGTAATTGATAAAGTAACGTAAAGTGCTCTCTGCTAGAATTTACTGATGATATTACTCAATGGAAAAAAATTATGACAAAAGTCTGTCCTGGGGATATACACAGGTATCTTCATGAGATCTTTGAATAAAACAAGAAAACTTTTAATAAGGTGAAAAATAACCTACCCACCATTGGCAGTTTTTAGTTCATAGCATTTTGGCTTTTAGGGCAATTATTCTTTCTTGCAGGTTTTGAGAACTGTGAATGGCTAATTATCAGAGCAAGCACTGTGCTATCCAGCAGTGCATTGGACTATTCATGCTATAGTCCCTCTGTCTGTGTTTCTAAAGTTTTTAATCTGGACTTCAGAAATCCTGAGCAGGGGTACTATTAATTGAAGACTGTTTTTGCTAAATTTTCCAAGACTATGTCTTGTTAGAATTATAGGCAAATTAAATCACTCCGTGGGAACCAAAGAAAATGTTGCCATGGATTACAGTCAGAACAACCCAGTAAAACCACTTAGCTGTAGCATCTTGCATTACAGAAAATAAATACTTTTACTACATAAATACTTCATAAGTGACATCTTCTCCTGTTTAGCTTTTCTTTTCTTGGTTTTGTTTTTTTTTTAGGGACAATTTTCATCTAATTATTTCAAGATATAGAAACTTCTAAATCTTCAGATCATTGCTCCCCAGTGGTTAATTTTCTTCTGAGTTAAAAGTAGGTATCTGATTTCAATCCTGTATTTGTCTAGCTTCAACTTGGATCTTTCACTTCTCAGTACCAGTTTTCTACCTAAAGCAACAAATAAAGTCCTCCTCAAAAATTTCTTCATTGTGCACCCAAGAAGGTTCTGCAAATAAACAGGTCAATTTACTAAACTCATATAGTTCTTTCTAACCTTTTGCAATTCATCAATGTTATTTTTTTCTAAAAGTAAATTTGTAGCCAAGACACATGATTTTTGCCATTACTAGTGACAGAAATCATGATAGAGGCCTTGTGTTGACCTGAGAGTACAGAGTCCCAGGGCACGTCTGGGCTTGCCTTGGCCTGACCTCTTTGTGACTTGGATAACAGTTTCCTGTGACCATGTGTGGAGTGGTGCCTGCCCTGGATGGATTTCCTCTGGGTGGATTCCACAGACTGTGAAGACTCCATGTAAGAAACTAGCCCTTTGTGTGACCTGCAGCTGTGGATGGCTGTCGTGCAGCTTTCAACCTCTAGCTCGGGAATAAAGAAGGGCTGTGGTTGGAAATGTATAAAAGTAGCCACCAGGGGCCTCAATGCTGATGATGGAGCCTTGGCACCACAAACAGCAAACTTCTCCTAGCTAAGACCTTGCCATAGCTGTCTTTTCCCCTGTTCTTCTCAAGGAAAACTAAAATGTCAGCCAGACAACCTGAACAGACGGGGGGAAGGTGAGCAAAATTATCAGGAAGATGTACAAGTACCAGGAAGTTTTGAATTACAAACTTAACTTTATTACTCATAGATTTTTTTTTCTGTATTAATTAGACAATTTGAATTATTATACTGTTAGCATTAGCTGGACTGACATGGAATTTTTACCTCCACTTGCAAGATGTGTTCTTTTTTGCTCATGGCAAGATTTTGAGTGTAGTAGACAGAACTAGGAACAGGACTATAAGTAAAAGTGTCACTAATCCTGTATGATTAAACACATGGTTTTCTTTCTATAGTCTTCTGTTATGTACATGGGAACTCACACTTCTTTTCTTACACCAAACATCGGTTTTCAAGTCTAGACTTCTCCATTTCCGGATTCCACAGTAATGTCCTTTTACCTAACAATTTTAGTCCAAGAACTTTCATTCAAGCATATAAGAATGTAAATTGACAATCTTCTCAACTAATTTTTTTGGTGCTCTCAGATACGATTTACCTCACCCTAAAAAGTTTAAAAGGTCACTGCAATAGTTGCTACTTCACATCACTGAAGTTGTTACTCAATAGAATATACTTTGTTATTATTTTAGCATGAGTGATTCTGCTTCTGTGTAAATAGTGAAGAATAATGGTAATTCAATAATTCACATTTTTCTTATTATAGTTTAGTTTTATCCTTCTGACCTGGTGTCAGATGTTCAATACCATTAAGATTTCATTTTCCATAGTATATCTTTCTAAGTTTGTAAAGAATAGCTTGTTTGTTTGTTTTTAATTGATGTCCTTAATTTCATATTAGTGCAGGTAATAAGTAACACAGCCTGTACTCTCTCCCAACAATTATGCAAGCATTCTGAGACTTCCTCGCACCATTTTTTCTATATTCCTTGGGAGTGACCTGTGACACAAGATGAAGACTGTCCTTTGCCTTTTACCCTAAATAATCTTGTAAATACTTGCTTGATACTTATGTATGTTCATAATTTTCTTCCCAGTTTCGAATCAGGTCTTTCTAAGTCACAGTGTGTATTTAGCCACAGCAGTATTATATTACCAGTTGGGACTATAAAATCTTTGCTTTAGTTCATGAAATTGTGCTATAATCACTCATACTTAAGAAAAATCATCAGTTTCAGCCCAGGGACCCATTTGTCTTTCAACCTGCTGTCTCATGTAGGACTGCCTTAAGCAATGTGTTTCTGCTAGCAAGTCCTGATGTAGAATTCATAGGAACATTAAGGCTGTTTTAGCAATGGCAGTTTTAGACCTCCAGCATATGTCTTAAAGGTTGAAATACCACAAAATGACAGATTTTTTTTCTACATATATATTGTAGGTTTTGCAGCTTCGTATGGCACTACTCTTTTCCAAAGCCTCAAGCAGTAGCTAAGCAAGATGCCTGTGGGTATTTTGAAACTGCCTGTGGGTAGATAATGACAATTTTAATATCCACAGAACTCTGCTGAAACAGAAAGCAAAGAAAATGTACAATGGGATTTGTCCGTATGAGTTAAATCAATGGATGATCATTGCACTCTACATAACCTCAGAGCAGTGAAAACTGTTAAACATGTAGGTTACTGCATGTGTATTTTTTGAATGAAGTGATAATATGCTTCCTTACTTACAGTCCTAGGAAAAAAAGGCAAATATTATGAAAACAGTAATACCATCCAATTTAATCTGTATTGGTATTCAGCTGTGAGCAAGAATTTTGATGTTATCAGTGACAAGACATATTACATTATTCACATCTAAAAGAGTAGGATGGAAGCCCAGCAAGCGGCAAATTGCAGTAACATAAAAAATTATATGCAATAAACAAAGAACAGGGGAATAACTGAGAATTAATAGGTTGCTTTGTCTCAACTAGAAGGTAAAGTCAAGGAAGCTGAGATATGCTCAGTGAAATTCTGTCCTTGTTAACTTCGTTGAATTCAGGACTTCAGCATGTTGCCCATTTTCTCTCTTAGTAATTAGGTGTAATATTTTTTTCTTTTTCTTGTCCTATGAGAACTACATCCTGGTATTTGAAGGCAACATTGGATCTAAAGTAGCATGTGTTATGCATAAGCAATTGTGATAAGATCCTTAAAATTTTCTTACTAAATGTATCCATTTGAAGCAAAGTACAACCTTTACAGGTTAGTGGATACAAAGCCATAGTTAGCACATTTGCTTGTGAGGTTTTTTTCCCTCTGCTTGAGAGCCTTTGTTTGTCAGCTTCAGTGATCCTCAGTAGCATTGTTTCCAAGATGGAAACATTTAGAAAACCCGATGATTGTCTTACTGTGTTTTCAATACACAAGTGATGGGAAGAGTGTATGTGACAGCCACTGATAGATAACGTACGCTGGTATCGCTGTAGTGGAGTCACTGTTCTCGGTTCTGTATGTGCCAAAATCTCCCTACCAGAAATATTCTCATTGTATTCCCAGCCAGTCCTGTGATCTGTAAAGACTCTTTGGGATCCAGTCCTCCTCTGGACTGCTTGTCCTCTCAACCACCTCTTTCTTTGCCCTCAGATCTCCTTTTCTACAGATACCTTAACACTGACGGAGCTGCTTCCCAGTAAAATGCTGGAGGGGAGAACAGGGCACAGAGACCCAGTCTGATTCAGCAGGGAAGCAGAGAAGTCTTCTGAAGGAGGCCTTACAGCCCTGGGCACTCCGAAACCATGTCAGCACTTTGTGTATCTCCTAATTAAAGCATTCAGCTACGACTCCCCTGTCTCATTGCCCAGGCTCCATTCGCTGCTGGGTTTAATCTCTGGCCTGTCCTGCAAGCAGAGCTGGTGGAACTGGGCAACTTTTGCTTGAGAGCTGAATGTCTTTACAGATTTTTTTTTCTGTATAAACAACACTCTCCATCACCACTTTGTAGCTGTCTCTGCAATGAGGAGTCCCACGGGGTAAGATAGTAATCCCCATGTCCATGTTGGAGCTATCAATTGGAAAACAGAGACTTAGGAATGTGGAAAACATTCCTAAAATCCAGTAGACCTTTTTTCCAAAAAGGTTTAGCACCATTTTTATTGGTCACATGTTTGCATGAATGTCATAAAAGATTTAAACAAAATTGCCATCATTTATAGAAGTTGTCTTTCCAGTGTTTCTTAGTATGAGTTACTGCTTTTCCAGAGTAGGAAATAAAGCCACAACAATGTAATAATGTTCAGTTCAGACTGTTAGCTTAAGAAAAGACCTCCTTTAGGCAAATGAATTTTTCTGTTACTAGACTGGCGCATATCCAGATTCTATTTTACTGATTACTGTGAAAAGGTGTTCCTTCTGTTACATATTTCCACATTCAACCAAATTACTGTTGTCGATTTTGAGATTCCCAAAGATCTCATCATAGTTTTCATATGGTCTCTGTAAATTACTCCCATCTTCAATTAATTCGTATGAATTGTAGCATGTCATGGTCTTTGCACAGTAGCAAATTTGGTTATTGGATTCTAAATTTTATGAAACAGGGTTGAGAACTCATATCCAGTCACTAGATAAGTGATGGTTTTTCAATTTAACCTCCAAAACTAATGTATTTGTAGCTTTTAGATAACATAGTGTAGATATAGATAATATATTTGTAGCTTAATGTATTTGTCATTTTCTCACCACGTGTTGCAGGTGGTACTAGCAGGGAGATACTCCTATGTGTTCCATCACTTTTGTTGCCCAAGGAATTTGGGGAGTAATGTGATGTAAATGGCATCAGATGTCAGAGTTCATAACTGAACTTTTACTTCTTCTTTTACTATAGTTAGATGAAAGTGTTTACTTTTTGCCTTGTAAATAAAACTAGATTAGTGTTCAGTTATGATCCAAAATATTCGGAGCCAGATCCTTTGTTATATTCTAAGGAAATGTAATTTAAATTTTTGCCAATTAAAATAGAGTTTGATGGTGAGAAACAGTTGGAAAGAACCTAGAACCCCTGCCCTTTGACTCCAACTCCCTCACTCCTCACCACCGAGCTGTGTTCCGTCCTTTCTTAGATGTACTTTCCCCAGGGTGCCTGCCCGTGGCTGAGTCCTGCGCTGGGGGTACTGGAGCTGGTGCAGCCTTGGCCTTTCCTCTCCTCGTGGATACTGCAGAGCCAGCAGAACCCCCTGCTGGCATCTGGGCACCTGCAGCAGGTACAAAAAAAGGGCTGGATCCTGTTCTGACGTCCTTTGGAATACCCTGGGCTAATGCCTTTCAGGTCAGCAGTATAACCCAAGCATAAATGAGGAGAAAAATCTTTCTTGTCTCAGTAGAAGTATCTGAGACTGTGTGCCAGGGATGGAAAACTGTATTTTTTGAAGATCCTCTTGCTGGGGACTTACATTGGTTTGATAGCAGACAGTGAGGGTAGGAAATAGGCAAGCAGGATGGCTGTAATTCATGAAAGATGAGTCAGTATGTATTTTTAAAGTAGACTTCAGTCTCTGCTATGGTTTTACTGGGTTTTTTTCATCTGATTTCTGCTTACTTGAGAATCTGGGAAAAAAATCTACTGATACGCATACCCATACCTGTAAGGCTGGTTGGCAGAGCTAAGTTACTGAATCGTTATACTAAGAAAAGCTTTAAAATCTTCCCCAAGAGAAAGACACTAGTAGAACTAGCATCAATAACAGCAGAAGCAAGAATTAAAGCTCAAAAATCAAAATGAGGGTTGCCACTTTGTGATACAAATAAAAGCTAAAGTACCCTGCCTGAAGTTCAAAACAAGGTCGAACAACAATAATTAATTTCTGGTAGTACTTAACAGTTGGAAAATGTCAAGAGGAAAATTAAAAAACAATCTTGACTTCATCTGGCAGAAGAGAGTATGGCTTCCATAGAAAATTTACAAAAGTTGCGTGGTGATAACTGCATTATTTTGTACATACCCTTTGTGGTCCATTACTTGAGTGGTTTATCATCCTTGCCCGTCACTTGCAGTTTCTATCAGTTTCATTTGTATTCATGGAAAAAGCTTAGGCAGGGGGTGGTAGACACTTTTTTGCTTTCCTTTTTTGATTTCTTTTGTTTTGTTTTGTTTTAATCACCTGTTCACAGAGCAATTCTTCTTGTTCCTATCTGACACAGTAAAGAAAATACAGCCAAAGGCAAGGGCATCAACCACCCTTTTGAAGGTCTCAGGTAAACTATTATTTATATGACTTCAGGGAGTCTGCTTCATATTTTAAAGGGCAGAATAACCAAGCTGAGAAACGTGCTTATGAAAATACATCATCCATTAACCTTATCTGCTTTCCTGACATGGGGATGAAAAGGCTTACTGAAACCCGAGGAAGTGCTGTAGGAGAGCAGAGCTCTGTGATCCTAAGTAGTGGTTTTTGGCCTATATCATTTCACTTTGGATGTGTTTCCTCTTTGAAAAAAAAAGGAGTCATAAAAGATTAAGATAACTATCACAAAGGATGTTATTTAGAATAGTCTTCAAGGGTGAAGGTAGCAGTTTCAAAAATTCTTGCAACTTTGTCTGCCGACGTTTTTATGTGTACACAGTAAGCTTTCTTTCTAATGGAATAGTAGAATAGAATGGAATAGTGGCTGAAGGTATCTCTCCATCATAAAGCTGTTGGTTGTCAGAAGCACTTAGATAATCTCAGAGGTGTTTTCCAATCTAACCGATTTTGTGATTCTGTGATTCTGTCTTTCCTGAAGATAGTTGTCAAAAGCAGCCTCTGTACAAAAATTTATCGTGAACAAAGCACCACTTTCTCTAATTTTTGCTTGAAATGGAATTACAGCAGTGATTTTCCTGAGATATCTTTCCACACTCTTTTCACAATTGCTACCACCAATCCTATTTAGAGGCCAGGTTCTAGTGCCTTAGAAATTAAAGAGTGTGTGCACTGGTGATTACAAATGAATGCAGCATTTGCTAAAAGCAACCTGCAAAAGAATGGGTGGTTAACAACATTCTGAGGCCATTTGTTAGTCAAATCAAGCAGAAATAGTAACTCACTCAGTAATGTAGCCAGCTAATCTAATTAAATGTCTCTCAGCCCAACATCTGTCTTTATAATGATCTTGGTGCTTTTAGGCAATAACTGCATCATGCTTTTATGTTTGAGTTAATGTTGATAACCTGTGGATGACACTTGTAATGTTGATGATAAAATATCCAGATTGCATCATCTTCATATTTACTGAAATAAAGGGATGTAGTCCTCTAGCCAGCCCTCCTCTATGATTTAAAAATTACATGTGTCAAATCTGTACTGTACAATCTCTCCTGTTATACTCAACCTGATCTGTGTTCATAGATGAGAAATATATGATGTATATACTCTCTTTCATTCAAATTATTAAAATGGTAAAATCTACTTCATCTCATGATGTACACAACTTCCCATATTTTTATTTCTAAATCTGATTTAAATGGTAGCTATTCTTTTTGTGACCCGCCCTCAGGCTAGTATGTATTGTCCATGTAAAAGGCCTTTGCTCACATCTAAAAGTTTTAAAATGTTGAAATTTGAAATGCAGAAGTTATTTTTATCCCAATCCTGAGAAGATTGGTACTCACTAACATATAGTTATTTTCAGTGACTAAAATTTCTGAGACTGCTTTAGATGAGAGGAGAAAATACAAATTTCTCATAAACACTTGACCTCTTTCATCATTTTTCAGACAAGTAGTTTACAGTAATAGGGTGTATTTTCCTTTCTCAAGTCATTCACTATAACATTTTTTCCCCAAAAGTTGCCTGCAATTCCTTCTCCACGTTTCCATTCTAATCTCTTTCCAGTCTGGTCCAGTGAGATGTGTTTTCACACCAAATCTGACAATTTCTTTTAGGTAACCAGATCTGCCAGCTAGTTTCCATGGACTTTTACAATAGTTTCTGTAGAACAATATAGCTAAGAAGGCAATTCAGAGACTGCTGCTCTAAATTGCCCTTGTCTTATACTCTTCCTTGAAGATGGGGCGATTGAAGATTGTGTAAGAGGCAACAAATGCTACAGGCTGAAGGATGTAACATATTGTATTGACACTGTTTTCTTCAAGGCCTTTAGTTCTTTCTTTATCAAATATGAAGAGTTAGAAGTTTATTTTCAACCTCTTTGACATGCTTTCTCCAACACAATAAACTCTAGTGGGTTTTTTTTTTCTTCCCTTCACCCTTGTAGTTCCTGTGACTAAGCTGTCTCCTCCATCACTGTAGCAACACCTTCAGGGAGCTGTGTCTGGTTCCTGGCTCATTCTTGTTTCACATTCCTGTGGCAAGAAGAATGTACAGGGTTTTATTAGGTGTTCTTTTTTCATGAGATAAGTCAAATCGGTGTGAAGAGAAGTGAAGTTGAGATAGAAACAATACACAGTTTGCTCTGTTTTCAAAGGAAAAACCTTACTGTACTTGTTTGAAAATGTGCTAAACACCAAATTGGGGTGCAGAACACATAAAGAATAAAGCAATTTTCACATGTTAAAACTAAGATGGCTGCTCTACTAAGAACAGGAGATTCTGAAAGCATTTTGGAGCCATAAAATCTCGAAGAAATTTCTAATAAGTGTAAGTATTTAATGAACCATACATCTCTCAAACTCTAGTTCTACGGCTTTCTTTGAAGAGGGCAGTTGCTAATAGTAATAGACAGACAGAGTTAGTAATGAAGTCTGTATGTGAGAATGCTTTTCTAAGTTTTGAATCTGAACGTCGACATGAATGTAATTGCACAGTAAAAGATTTCCTGAGGCAGCCATCATCTCAATAACAGATCTGCTTCTACCAGTTTAAGATGCAATTAAAACAAAATATATCCCTCAGACAGGGGTAAAAAATAACCAGCAACCTGTGTTTGCTGTTCTTGAATTGAACTGGCAATTAATTATATATTTGACTAATGAAAAATGTCATATATTGTGACCTGAATTTTGTTACACTGAATTCTGGCAATTTTCTGAAAGGAATGCGTTTCAAAGGTTATGCCAACCAACAGTATAGAAGGTCGTAATAACAGACTACAAGTGATAAAAGGAAACACATCAGCCACTATCATAGTGTGCTCTTTCTAAATGAAGTGGAAACTTCTGCTGAAACCAATGTTATAATGAGAGTGGAGCAGAAGTGTGTGCACTGAATACAAGGAGGTTAAGTCTGATTCTTAGGCAAATGGAGTTCAGCCCTTAAAAATTAAGTGGTTTTCTCCTATGCTTGAAATGCATCAGGAAGCTTGCATAGCACAGTCAATGCACTGGTGGAGCAAGCAAAGCCCTGTACAAACATCGGGGTCGAGTGCAGCCTCTCACCTCTCACTGGTCTTAGTGGTTTGGTTGCCTGGGCTCAGGGTCAGTTTTTGCTGCAGCTGCCTGTCCTTGTACCAGAGAGGTGTGTGGAGAGCATTGTAAGGAAGAGCTATGAGAAGCAATGGCTTCTCCATCTCTTTTTTTTTCTCTCATCTTTGAGCTACACTGCAGCTTGGCCAGTGTCTGGCAATGTGCCTCACTAATTCAAGCCCTGACCCACTGATTTCATCTCCTGGCTTGATCTGCTACCTGCCTTATTGCCAGATTGGCTGATGGTGCAGAGCAGCAGATGGCCGTGGCTCATCTTGCTTGGTATTGTGGGACTTATCAGTGAGTTTTATGCCCTGCCTGTCTTGATTCACTCTAACTTCCCAGGAGCTCTTCCCTTACAGAGCAGCCATTCTTGCTGCTCCCTGGTAATAGCTGTCTAAAAAGAGCACCATCAAAACCAGGTAAAAACTGCATCAGCCCTCAAGTCTCATGGTATCCACCAGACGCCTAGGGAAAACATTTGAGAACAGGATAAGTGCAGGATAATATTTTCTTGGTCTACTTTCCAAACGCCGGTAGTTTAAGAAATTCTTGGCTGAGAGGCTGCACTCTTGTTTATCTTGCCTGTAGTTTTTCCACTCTATTTTGAACTCTCTTCTGCTTTATATTCCCCTGTCTTGACCTGAAACCCAAAGGTAGTGATCTCTATAGTGGAAAAACACGAGGAAGGACTTCTTTTTGTTTTGGCCCTGCTACCTGGTGGTGGCAGTGAATTAATTTTAGCTCTGTACTGCAAGAATGAACTACCCATTGCTGGTGCTAGTTTACCACACCATTAAAAGCTTGTATTGTACTGCCCCTTAGCTGTCCTCTTCCAAGACCATGTTAGCCTCTTATTCCTCGAGATGAGATAGGAAGAAATACATGTTATATTCAAACGTGAGGCAAAATGTGTATCTGTAGTGGCAAATGTTACTTTCAAAATCCTTGATTCTTACTTCATTGTCTAATAATTCTTAACATTCTGCTTGCCTTTTTTTGTCTGCTTTTGAACACCGAGCTGTTACCTACAGGAAGTTTTCCAATACAACTTTCCAAGGGAATAACTGATTTGCTGCCCTTTATTGTGTAGTCATAGAGCTATGTTTTTTTCAGAAGCCTTTTAGCACTTGAATAACTTCTCCCACTTACAAAACAAGTTCTTCCATTCTATGCAAATTCTACTTATAATTTTCCAGCAAATCCACTTGACAGCATGTTGAAATGAGTTCTATTGCAGAGAAATAGCAAATCGCTTGCGGGGTTTAATATTAAAGGAGAAGTGGGCCATTCAGGCATAAATCAGAGAAATCAATTATAGCTAGGACTCATGTTGTTTCAAACTTCAGGAGAACAGTGATTTAGGCATTGCACTGAGAGTGTGAACTTCACTGATAAGAAGGTTTCCTATGTTCCCAACAGAATTCCACAGTTTTTTTCTTAAACACTTCCACTGTTTTTTTCATATGAAGAAAATTGTTTGTTTGTTTGTTTGTTCCTAAGTTTCATCTCCTAGTTTCTGTATGTGTGCTGAAATCTGGGGAAGTCAGGGACTGTATTTATATGAGAAGATATGAAGGTAATTGTTTTGCATTATTCCTTGTTCATTTGCTCATTAAACAAGAAGATGACAGGAGACATCACTGAGAAAACCTTTTAGGCAGAAGAAATGGTCCTGTCCTCTAAAATGGAAGATATTTATTTACGTTGGCCTCAAAATTTTCCTGTCGATTTTCAGGTAGGAGGCCAAGGTCCAGCTGATATATGGTAGGAAACAACTTCCAAGCAGCACTCTGAAGATTTGAATGAAAGAGCATAAAATTTAACTAGAGGTAATGCCATCTCTTGTCCTGGTATTGGTTCCTGCAATATCATCCAAGTCAGTTGGGATCTAATCAGTCTCCTTCCATCAAAGGGAGAGATAAATCCTTCATGATGAGAGAAATGAGGCATCCACGAGAGCTATGCTATACTGTCCTCTGGCTAATTGGCTTCTTAAAGTTGGGGCCAGGTGAAGGATTGATTGTGTATGTGTTTATACTGAGAGCTTGCCAGCCCAGTTGCACCCTGCAAAAAATCACTTGCAGGTAGAGGTGGGTTTTCATGACACCTGAGTCTGTCTGACTCAGTTGTTTGCCTCCTCTTCCTCCAGCACTGCCAAGATGGTACCAAGGCCTGTTAGTTCGGTTTTCCTTTTGCTTTCTTAGTCTGTCTGAACTAATCAGCCTCCAGGAGAGAAGTTTTTTGAGGTTACTCCTCTGTATGGGGTATTTTATATGGTACAGTTTTAAGATGTCCTTGAAAGATCCCCACCACATAATGGTTTGTTTTACAGTTGAAAAAAAAAAAAAGAAAAAGAAAAATTAAGGAGGCGGTTTAATTTTCCCCACTAAGTAAAGCACTTAGCATGATTTCACTTGCTTAAGGTAATTATAGGCATGATGCCTATTTGGCTTCTTGCTTCTTTTGAAAGGCTAGAAATTATTGCAAAGATAAAAATGTGCTGCAGTTATATATGATGGGCACTTAATGCAGAATCCTCTAGTATATTTTTACATTTTTCAAGTTCTATGGCTAACTCTCAACCTTCCATTCCAATGTCTTATCCTATATCTAGCAAATGTTGCAAAGGGGTTGTGGTAACTGAAAATGCTCATAGTGTTGATGTGGTCTTAGGATGCTCATCTATCTCTGTTCACTATATTCTATGTGGCGTGCTCTAATGTAAGTCTCAATTTTTCTCCAAAGAAGAGGGTAGCCAGGTGAGCTCTTTCTTTCTTCACTGAAGAGAGGAAAGAAGATACCTGATTTTTTGTGTGTAAAGCTATTCTTATTGCTATGCACAAAAAAAAAGACTCTGCCTTACAGTAAGAGATAGCTTGGTGAACTAGATTTATATATTGCTTTTAAAAAGCTAACCATATTTGTAGCGTACCAAGATGTAAATCTTTCTGTGTAAAAAAAGGCAAGGGAGAGTAAAGGAAGATCGAGGAGCATGTGCAGGTGGCAAAAGGTTTAAAATGTACCAAAGCCATCATTAAAGTGTCTTCAAATAAAGAAAAAAAAAAATTTATTCTGGATCTACTAATTTCTCAAAGGTGAATTTAACCTTTTTGGCTTATACGACAAGGTTGCCCCTTTTAGCTGCAGATTTTTTTATTCAAAACTATTGTTGAACTAAAAATCAGGTTTTATGTGGATGCGAAATACTAGGAAGTGAAAAGAAGAGAAAGCTCATCCTTTCGGAGGTAGTCAGGAAGTCCTTGAACAGTCAGCATCTGGAAGACATCGGGTACCTATGTACAAGTTGCAGGTCTTTTTGCTGACTCCACCTTTTAAATGCTTAGTTTGAACACTTGCACCCAGGACACCTTCCTGGAGAGCCCCGCAGGATCAGGCTACTTCAGCAGCAGCACCAGAATGGCCAGTGGAGCCTATGGCTCCTAATCCCATTCATAGTTGTAGATGGAAATAAAACTATGAATTAGGTTGCAGTCCTAAATTTCATTAGAACAGCATATTTGAGAGTTGATGTGAGATGCTTTGACACCAGCTACGCTTCAAGATTTTGTTGCAAGCGCTGTGCTGTAAAAAGTTTCCAGAAGATGGCAGAAATTAAAATGTATTAGGACATAAGAGTAACAAATTATGACAGCCCAAGAAGAGGTCAGAATGAGGCACTGACATTTTAAAGCATATGTTCACATATTTTGAATGTTTCTTGTGAGTAATAAAACTGAGATACTTATCCCTGCTGGCTGCTAATGATCTTGCTGTATTTTTTTCATGAGGATAGCATAATGCAGCTATGCGTCCTAACTTCAGTAACTCTTACCCATCGTTCTTATTTCCCCATGTGCATTTCAGTTGTCTGGAGCATTTTTTGTGCTTTTAGTTCCTTTATCTGTAGTTTTCTTTGCAGGTAAAATTAATCGTGCATCCTGGGCTTTACTATGCAGTCAAAACTTGACAGCACATTGTGCTACATTGTTTTCATTCAATTAAATTCCACTGAGAGCCTTGGTGCAAACCATGTGACCTCACGTTTCACTGTTGGGTAACCCCATGATTCTCAAATACTAATATTTTATGACCGTACCATACTTCTAATTTAGCAGGAATCCTGGCTCACATGAGGCCCATATATTGCAAAAGGCTCACAAATTTTGTTTTCACGGAAGACCCTCACCTGAGTGTCTCCCAGGATTTAAAAGTAAAGAAAAAACTTCTTTTCCAGCCTATGAGGAAAAGAACTACAGGTCTTAGTAAATTTTCAAAAATCATATGTGTATTCATTTGTGGAAATAAACGGCAAGGGCAATAAAGTACCTAAACAGCAAAAGGAAGACTAGGGAAAATGTAGGTCTGCTGCTGAATGGGGAAGGAAAATGAGGGACAAGTAACATGGAACAGGCTGAGGTACTGAACACCTTTTTTGCCTTAGTCTTGGTCAGTAAAACTGGGCTTCAGGAGTCTGAGGCCCCTCAGATCAGGGGCCTGGAACATGCAAGACTTACTCTTTGTGGAGGAAGACCAGGTTTAGGAAGCACTTCCAACAAGATGGACCTATATAAGTCCATGGAGCCTGATGGGTTTGTACCTACAAATGCTGAGGGAATGGGCTGATACCTTTGCAAGGCCAGCATCAATCACCTTTGAAAAGTTGTGGCAACTGGAAGATGTTCCAGAAGACTGGAAGAGAGTAAATTCCCCTCCTATCTTCAAGAAAATCAATAAAAAAAGATCCATGGGAATACAGGCTGGTGAGCCTCATCTTAGTGCCTGGGAAGGAACCATTTCTAAGCTCGGGAAGAACACAAGGTTTATTGGGGGTAGTCAGCACTGATTTATGAAGAGGAATTCCTGCACAATCAACCTAAAGCCTCCTACAGTAAGGTGATTGGCTTGGTGGACAAGGGGGTGGGGCCATTGGATGTTCTTTACCTTGCCTTCAGTAAAGCATTTGACACTGTCTCCCATATCATCCTCACAGAGCAGCTGAAAAAGTGCATTTGGTAAGTGGATATTGAGGCTGGTTGAAAACCAGTTGAAGGGCTGGGCCCAGATGGTTGTGGTCAGTGGCACAAAGCCCAGCTGAAGGCAAGTGGCTAGTGAGACTTGATTGATACCCCAGGTAACAATAACGAATCCAATACCATATAACATTTTCCTTAAAGACCTGGATGCTGGAACAAAGTGCACCCTGAGCAACTTTGCAGATGATACATGACTGGGAAGAGTGTTCTACTGACATCAGGAGGAACGTGAGAAGGCTGGAGAAAGGGGCTGACAGGATCCTCATGAAATTCAACAAAGATGAATGAAAAGTCCTGAACCTGGGGTAAATGCACCAGTACAAGCTGGAGGCTGAGCAGCTGGAAAGCAGCTTGGCAGAAAAGGCCCTGGTGGTGCTGACCATGAATCAGCAATGTACACTCGTGGCCAAGTAAGCCAGCAGTATCCTGGGGCCCGTTAGGAAAAGCAGTGCCAGAAGGATGAGGAAGGTGATCCTGCCCCTC
>VZTA01005830.1:133935-168397 GCA_013398855.1 Mohoua ochrocephala | reverse complement strand
GATGGTTTGGGTTGGAATGGACTGAAGAAAAACTCATCCAGTCCCACCCCCTGCCATGGGAAGGGACACCTTCCACTGTCCCAGGCTGCTCCAAGCCCCAATGTCCAGCCTGGCCTTGGACACTTCCAGGGATCCAGGGGCAGCCACAGCTTCTCTGGGCACCCTGTGCCAGGGCCTCCCCACCCTCCCAGCCAGGAATTCCTTCCCAATATCCCATCCAGCCCTGCCCTCTGGCAGTGGGAAGCCATTCCCTGTGTCCTGTCCCTCCATGCCTTGTCCCCAGTCCCTCTCCAGCTCTCCTGGAGCCCCTTTAGGCCCTGCAAGGGGCTCTGAGCTCTCCCTGGAGCCTTCTCTGCTCCAAGTGAACACCCCCAGCTCTCTCATCCTGTCTTTTCCCAATCCAAGCTGTATTTCAGAGCTCTCCAAGCTTTTTGCAGCCTTTCACCACTGCAGTTGGATGGCTCCATGCCCAGGTGAATCCTTTTCCAGGTCAGTTCCCACATATTGACCGAGCACAGGGAGTCCTGGTCCCGCTCCAGTCCCTCAGTGGTTTCAGTGGTACAACGGACAGCAGGCTCTGCTTTCCCAGGAAAATCTTTCCCGCTCGGAATTGAGTGCAGCAGACCCAAGCACTGCCTTGGTGGGAAATGAAAATTCCCTTTTCCATTGCTCCCCATATTCCCATGGCTTAAAACACAAACACAGTGGGATGCTCCTCGTTTTAAATGGGTTTCACGTTGTTCAAGTCGGTCCTGGGCAGGAAAATGGGAGAGATTTGCTGTGAAAAGGAAACGCTTTGGCCAAAATCTCTTTAAAAAGTGGGTAAATTACAGGCTTTAAAACTTTCCAGTCTGATGTGTAAATAAATGGCTTAACTCTTGGATTGCTCCTATGGAAGTGAGAGGACCTGGCCTGTCACCTACATGGCTAAGTAGGGGCTTGTGTGATGATTCCTATTCCTATTCCTATTCCTATTCCTATTCCTATATAGTTATATTTATATTTCTACTATTTCTATTTCTTGATAGTATTTATATATTATTGTGTATTACTATATTATATATTATTTATAATTTTATATTATTAATGTGGTTTTTAAATTCTTTTTATGATTTATATTTATATTTCATGTCTGGAAGTGTTACTAGGCTCTGTCACAGGGTCTGCCAGTGCTTACATTTCCATTTGAGTGGCTGCGCCTGGGAAATTCCACATTTTATCCAAATGTTCTGTTACCTTTCCAGCCAAGGACAGTGCTTGTTTCCAACAGGCTTGCAGGGAAAATGTTCTCAACTTGATTTTTAACCATTGCAGAGCAGGAAATTCATCCAGGGGAGATAATGGGTGTTGCTGGATGTTGTTCCTAACGGAAGGATATTCTTCTTTCCCCCCTTTTTTCCTCTTTTTTCTCCTTTTTTCCCATCCTGCCATTATAAAAGTGGTCTTTTTTACCCCTCCAGACATCAGGCATCCAGAAGAACTCTCCCTCTTGAGGAAACCCAGAGATCCATCAAAGAAAAAAAAGAAGAAGTTGGATGATCAATGTGAAGACGACACCTTCGAGCTGGAGGGTCCGCTGATCACGCCGGGGTCCGGTGAGCTGGGGAAAAAATGGGAGCAGGGGGGGAAAAAAGGGCACAGCAATGTGGGGCTGATGGAATTTCTTAGGGTCTGTGCAAGAAACAGACCCCAAATCCATGGCACAAGTCCTGGCGGGCTGCAGCACTCGGTCGCACGGATGCATGTCTGGAGCTGTCACGCATTCCCGGGAGCAGAGCAACCCCAGGCTTCACAAAACAAACCAGAGCCCGAGTGTGGCCGCTGGGACACTCAGATCGTGTTGCTGAGAGCTTTTCTTACCCCGTTAAGAAAGGAGTGAAATGGAAAATGGTTCCTAACGTCGGGTTCCCGGTGTGTTTAGGCCGTGCCACTGTTCCGGGGGTTTATTGATTGCTTCAGCATTGTCTTACATGAAGGGTGTAGCTGTGGATTGTGATGCTAAATACATCCTTTTATTGCTGGGGGGGAAGTTGGCCAGTCTGAATTCCAGATCCAGAGCAGGACTGGGAAGAGAATTTCTGGTGGAGTAACATCCCTGATGAAGGAACATCCCTGATGATGTTCCTTGGACACTTCCAGGGATCCTGGAGTTACCACAGGCAGCAAATCGATGCAGGTGTTTGCGAGCAGAGGGGTTTTTCAGCTTTTTTTCCATGGCTGCTGGAAGTCTGGTGTCTGAAGGCAAATGGCAGGAGTTTAAACCATAATTTTGGCCAAGTGGGAGCACTTTATCCCAAATGGATTTGTGGAGAAAGCCGCGGTGGCGAGCGGGAGAGACGTGTCTGGCTGCCAAAGCTCTTGGGTTTAAATCCAGCGATCCAAGGGCAGCAGGGCAGCTTAAATTAAAAAAAAAAAACTTCCTTGGAATTCGGTAAAGTTGTATTAATTGATGTTAAATCAACTGAAGGGAAGGTCACAGAGTGTGGTTAATGCCAGCGGTGGCACAGGGCTTGCAGAAAGGAAGGTTTTGGCTGCGCAGGGTGATGTGCACCACGGGTCTGGAACAAGGGAAAATAATCCTCCTTTTGCTCTGATCCCACTCCTCCTCCTCTCAGCTCCTTAAAAATACTTCTGGGCTTGTCCTCTCCCACTCCTGGCTCAGAGAATTTGGGCAAGGCTCCAGTCAATTTTCATTTCCATTTGGCATTTTCATCTTGAAAGTCCATTCTGAGCCTTTCCAACAGCCAGTGTTCACGGAGAGCATCTCTGTTAGATTAATAGGAAAGTCTTGGCCTGCTCTGGGGGAAATGTATGCAAAAGCTGGGCTTTATTTTAATTATTTATTGCTCTTCCAGTGAGTCATTTGGCCGGTTGTGCTCTCCTTGTGAATGAAATCACTCGCAGCAGGTTGAATTCCTGCCTGTTCAGGTGCCATTCGATAAAAGTCGTGGGTTTCATCTGAATAAATCATTTCCAGTGTTGTTTCCAACATCAGTTTGTGTTGCTGAAAGCTTCTGGAAAACTAATTAATAATTCAGGAGGTGCTGATTTCAATGTCTTGGGGAGTGTTTTGTCACTGAGCACCCCAAACCTGGCAGTGAAACCATTTAAATCCCGGTGGGCAGAGTTGTCGATACACCCACAGGATGTGTTGCCCAACACTTTCCATTAGAAGACCTGTAGTCACTTGTTTATCTAAATTGGCCAAATTTGCAGCTCTTTCTGCTGGAACTTTCCATGACACTGCCTGCCTGGGGCAAATTTTTTTAAGGGAAGCTTCTTTTGAGATGTTTCAGGTGTTTGGAGAAAGCGATGAGAACAGTGCAGGGGAAGCTTTGCTCTGATGGAGCAAACACTCAATCGAGGAACGTGGGGGGATATTCATGGAAAAACTTGGCCAATTTGGGGCAAAATGTGGGATTTTCAGATGTGGGGTTTTCTTCTGTTGGTTCAGTTGATGCTCAGCCCTTCTTGAGCCACGTGAAGGCCGAGGGCGGCAGCGAGGGTGGATGGGGAGGAGGGAAGAGCTCTTTTGGGAAGTGGTTTATGGAAGTGATGGGGAATTGGGGCTGGTTTTTGTTGGACTGCTCTGCTCCAGTGCTGTAACAATCCGTGGGGAGAGCACCTTTCTGCTCTTTTAGAGTCACAGAATCACAAGATAGCTCAGGTTGGAAGGGACCCCAGGGATCGTGGAGTCCCAGCTCCCAAAGTGCAAGTACCTGGTCTAAAAACCTGGAAATCATCCCTGGCCTTTTCCTTGCAAATGAAGGTGGATTTTTCCATCCCTTGACCATTCCTGCTGCTTTTTTGCTCGTGTTTGGTTTGCTGGCTCTGTCTTGGTGTACCCACAGTGTTTACAGGTCCCCAAATGATTCACCCAGACTGAGATGCCAGCAAAACGAGCAGGAGCATTAAAAGCGTCCTTGTTTGATGGCTTTCACTTTTATTTTCCATTCCATTTAGAATCAAGTTTGTAATTATTTGGCATTTCTTAGCCACGATGCTGTTGGTTCACACCGTTCTTCCTGCTCCTTGAGATGCCCATCGTGATAAATGAGGGTTCGGAAAGCTTTTTCCATCAATTTAGTCTTGGACTTTTCCAGTCCAGCTCAGTTTTCTGTCATTCCTCGGCCACGAGGGCGGAGGGATAGTTTGGAGCAAGGAGCTGGAGCGTGGCCCAAGGTGGTGGTTTGGGGCAGCAGCAGGAGGTGGCACAAAAGGTCTCGTTTGTGGCATCTCAACTCTGTCACCGTCTTCAACACCCTCAGCAGAGCTCTGGGAGGGAGAGTTTGGGCACATTGAATCGTGATTTAGGAAGGACACAGCCCTTTCCCAAAAATCCAGCTCGGTGTTGGAGGTTCTGGTACTGGTGGGCAGATTTATGCCCAGCAGGTGATGCTGAGGGAGCTCCTTGCCCGATGTGTGTACGCAGTGGAATTCCTGGCCTCAGGATACGGTGGTTGATCCTCCCTTACTCTGAAAAATCTGGATTTTATATTAAAATTCAAAGTTCCTGTGAGATGAAGAGGAGCTGTTTCATTGGAAGGTTTGGAATGGAAGGGGTTTAAAAGGGAATTAAAGCACTTCTCGTTCCACCCCCTGCCATGGGCAGGGACACCCCCCACAGACCAGGTTGTCCAAGCCTCATCCAAGCTCTCCTGGAACAACTCCAGGGACGGGGCAGCCACAACCTCTCTGTTAAGCTCTCAGCTATTTCGAGCTATGAGATACCGAGCTGGATTTGGTTTTTTCTCTTCAAATTAATAACTTGAAAAGGTTTGAGTGGTTTTTTTGTGTGCTTGGAGTCGGTACGAGCTGTGAAGCTTCGAAAGGCCTGGGGGTAACGTGTGCTTTGGGATGGGTTCGGCACCACATGGCACCACTCGCTCAGCACATTAATTCCGAATTTGTGTGGCCACCTCAGCAAGCTTTTCCATCCGGGAATGCCACATTTCCATGCCCAGCTGTCCTTGTAACGTGAATAAAATAACGGGGAAGTCACTTCAGTTGCTTTGCCGCCACCAGCGCTGCTGCAGATGCTCCATTTGGGTGGTTCAACCTCACCTGTGCTGTTCTGCCCTCTTCCAGAAATGCTCATTTTTGGCTTCTGTCCTTCTCCTACTCTCCGGGTGACTTTCTCTCGCCTTCTCACTTCCCTCCTTTCTTTCCCTCTCTATAGGCACCGATATTCTTTACATCGGCCCCGTCAAAGGTGAGCTCCACCTCAATAGGACTTTTGCCCTCTGCCTCTGGTCTCTTTGGCTGCACCCTTAGTTTATTTTCCTGCTCCTCTAAAACTTTTGACTTCCAAAATCTTTAAGCAACAGGTAATACCGGTAAGTCGGGGGCCACTCACGTCCCAGGTGCCACAGAAACTCAGGGGGCAGGAGCTTCCCGGCATGGGAGACCTGTGTCTTCTCCCATCATTTGGGCTGGAATGAGTTTTCCATCAGTTTTGCTCTTGGAGAAGAGCCGAGAGAGAGGAGAGGGACAGGTTTTCACGGGAGAACAAGCAGCGCAGCGTTTTCCCATTGTGGAAAGATGAAAAGGGAAGGTTTTTCCATCCGCCGGCTCCGGGTTTGCGCGGAGCCGGCGTGGCCGGGAGCGAGCGGGGCTCGGCCCTGGGCTAATTCCCGGCTTTTATTCCCCTCGCTGGTAGGAAATATCTATTCAAGCCCAGGACTCTATAGCAAAACGATGACGCCGACCTACGACGCCCACGACGGCAGCCCCCTGTCCCCCACGTCCGCCTGGTTCGGCGACAGCGCCCTGTCCGAGGGCAACCCGGGAATCCTGGCCGTGAGCCAGCCCGTCACCTCCCCGGAGTCCTTAGCCAAAATGTACAAGCCCCAGACGCTGCTCGATAAGGCCAAAATCAACCAAGGGTGAGTTCAGGAGCCGAGGAGTTGGGGTTTTTTGGCTGATTTTTAATTGTGTGTTCTGGAGGGCGTCGTGGCGACTCCGCCGGAGCGTTCCGTGTGTGTTATCCCGTGTTGGCAATTCGCAGGTGGCTGGACTCGTCCCGATCCCTCATGGAGCAGGAGGTGAAAGAAAACGAGGCTTTGCTACTCCGGTTCAAGTACTACAGCTTTTTTGACCTGAATCCAAAGGTACAGAGCTCCCTGTTCCACTTGCATTTTGAAATTCCCATCCTTTGGAGTGAAGGGTGCCTGGATCTCTAACGTGTGCTGCTGTGTTGGTAAATCTCCCAAAAAACGTGGAAGTTTGAAAATTGGTTGTGCAGGCATCAAACCCAGGGTTTGTGCTCCTATACACCGGGGTTTTTAGGTGGTGCTTTAAGAGTTCTTAAAGCCACTTCCTGCCAGTGGCAGAGGATTTTCAGCCTCAGATTGAAGTGTTGTGTTGAGATGAGAGATCGCAGAATCCCAGAATAGTTTGGACTGGAATGGGCCTTAAAGACCATCTCATTCCAACCCCCTGCCACAGGCAGGGACAGCTTCCAGTAGCTGGGGTGGTTTGTGTGGAGCTGGGCTCCTGGTTTTCCAAGCGTTCCGTGTTTCTGTGCCGCAGTATGACGCGATCAGGATCAACCAGCTGTACGAGCAGTCCAAGTGGGCAATCCTGCTGGAGGAGATCGAGTGCACGGAGGAGGAGATGATGATGTTTGCAGCACTGCAGGTGAGAGGCAGCCCCCACACGCTCTTGGGTTGGGTTAGACTTGGTTTTGTTCGCAGATTTCTCCGCTGATTAATCTGATAAACGAAATTATGGAATCCCGGAATGGTTTGGGTTGGAAGGGACCTCAAAGCCCATCCAGTTCCAACCCCATTCCACTATCTCGGGTTGGTCCAAATTGGTCTTGGACACTTGCAGGGATGGGGCAGCCACAGCTCCTCTGGGCAAGCTGTGCCAGGGCCTCCCCACCCTCACAGCCAAGAATTCCTTCCCAATATCCCCTCTAAACCTCCCGTTCTTCAGTTTGAAATCGTGTTTTAAGCCTCACCTTGTGTGTGTGGTAGGAGCTTGGCCTTCTCACGCTGGTAGAAGTTGGATCATTTCCCATCTCCAGCTCCTCACTTGAGTTTATGAGATAATTTAAATATTTGCCACTGATTATCCCTCATGAAAAAGAACTTGACCTGCTTTTACCAAACATGTTTATATCTATCTTAACTTCTAGTTTTGTCCTCCTTAACCCATCCCATACGAACACGGGGTTACTGAACTGTGCCTTTTTGGCTCTCTGCCCCTAAACCAGCTGGGGATAATCTGTGGCTTTCCCAGAACTATTTATTTCTCTGGTTTACGAAATACTCAGTGTGATTTGGCATAAATGCTCCACCTGCTCTTGACTTCCGTGAGAGGGATGGCAGGCATTTGTTCCGTGTGGTCTGGCACACCTTGGAGCTGCTGGATGCAGAGATGTCCCCCTCAGGAGCAGGGCTGCCTGCTCCAAGGGCCCCTCCCAGGAAAGAAAGAGTGGAAAGTAGAAATATAATGACTCAGTTTACATCCAAGTGCTCCAGAGTGGGTTGGGCACAGTCCTTCCTGTGAGGTTTTATGGATGTTTTGGTTTTCTGGGGATGCAAAGACATAGAATCCTACAATGGTTTGGGTTGGAATGGGCTTTAAAGATCATCCTGCTCCACCCCCTGCCATGAGCCAGGACACTTCTGCTATCCCAGCTTGCTCCAAGCCCCGTCCAACCTGGCCTTGGACACTTCCAGGGATGGGGGAATCTTACAAATGTTCATAAACACCTGGTGGGAGGCAGAAAAGGGGAGGGACAGAGGTGCCCAGTGGCAGCAGCAGAGGCCATGGACACAGCCTGGAACACTCTGAGGTTCCCTCTGCACATCAGGAAACATTTTCGTACCAGAAGAGTGACAGAGCACTGGCACAGTTTGCCCAGAGAGGCTGTGGAGTCTCTGTCCCTGGAGTTTCTCCAAAGCCAGGTGGACGTGGCCCTGGACAACAGCTCCAGGTGGCCCTGCTGGGGCAGGGAGTGGGGCCAGGTGACCTCCAGAGGTCCCTTCCAACCTCATCCCAGTGGAAAGAGCAGCTCTGCCCTGCGGGGTCCAGAGATGTCCTTCAGGAAGCAATGCCTGGAGACTCCTTGCACTGGAAGCATCCGAGATGGTCACTCCTGACTCAGCAAACACTCCCGCTGTTTGCTGGCCTCTGCTCCTGCTTTTCCACTCCAGTTTCCCACTCCGCTTCCCAAGCCTGGCGGCTTTGTCACAGTGATCCTGGGGTCACAGGAGCATCCTGGCGTGACCCTGTCCTTGCCTTGCAGTACCACATCAACAAGCTGTCCATCATGTCCTCGGAAAACCACCTGAACCACAGCGACAAGGACGTGGACGAGGTGGACGCCGCGCTCTCGGACCTGGAAATCACCCTGGAAGGTGGAAAGACGTCAACAATCCTGGTAAGGGCTGCAGGGAGTTTTTCCAGGCATCCAACCTCTTTTATTTCCTTCCTCTCCTTTTTTTTTTCTCCTAATTCTGATGAGAAAATTGCCCACACCCCAATAATACTTTCTTTAAAACATGGGGATTTTAGATACCGAGGGATAGCTCTGGAAAGAGGGAATCCTGGGCAGCATCTGGAAAACTTTTGGAGGAACCAGGATCTTACTGATCCCCCCCTGCCCCAAGCCACCCTCCCGATGAAATAATGGAAAACTAAATGGAAATGAAGTTGATTTTTATCCTCACTACTGCCTTTCCCAGATAACTGAGTTTTCCACGTTGAGGTTTCTCCTCCACTGTTTCTAATTCACGTTTTACAGCACCTAAAGCAGCTGCTGGATTTTCAGAACTAATTTAGGCTTATGAAACCCTATTTTTATTAGACTGGATTTTAGCCTAGCTCTGTATTTCGGAGCATTTGGGGGGCTTTTTTTTCTTGATATGCTGTTTTAACACTGGTTTTCCACCTTTAAAAATATAAAGCCTGAAAATTAAAGTGCATTAAAAGGACTCAGTCCTGTCAGCCTTGGCCCAGCACAGCTTTTCCAGGCATTTTGCACATTTAAACCGTCTCTTTCCAACCCTAAAATCTCTGAAATTTTCCACTTTTACACTTCATATAATTTTTTAAGTGTTTATGACGGGGCTTTTTGATTCTTTATCCATCCTTAGACGCTTTGTTGGCATTAACAACAGCAGAGCTTTGCAATATCAACCAGAAATAACAACAAATTTTTATCACCACGCATATTTTCTAATTTCTTTCGCAAAACCAGATTTGAAACACATCACTGAGGAGCAGTCCCTGCCAGACAGGAGTGAAGAGGACAATGATTCATCCGAAAAAAAACCCTCCCTTTCAGTAGGGCTTTGTAGCAGGAGCCATTTCCAGATGCATTCGAGTAATTGAATACGGATAATGGGCAATTACTGGATTGTTTGTTTAGATTCTGCATTTTTTTTCCCCCTCTGGTATCTGTAAACAGTTTCTCGTTGCAGACTGAAAGTAAACTTGTCCTGCTACTGGAAGCTCCTGGAGCAATCCTCCCTTTCCCTCCCTGTCCCTCGAAAACCCTTTTACTTCCAGCTCCTGGGAATTGCAAGGGCAAAAAAGGGGAATTTAAACTCAATATTTAACAATTTGGGGGGGGGGGGGGGGGGGGGAGGTCNGGGTGCGTGGGGGGCGGGGGGGGGGGGGGGGGGGGGGGAAATCTTCTAGACTTAGAAATCCCTTCCCCAGTCAGTTCTCTGCGGAGGTGCCTCTTTCCCTTTTGTTTGGAGCATCAGGAATAAGTGAAGGGAGGAGAAAATTCCCCGTGCGAGCGCTGCTGCCGTGACCGCTGGTGACCCCGCGGCTGGGAATTGGCTCCGGCAGCAGCAGGAATTCCTCAAAGGGAAAGAAAGCCTCGTCCTCTGCTTTCCAAACAGCAGAGCTGGGCCCTGGATTTTTCACCCCTTGCTTCTCCCAGGAAGTGGCTGAGGCTTTCTCAGGAGCAGTTTCACAAGCCCTAAGCCCCGATGGTGCTCTGGGCTCCCTCCCCTGCACCACATCCCTTCCCTCCTGATCCCACTGCTCCCTGCCAGGCTGGTGATTGGGATAATCTTTGATTTCCAGGGTGACATCACTTCCATCCCGGAGCTGGCTGACTACATTAAAGTCTTCAAGTAAGTGCTGATGGGAAGAGCTGCTTGTGGAACTGGTAATGGCTGTGAATAATTAATGGTCCTGCCTCTTAATATCCTTTTTTCTTTTTATCTCCCGGCCTTAAGATATTCCAAATATTCAGTACCGAAGTTGATTGGTTCTTAAATACAAAATCCAAGGTGTTTTCCTGCTCTGGTGCATCCCATAGCCAGCAGCGTGTGCTGGGATGTTTCTTTAAGACATTTAATGCCCGGGAGAGAACAAACCATCCTAAAACGAGGAGTGAAACCTAAAAACCTCCCTCAGAGACTTCTCCTGGTCTGCAGGAGGCTGGAGGAATTCTATCCAGCCAGGATCCCGGTCTCTCCATGCCAAAAGGAGCAGGTTAAGTTGACTCTGCCCCTCTCCCAGCTTGCTCAGGATTTAGGGGGTTTTTTTAGCCTGCTTTGACTCGGTTGGTGGTTCACGGAAACCGGGAACGGCAGCGTCTGGGCTTGGAGGAACATTTTTGGCAGCCACGACCGTCTTTTGCAATTTATTGCCTGCTGCAGTGAAAGTTCTGGAAGCTGGAAACACTGATGGGATTTCACAGCAGAGCTGTAGGATAGAGGGGGGACAAAAAAAGCTGCAGACAGTGAAGTAGCTCTGGAAGGAGCCTTTATTTTATGAATTGTTTGGTTCTGGAGCCAGAACCTGGCACTCTCTGCTCTTTGAAAACTCCTTCTCCCTCTCCGAATTAACGAGGTCTCTGCCTCTGCCTGGGCTTGTGGTCTGGCTTAATTGGGGCGAAGTTCCAGGGCTGTGCCCAGCCCCTCGGTGGGTGTTTCTTCCCTCCCTTGAACAAACAAACAAACAAAAAACTTGTTCTTCCCCCTTGGTCTGCTGATTTGCCAATCAAATTAGGCACGACTCCGGCAGCTAATTCCCTGCAAATTGGAGCGCCAGGGGATGGAGCGGCCAGAAGCTGCTGGTCCTCACTCAGTGCAGGCCCTAAACCCTGGGGTTGGGATTTGAGGCTGTCACCTTGAACACAGAATTCCATTTGCTCCTAAAATATGGGGGTCAGGTGGTATTTTAGTGCCAGAAATCCACTGTGAATGGTGCAGTGTTTGGAGCTGTCCCAGCTGTGGCTCTTGTCACGCTTCAGCTGGGGAGGCAAACTGGGGGAGCAATGCATGTCCCTTGTATTCCATATATTTAACTCCTGTAAATGTGTCCCTACACGTGCTTGGTGTTGCTGTAGAGACTTGGAATGGTTCTGTCTCCCCTGCCAGCCGGGTTACTGCCCTTGCCAGCTAAAATCATAGAATTCCAGAATGTTTTGGGTTGGGATGGACTTCAAAGATCATCCTGTTCCAACCCCCTGCCATGGGCAGGGACACCTTCCACTGTCCCAGGCTGCTCCAAGCCCCATCCAACCTGGAACACTTCCAGGGATGGGGCAGCCACAGCTTCTCTGGGCACCCTGTGCCAGGGCCTCCCCACCCTCACAGGGAAGGATTTCTTCCTAATATCTAATCCTAACTCCTCTCAGCAGCTGTTTCTGAGATGAAAATACAAGAAATGCATGAGAGGCTGCAGATCCAGCCTTAGAATAAGGTTTAGAAATTGGGGAAGGTTAAAATATTCCAATACTTGGAGCTCTGCGAAGGCCCTGGGCTCGTATTGGGATGAGCTCAGAGTCCCAGGTGCTTCCCTTTGCAGGGCCATCAGATCTCCTGCAGAATCGAGCAGAATCCGTGTTCTCTGTAGGAAAGAACGGGACCTTTTGTGCTGTGGAGTGTTTAAAAAGAAAACAAGGAGTGCGCTCAGGCGTGTGCGTGACTGACGCCTCCTTGGAAGTGCTGCTTCCCCTCGGAGCCCGAGCTGAGTGCTTCCAGTTTCGTGTGGTGGCTGGAGAGGCAGATTTTGCAGCGGTTCATGGACACGTCTGTTTTTGTAGCACAGTTCTCCAACTCCCCCCCCACCTTGCCCCAAATTATCTCCATGGGATTGAAGAGTCTAAATTTGCAATTGGAGCTCGGCTCCTCGAGCCAGCAGTGAAGGGATGGCTGAGCCCCCAGGCAGGGGTGGGAATAACCCAGGCTGCTTTACAGCAGCTTTCCAGGGCTGAAATGCTCAGGAAATACTGAGGTTTCTGGGGAGCAGCTTGTTTTAGGAGCTCACAGCGAGTGAGATGTCCCTCCACGTGTCCTGCAGGCCCAAGAAGCTGACGTTGAAAGGCTACAAGCCCTACTGGTGCACCTTCAAAGATACCTCCATCTCCTGCTATAAAAGCAAAGAGGAATCCAACGGGACTCCTGCTCACCAGATGAACCTGAGAGGTAAGAGAAGCACGAGGTGGGGGAAGAGAAGCTGCTTTTTCTTCCAGGAATAGGCTGCCCCTCCTCCTGCATCTTGTTTTCCCGCTGCTTTATCGCCTCGGAATTCCATCCCGGGGTTGGGCAAAGGTGTTTAAAGGAAGGAGGTGGCTGGGTTTGACATCGTGGCACAGATTTGGACTTCCAGACAGTGACTGTGTGTGATCCCGTGGGGAAGCACTGCCAGCTCCCCGATAGCATGGGGAGAGAGCTTGGAGAACCACGGAGTGGTTTGGGTTGGAGGGGACCTTCCAAACCTTGTTCCAGCCTTCCACCTGCCCTTCTCCTTTTTGTCGGTTATCCAAAGGATCACACTGGCTCCCACAGCAGAAACTGGAAAGAACAGACCATCCTCTTCCTCTGCTGCCTTTATTTCTCCTCCTCTCCTCTCTCCGGTGCTGGCTGGGAGCAGCCTCACTCGAGAGCTGAAATTCCTCCGGTGGCTGCCTGTCCTTCTGTCGAGTGAAACATTCCCGCTCCCGCAGCTGCGGAGCTGCAGCGAGCTTTGTTCTCCCCGTGGAGGCAGGAGCAGGGGGGGATGCCAGGCGACCTCGGGCTGCTGTGGGAGCAAGGCCTGGCCCGCAGGACATTTCTGGGAGCTTTTGACAAATCTGCTGCGACGGCACTTTCCAGAAATCTGGGAGGCGGCGCTGCCGTGGCTGCGTCGGTTCATCACCCCCCTGTGGTTACACAGCCACTTGGAATTCTCTCCAGGCACCCAGAGCGGGATGCTCACACCTCGCTGCCGACCGTAGCAGCCAAAATCATGGAATCCTTGAATGGTTTGGGTCGGAAGGGACCTTAAAACTCACCCAGTTCCACCTCGTTCCCATGGGCAGGGACACCTTCCACTAAACCGGGATGCTCCAAGCCCCGTCCAGCCTGGCCTGGAACACTTCCCTGGCATCCCATCATTAATAAATAACATAGAGGGGTTTCAGGGTGAGAGTCAACACCCGTCCAGTCACCTTTTCCTAGCCTTTCATGAAACTTTCAGGGTGTTTGCCAGCCACTGGATCCATTCCTGATTCCAGGCAGGATCCAGGAGTTCTGTGGGCACACATTCACTTTGGCTTCGTTGCTTTTAGATCATTGCTTTCCCTCCCATTTCCCTGACACTTAGAGAAAGGGACATCTGACAGGTTTTTCCTGTGCTGTGTGGAGCGTTCATCCCATCGGAGGTGTGGGACAAACCTTTGGCAGCACTGAGACACCATTGGAGACCCTCGAGCCAGGGAACTTTGCTCTTTCTTTTCCTATTTTTGCTTTTTTCCGCTCTTTTTAAATCATAATTCCTCACATCCCTGTTTAACACTGGCTCCCTCACTGCAGGATGTGAAGTTACCCCCGACGTGAACATCTCTGGTCAGAAGTTCAACATCAAACTCCTGATTCCGGTGGCCGAGGGGATGAACGAGATTTGGCTGCGCTGCGACAACGTAAGTTCATCTCTCGGACTGGCCACCTCTTCACCCTTTGCCCACCATCGGCTCCTGCTCAGGTGCTGTTCTTTAAAAAGCAAATATAAAATTCTCTCACCTGTCTGATCTCAGCATTCCAAATGTGCTCCGAGTCTCCCGTGAGTTTGGAGCAGGAAATCAGCCTTGGCTTTGTCGCGTGGTTTTGGCCACACCTTGGTTGGGTTTCTGTATATATTGGAGTCTCCTGGGGCTGGGAGGGGAATGAAGCTCCCTGGGGTGTTTTTTGAGGGGTCTGGTGGTCTCCCCACGGCCGTGACGGACGCGTGTCCCTGTTTTGGGGGGCAGGAGACGCAGTACGCCAGCTGGATGGCCGCCTGCCGCCTGGCCTCCAAGGGCAAGACCATGGCCGACAGCTCCTACGGCATGGAAGTGCAGAACATCCTGTCCTTCCTGAAAATGCAGCATCTGAACCCAGACCCGCAGCTGATCCCGGAGCAGATCAACACCGACATCAACCCCGAGTGCCTGGTGTCTCCTCGCTACCTGAAGAAGTACAAGAACAAGCAGGTAGGCGCCGCCGTTGTCGGCGTTGGTTGGACCGGACACGCGTCCCGGCGGCGGCTGGCGTTTAACACGGCGTGGTTTGGATGTTTTGGATGTCTTCACTCACTGAGATGCACGTGGTTACTAAAACGAGATGGGACTGAAGGGTGTGGTTTGGATCCAGCACCTGGGGATGGCACCCAGCACCGGGATGCTGCCGTGTGACGTGCACGGACACGGCGGGGAACCTTCAATTGTAAACACGTTGGAAATTGGTGGATGTTTATTTTAAATGCATTCCGGGAATGGTTTGGCCCCTGCTGATAACGGTTTGGCCCCTGCTGCCCCCATCTCTCCCCGGTGCTGGGGTTAAAACCCCTTCCCTGCACAGAATCCACGGAGAAATCCCCGGGATCAGCGGAGTTGCAGTTGCTTGCAGTGCTTTATCCACACTTGGCTGTAGCACGGTTTGCATATTTCTCTCTTTGCTTTTCCACCGCTTCCAAATGCCAGTCCTTGGAACATTGCTTCATTTTTGAGTTGCTTTGACTCGTGCTTGAACTCCATCCACGCTCCATCCGATCCCTGCCTGACAGGGCTGAACTGTTCCTCACTGGGTATAAACGCAGGATTCTCTCAAAGAGAATTACATGTCAGAGCAGCAGCAAAAATAAGGAAAGCATTGCTCCGTGGCCTTTTGGTGACTTAAATCCTTCAGGCTGCTGGCTGGGGCTGGTTATGATTTCTCCAAGCCCAGAAGAAGGCTGCAAGTCAGAGAAGCCGGAAAAATATAACTTTTTATTGGCACAGCACGATGATTTCCTGGCAGTGGAGTTATATTTTATATAGCCCTTATTATTCTCCTGAATAAGCCTTTATATCCACTTGGATGGAGGAGAGGCTGCATAAATATACTATTTTAACATATATATAGAGAGAGAGATATATATTTATATATATAAAATGCTTTCTAGGTTTCCGGTAAAACAGAGGCACCTGGAAAAATATTAGCTTGGAAAACTTGCTTACTGTGCAGGTATCCATCCTGGTTATAAAAATAAAATCCGTGGAATCGTGGGGATGGGCGGGATGGGGATGATGCCAGTCAGGACACGGGCACGGTGTGGACACTGGGTCCCTCATAGACATCAGCTAAGCAGTGGATTTAGGATTTTCCTTGGTGGCCAGAGGCAAAGCTTGGAGCAGCAGAGGATGTTTGCTGGGAGGAATGAGGGATGGAGGCTGCAGGAATGTCAGGAATTCGACCGCAAGGGTCCTTCCGTGGCCCCGGCACAGGGAAGGAGGAGGAGAGGGGGGAGGAGGAGGTTGAGCAGCCCACGGGAGGTGCCGGAATGGGAATTGGCCGTGGGCCTTGCTGGAGGATTTATGGAGGCTCTGGGTCCTCACCAGCCCCAAACCCACTGTTTGGGGTTTGTCTCCACGTGCAGCAGTGTAGGGTTGGCAGGTTGGGTTTGGAAGCACCAAATCCTAAATGAAAATAAACAAAACCCAACCCAAAGTAAGGGTTTTCAGAGCTCCCAGGTGCCCTGCCAGGGTTTGGTGTCAGAGCCAGCAATGGCAAAGGTCTCCCTGGGAGGCCCAGCTGATGTTCCTTTCATCTGCTGGTTATCCCAAGCAGCATCCCAGTCATTTCTCCACATATCCCAAACGGAAGGAGCTGCTGAGCTCACAGTGAGCTCCTGAGCTTCTTCCCGAGCTTCCTCAGCCAGAGAGTGGCCTTGAGTTTGTGCAGAGACGTGGAGAGGAAAGTGAGGGCACAAATTCTTCTCTGAACCGGCAGCTTCATCCTCCCCTTCACCCACCAGCAGGGCCACAGAACCATGGAAAATCCTGAGTGGGAATGATCCCGCAGGGATCATCCAGTGCAGCTCCAGGCCCTGCCCAGACACCCCAACAACCCCATCCTGGGCATCCCTGGCAGCGGTGTCCAAACCCTCCTGGAGCTCTGGCAGCCTTGGGGCCGTGCCCATTCCCTGGGGAGCCTGGGCAGTGCCCAGCACCCTCTGGGGGAAGAACCTTTCCCTGAAATCCAGCCTAAACCATCTCAGGACCAAAACCATCTCTCCACAACTCCAGGGCCCAGCTGGGATCACTCCAGTGCTCCGGCAGGGCCGGCACGAGCGGCGAATCTCTGCTCGCTTGTCCCTGCTCACATTCCCTTTGGCTGCTTTTCCACCTAAGGAATTGTGCATGTGGTTTGTTTTGGTTTTGTTTTTTTTTTGCTTGAACTTTGGTTTGCAGTTAATTTACACTTTTTCTTTGCTTTGTTGCCATATTTCTGATTGCTTTTTTTTCTTTCTGCCTCCTTTTCTTTTTTTTTTTTCATTCCGCCTTGCCATCTTCAGCCAGGCTATGTAAGAGACTTGGTAAGTGACAGCAATAAAATTAAGATAAATTTAAAATATACTTAATCTAGAACCCCTTTGGTTTAGAGAGCAGCGGTGAAAGCACTAACAAAACCTGTACCCTCCCCGTGCCACTTGGGCCCTGGTTGGTTTTTATAACGGTCCCCAGTGATTTATGGGGCAGAACTGGAAACCCTACACCAGGAATTTGCCTCGTTGTTCACTCGCATCCTTAAAGTTCCCAAGAGCATGAGTGGCTCTTTGCCTCCAGACAGCTCCGATCTATATTTGCTTTCCTGTGTGTGGAGATGGGAAGCTCCACGTTTATCAGCCGTAGGCTCTGAGCAGTCAGAGCTGAAATAAAACCTAAGGGGAGGAATTATTGATTATCCGCGCTCGGATCCGCGGCGGCTCCCGAGCGCCTCCCGAGCCACTCCCGTGCGCGCGACAGCGGAGGTGGCACCGAGGTCCCCCGTCCCCTAAACCCGCTGTGTCTGGCCGCCCGCAGATCACGGCGCGCATCCTGGAGGCTCACCAGAACGTGGCCCAGATGAGCCTCATCGAGGCCAAGATGCGCTTCATCCAAGCCTGGCAGTCGCTGCCGGAGTTCGGCATCACGCACTTCAATGCAAGGTGGGTGGGCCTGGGCTGGGCAGGGCAGGGGTGTTTCCTTAATGAATACAGGGAGTGGGTTAAATATCCTGGAATTATCCTGGAATCATCATGGAATGGGTTGGGTTGGGTTGGAGTGGAGTGGAGTGGAGTAGGTTGGGTTGGGTTGGGTTGGGTTGAGTTGAGTTGAGTTGAGTTGAGTTGAGTTGAGTTGAGTTGAGTTGAGTTGAGTTGAGTTGAGTTGAGTTGAGTTGAGTTGAGTTGAGTTGAGTTGAGTTGAGTTGAGTTGAGTTGAGTTGAGTTGAGTTGAGTTGAGTTGAGTTGAGTTGAGTTGAGTTGAGTTGAGTTGAGTTGAGTTGAGTTGAGTTGAGTTGAGTTGAGTTGAGTTGAGTTGAGTTGAGGTGAGTTAGGTTGGAGTGGAGTGGGTTGGGTTGGATTGGGTTGGGTTGGGTTGAGTTGGAAGGGAAAGGACCCCAAAGACTATCTCATTCCAACCCCCCGCCATGGGGAAGGACATCCTTGTGCGCATCCTTGGCTGGGGAAGTTGCGCTGGAGCTGAGATTAAAATCATGAGTTGCATTGATTTATAAAAACGGTTTTACAAGTGAACTCAGCTGCTGGATCGATGTGTATTGATTGTTTTTATCAATCCCTCTCCCAGGTTCCAGGGTGGGAAGAAGGATGAGCTGATCGGCATCGCCTACAACCGGCTGATCCGGATGGACGCCAGCACGGGCGACGCCGTCAAGACCTGGCGCTTCAGCAACATGAAACAGTGGAACGTCAACTGGGAGATTAAAATGGTGAGATGGTGTCTGACACCCCCTCCTCTCCCCTGTTCCTGTCAGTGAGACCCTGGGATCCCAAATGGGTTGGGTTGGAAGAGACCTTAAAGCTCATCCAGTGCCACCCCCTGCCATGGGCAGGGACACCTCCCACTGTCCCAGGTGGCTCCAAGCCCCAATGTCCAACCTGGCCTTGGACACTCCCAGGGATCCAGGGGCAGCCACAGCTTCTCTGGGCACCCTGTGCCAGGGCCTCACCTCCCTCACAGGGAAGAATTCCCAGTTCCCAATATCCCATCCAGCCCTGCCCTCTGGCACTGGGCAGCCATTCCCTGTGTCCTGCCCCCTCCATCCCTTGTCCCCAGTCCCTCTCCATCTCTCCTGGAGTCCCTTTAGGCCCTGGTGGAGTTGTGTGTGACCCTTAAGAAAAAACCCTGAATCTTCTTCTACTGGAGCCAGGAATTATTTCCTCCATTCTCTGAACTCCACACAATTAAATAAAATGAAACCCCAGCACCAGTGCTCAGGCTCCATCCTAACCCATAACATAAATACACAGGGCCTTATCCATACTGAAATTCCTTTCATTTGCTGTATAACTCAGACTTTCATATAAATAACAAAAAAAAACCCCAACCAGTAGCCACTTCCCCAGGCTCTGAGATGGGCATTTCCCCTGCTGTAACATTTGGATGCACAAATTTTTGGGCTCCTTTTTGGCTGAACAGCCAATTAAAATTGCCGGGGCTATGTGAGGGCTGTTCTCCTGCAGTCTGCAGCTCATTAAGAGCTGCTGGAAAAATTATTCAGCTTCACTCTCTGCCTCAGAGTCATTGTTTTGAGTCAGTTTACAAGGCCCGATATCCCAATTATCCAGCTTGGATTCTCTGCTGGGAATCCCCATCCCTCCTGCAGAGCTGTCAGTGATGGGGGGACAAAATGAGCACCAATAAATGGATGGTCTGTTCAGTCCCTCCAAAATGAGCTCCCCCAGCCCCCAGAAAGTATTTCTGTGGACAAAATTCAACTTAGAAAACCAGGAAGAGTGGAAAGAAAGCCCAGACCTCAACAGGTCTGTGCCCAGTTTTCCCTGTTTCTCTGGAAGCAGGGAAAATGTGGCCATGTCTTCACCACGGAGAGGTGGGAACAGGCTGAGAGATTGTCAATGAGTCATGGGGGAATAAAAGGGGTAATGGTAATTTAAATAAATAAACGAATGGATAAATAAATAGAAAATAATAAAAAAGGCTATAAAAGGTATTTCAGTATCTAAATATTTGAATAAGAGTCATAGGATGTTTAAAGGTGGAAGGAACTCAAAAGGATCATCGAGGCCAAATCACCATTCAGAGAATCCCAGAATGGTTTGGGTTGGAAGGGACCTTAAAGATCAACTCATTCCACCCCTGCCATGGCAGGGACACCTTCCACTATCCCAGGTTGCTCCAAGCCCCGTCCAACCTGGCCTTGGACACTTCCAGGGATCCAGGGGCAGCCACAGCTTCTCTGGGAATTCTATTCCAGGGCCTCTCCACCCTCCCAGCCAGGAATTCCTTCCCAATATCCCATCCAGCCCTGCCCTCTGGCACTGGGAAGCCATTCCCTGTGTCCTGTCCCTCCATCCCTTGGCCCCAGTCCCTCTCCAGCTCTCCTGGAGCCCCTTTGGGTCCTGGAAGGGGCTCTGAGCTCTCCCTGGAGCCTTCTCCAAGTGAACCCCCTCAGCTCTCCCAGCCTGGCTCCAGAGCAGAGGGGCTCCAGCCCTCAGCCTCCCCTGACCTCGCCCCTCCATTGGCACCACAGAACTGTGCTTAGGCAGTAGAAAATCATCCGAACACACAGAAGAACGAGGGAGAAGAGGGGAAGGAGCCGTTCCCTGGGGCGGGGCTGAGCTGTGTGTGCCCGCGCAGGTGACGGTGGAGTTCGCGGACGAGGTGCGGGTGTCGTTCATCTGCACCGAGGTGGATTGCAAGGTGGTGCACGAGTTCATCGGGGGCTACATCTTCCTGTCCACGCGGGCCAAGGACCAGAACGAGAGCCTGGACGAGGAGATGTTCTACAAACTGACCAGTGGCTGGGTGTGAGCCCGGCCGGCGCCGCCCCGCAGGAACCCCCATGGCCATATTCATGTTTAACTTTCCAAAGCTGTCCTTTGAGATAATGCTGCTTAATAAAGTAAGCTTGAAATGTATCTTTTTTTTTTTTTTTTAAAAAAGTCATTGGATTTTTGATTGGGTTTTTTTTGTTTTGTTTTGTTTTGTTTTTTTGCATTACCAGACCAGTTAATCTGTGTGCACTAATGAGCACTTCTGTTAATTTGCTATAACCAGAGCGTGTCTGGGCAGGGTGACGGTGCCGCTGACCCGTAGATCCAGACTCTGATGGGCAGATCAGGATAAAGATTGAACTGACTTAAAAAAGCCAATTTTTGAAGAGAACTCTAAGCCATCTTCTTGTAAAGCCATCCAGGGCTAACCTATATGAAGTCTATTTATCATGTTTAATGCATGAGTGTTTTATTTCCTTTTTTTTTTGTTGTTTTTTTTTTTTGTGTTTTTATTCTGTACATTTGACCTGTTTGAAGTCGTCCTGCTCCCAAGCAGAGCTGCCATCTCTCCTCTCACACTACACCAGGACTCTGAAGGTGCCTGACATGACTTTGAGGATAGTTTTGTGTGGCCTCGAAGATGATCTTCTGTTAGTCTGTTATAGCTTGGTTTTATTTGTTTAACTTGCCTTTTGATAATCATTTATATTGTCTTTTTTTTTTTTATTTTATTTGTACACCATATTGTATTATGACACTTTTAGTATTCACCAGCATAGTCACTGTTCTGCCTCTGATATGCAAATTTTTTCATTATGATATGAAGTAAAAGGTTTATGAAGTAAAGGTTTTTGTGTAACTAATGTAAAAAACCACAAATTTTATAAAGTTGTACAGTTTTTGTAACTAGTCTCACAAGCCAGCTAGGACATTGCATAGATCAGCAGTAACTGTAGGATGTCTGCAAGGGGTACGGGGACAAACCAAGGAATAAAAAAAAAACCACAAAAAAACTACAATTTCGGTCCAGTAAATTTTGATCTAAGTTAAAGGGGATTCCAGAGCTGTGCCACAAACTCCCCTCAGTAGCTGCTGCCTGGGGCCAGGACCGCCAGGTTCGTTAAGCCATTCCCACATTAACGCTAACGAGGAGGGATCCCATGCCCGCCCCATGCCGAGGAATAACCGGTGTTGCGTTCCCGTAGTCCGTGGTATCAAGACTATGTTCAAATACATTTTATTTTAAATAAAAGTAAAATCTTTTATTTAACATTCAGCTGCCGCTCCTGGTTTTTGGGGTCTGACTGTGCTATGGAAAGGCCATAAAAAACAACTGCCACAGGACAGAGCCATCCCATGCCAGCCTGGGGCTCCCTCCTGCTGCCTCATCCCAAGTTTGCTGAAACGAATGCCACCAAAAAGCAAAGTTATAAAATTCTGGAACGGTTTGGGTTGGAAAGGACCTTAAAGATCATCTTGTTCCACCCCCTGCTATGGGCAGGGACACCTTCCACTGTCCCAGGCTGCTCCAAGCCTCATCCAGCCTGGCCTTGGACACTTCCAGGGATCCAGGGGCAGCCACAGCTGCTCTGGGCACCCTGTGCCAGGGCCTCACCTCCCTCACAGGGAAGAGTTCCCAGTTCCCAATATCCCATCCAGCCCTGCCCTCTGGCAGTGGGAAGCCATTCCCCCTTGTCCTGGCACTCCATCCCTTGTCCAAAGTCTCTCTCCAGCTCTCTTGGAGTCCACTTCAAGATCCAGGGTCCCCTGCAGATCCCACTCCCTGGCCAGGCAGTGGGGAAGCAGCCCAGGGATTCAGGGAATCACCGGATCTAGGCCCAACCCACCATTAAACCATGTCCCCAAGTGCCACGTCCACACAGCTTTTCCATCCCTCCAGTGACTCCACTGCTTCCCTGGGCAGCTGTTCCAGTGCCTGGCCATCCTTTCCACCAAGGAATTTCCCCTAACACCCAACCTAAGCCTCCGCTGGCACGAATTCACCTCCCCATTTCTGCACTGATTCTCTGAGCTCCACACCACGGACGGGCTGCACCCTCGCTCCATAAAATCCAGGAGAAAGGGGTGGCCCGGTGGGGCCGGGCGATTCCTCCCACTCCCAACGGGAGCGCAGCCGGGGCGGAGCAGCTCTCGGGACGTGCCAGGGATGCTCCCAGTCCTGCCCCACGCCCCCGGGGCTCGTTGTTCGGGGATGCGGCAAGTCCGGGCAGCACCGAGACACGCGAAGGGAGGGCGGCGAGCACGCTCCTGGCAAAGGCAGCGCCAGGATCTGGGCTGGATGCGGGAGCGGGCGAGGCACGGCAGCAACGCTGGAACAGCTCCAAAGCTCGGGGTGTGTGATGGGGGTGGCTCCCTGAGAAATATTTACCTCCTATTGCCCAGCCTGGGGTTAGGCAGGAGATGAGGGGAGAAGATGGATTGAGTCCCCTGGGTCCATCCATCCAGGCCGAGCCCTGCGGAGGTGGCTGGGGACATCCGTCCCCAGCCACCTCCGCAGGGCTCGGCCTGGATGTGGAGCTGGGGGAGGCGATGAGGCAGGAAACGCTGAGCAGAGAAGCAGAGGAGGTCGGGGAAGGGCCATGGGAAGGCAGAGGCTGCTGTCAAACACAGCCCCCGAGGGTGGGAGCTGGGAGAAGCCGGGTGGGAAGCGGTGCTGGAAGAGGGTCACGGGGGGTTCGAGGTGATCCAAAGGAGGCAACTGGGTTTTGTAGGATTTTTCTAGATGAGAATTTGCATTCTCCTTGGGTGAAAGGCAACTGGGTTTTGTAGGATTTTTCTAGATGAGAATTTCCATTCTCCTTGGGTGAAAAGATGCAAGGGGTGATGAGATGTTGGAGGGGAGGAGGGGGTGAAAAATTACGTGGTTTTCCTAAAATCTGGAGAAACACCGGATCAAATACGGCGCAGATGGGAACGGCCACACGCTGAGGATAGACGGGGGTGAGGAGGGAGAGAGAGGAGCACACTGGAAAATGGGGTTAAGGAGGGAGGTGGTAAGAGCTGGAGCCCATGGGAAGGGATGGGTGATCCACCTCAGGGACGGGCAGGAGCGAGGATGAGGAGGATCGGGGCTGTTTGCTCCGTGATCCCAAACCAAAGGAAAACCGGGACGTGGTGGGCACAGAGGGTTTCCAGTTCTGTGGAAATCACAGGCCAGGTGGGTTTGGGGGTGTTTGGGCATTAAACTCAACAGCAGAGGATGAGGAGGGTCTTGGCAAGACAAGGCACAGCCAATCCCAGTTCCCACAGCTCCAGCTGTGGGCAGACACTGGAAGAAGACACAGGGATTTATTTTGCTGACACGGGGAAATCTGGCTGTGGTTGTTTGTTTTGGGTAATCAAAGGAGCCATCCAAATTCAAACCCAAACCCAAACCCAGGAGAAGCCAGCCCGTGGGTGTCCCCAGCCCCCGGGGTGACTCAGCCTGGGGGAGGAAGAGCTGTGACCGCCTGGCATCCACAGACCGGTGGCTGTGCTTGGGAAAGGGGAATTATTTCCAACTTCCAGTGATAAGCACATGATGGGGAGGGAGATTCAAAGCCAACAGGGCTGCTCAAACCCCCGTTTAACAAAATAAGTGGCAGAGATGCCTGAAAATGGAACAACTCCAGCCCTCCAACAGCAGCAGGGCCGGGGGGATGATGTTCCTCCCTTGCTGACCCCGCTCCAGGACCTCGAGGAGGGGAAAAGGAAAAAATAAATCACTTTTTGGCAAGGTACTGATGCAAACCGGCTGCCAGGGTGAAAATGCACCTCTCCGAATGCAGCGGGGGATTTTGGATGGCTGCGTGAGCCAGGCATGGCCCGGGGGGGTCGGCTGGGATTCCTACGGCGTTTTAAGCCTCCAGTAATTCAATACCGTGCAGATGGGCGAGTCCCGGAGCGGGTTTGGGGCGGGACCGGCGGAGTTTTGGATGCGGGAGAGGTGTGAGGACACACAGATATTTTAAAACACATAAAAAAAAGAAATATCTCCCCAGCAGGGCTGTCCCCTGCAGCAGGGAGGGGGCGGGAGCTGGGGATGGGGACATCGTGCTGACAGGAATTGATGGAAAAGGGACATTTGGGGCAGCTGCTGGTTTGTGGGGAGGGGGAGGGCAATCACTCCCCATCCTAGGAAATTTTCAGGGTTAAGTGAATGGGGCCTGGAGCAGCCTGGGATAGTGGAGGGTGTCCCTGTCCATGGCAGGGGGTGGAACGAGATGAGCTTTAAGGTCCTTTCCAACCCCAAACATTCCATGAATTCTGAGATTCTCTAACACAAACTGATCCCCAAGCACTCCAAAAGGAGCTGGGTTATTCCACACACCCAGGACATGTGGGTTTCCAAAAGCCCTCCTGCCATGGAGTGGCTGCCCCAAGGAGCTTTCCTGTGGTGGGCAGGGGCTGGAAAAAGCTCCTTAAATTAATCCGTAGTAAACCCAAGGCAGGTGAGCCACTCCAGAGTCTGAGGAAGAACATTGGAGACTTTCCAGCCTTTGGCCCAGCAAGGGGCTCCTGGGTGGGCAGCACCACTGCCCTGGCTGTGTGCAAAGACATCTCCCAAATTCCTGGTGCTCCCACCGAGGGGGAATGGGAGAGCTTTATCCAACCTTGCTCTGCCTTGTCCGACCCCTCCAAGTCCCTCATTGTGATGCCTTGAGTGGCCACCTAAAACACAGAGACCAGACAAGAATAAGAGAATAAAAGGAGGGATTTATTTGAAGGCCTTCAAAGGCTCACCCTGGGCAGTCCAGAGGCTCCACCCCAGATGGACCCTGGCTCACGGGTTCTTCACCCTTTGATAAGTTGGGTTCATTTGCATCTCAGGGTTCATTCTCCAATGATCACCTCAGTTCATGATGGAATTACCCCAAGTTTGCCCCCCTTTAGAGGCTTTGAGTTGACACATTTGGGGCCCGGTGTCCTTGGAGTGGGAACCTGCAGAGGTTTGTTGTGTGTGAGCAGCAGGAGAGAACAGCAGCTCCCAGGGCACAGGAACTGCAGAGTCACACACCAGGCAGGGCAGGGGTTGAGAAATAGAAAAGTTCAAACCTAAGGCATCAACTGGGTTGAGCATCCCAGGGCTGGGGTCAGCAGCACCTTTCACTCTGACCTGCCCCATAGAGGGACCCTCTGAGGGCACTCAGGACCACCAGGGATTTTCCTGGAATTGATGAGGGATGCAGGAAAGCCAGACCTGGTGTCGCCAGAGCCAGGATCCAGCGCAGAGCTGGAACCACACACGGATGTGGATGTGCCTGGTTCTGCCTGGCTCAGACAACCCTCACTTCCCAGGTGTATTACCCCTCATCTCCGATGCAGGAAGGGATGGTGAGCATCCAAAGCCCTCCAGAGCGACGGCACCAGGAGTGGTTTAATGGGTCTAATTAAATCCAGACGGATCGGTGACTGCGCTCGTGCGGCTCCAAACCTTTCTGGAGACCAGCGGGGGTTTTTATTTGTTTGCTTTCGGTCTCACGAGAGCCCCCCGGGTGCTTTGATTTGCAGCCCCGAGGCACTAAAGAGATAAAAGATCCGTAAATATCTGCTGGATGTTATAGATCTGAAACACATAAAGGGCCCCCCCGCTCGCAGCTCTTCCCGTAAGCGCCCGTGAGCCGCGGCCCCTGCGCCTGCTCCCGTTTCCATCGGCATCCCAGCCCTCCCTTTGAAATCCCCTGCATCCCTCCAGCTGTTCCACATATTTCAGGCCCGAGCCTCCCCCCAGAATCTGCTCCTTTGGTTTCCCTTAAGCTCTCCCGTCTGGTTTCCATAATCCCAGGATGCAAGCGGGGACTTTTCCCAGGCCGAAGGTCGGCGATCCCTCGGGGATGCAAACCTGGATCTCGCCCGTGTGGGAGATGAAAACGGCCCTGCTGATGGGCTGGGGGGGGAGAGGATGGGAAACTCCAGTTTAAGGAGAATTTTAAATCCCAACATGCCAAATCCATCCCAGAAAACTGCCAGGGAGCTCACATCCGTGTGATCAGCATTTGATCTAATCCAAGGAAGAGGCTGCACTTCAGGAGTTTTTCTTCTTTTTTTAGCTTGACACAGGAGCAGCGAAATATTTCCCGAATTCCCAAGTGACTCAGAAAGGCCAATCCCATATTTCACAGCGGCTCAAATAGGCAGGAACCTGTCAGATACTGAAATCATTCAGAAAATTTTCCCTTTGATCCCCAGCTAAGACAAAGACCTGGTAACAGAGCTCCCCTGTGCTGTCGGCTCCCGGTGAAGCTGCAGATTCCCAGCTGGTGGGAAGCCTCCGCTTGGAAAACTCCCACTCCCCCTCCTCTGAGAATGCAGCAGTTTGAGCAAATAAAGCATTTGCTCTGGGTTTTATTTTTGGCTTTTGGTCAACAGCTGGTCAGTCCCTAATGAGCGAGCTGGGCTTTGATTTCCTGCCTGGAGAAGGGGGTGAGAAACGGGAGAGGATCTGGGTTAGAAATTTGACTCACACCAGTGATCCCAGCTGGGATTTACTCCCATTAGTCCTTTGCCTGGGGACGTGTCCCAAAGAGAGGCACTGGAACAGCTCAGGAACGAGCACTGGGGGCCACAGGGGAACTGAGGGGTGCCCAGAGAAAGTGGAGCTCCCTGATCCCAGGCTGCCCAAGGAAAGGCACCGCACTGCCCTCCAAACTGGGCTCGGCAGTGGCTCTCCTGTTCCTCTTGTGCAATTCCTTCATCATCATCACAGAATCCCAGAATGGTTTGGGTTAGAAGTGGCCTTAAAGCCCATCTCATCCCACCCCCTTCCATTAGCCCAGGCTGCTCCAAGTCCCATCTGACCTGGCACTGAAAACTTCCAGGGATCCAGGGGCAGCCACAGCTTCTCTGGGCACCCTGTGCCAGGGCCTCCCCACCCTCCCAGCCAGGAATTCCTTCCCAATCTCCTATCTAAACTTGCCCTCTTTTCCACATCTTCTTTTGTTTGAGAGCACTTGAGCCCACCGAGCTCAGGTTTGAGCTCTACCCCACCAGTGGGAGATGGGATTCTGGTCCCAGTGGAATGAGCCCGTCCAATTCCTGCTCACCCAGGCAGCAGGGACGGCCACATCTCACCTGGGACACTTGGGAAAAAGCAGGTTCCTGGTATCCCTAATGGCTCTCAGCAGATTTAGGCAGGAGGGCAAAGAGCTGCTGTGACCCTGAGGAAAAGAGTTTTGTGAGTTTTGCTTTTGCCCTCGTGAGGCAGCGAGGGCAAGGAGAGCTCCTGGGAATGGCAAACCCGGGAAAAAGCCTGCCCGTCCTTCCAGAGGGACAGGGCTACCCCGAGGCCACCTCCAGCCCCCGGCCATGCTGTGTCCCACCCTGGGTGGCCCTCTGGAGGCACCACATCTGATTCACATCATCTCCCAGCTGAAAAGCACGTGGCAGGCACTTCCAAGGATGCGGCCTTGCAGCCGGGGGCTCCCTGGAGCTCAGGATGAGCCGCAGGGTCCGGCTGACGGCCGTGGGCAGCTGCTTCATCTCCTGAGTGATTTTCCCCTTCCCATAAACAGGAGGAGAGGCTGGGAATGTGTCAGGGAAATGCCAGCAGGGAGGGAGAGGGGTGGTAAATCTCGCAAAGCACCGAAGTGCCAGATCCTGGAAAAGAACTGGAGTGAGAACAGGGAATGTCATTGGTGAGGGAACGTGGAGGAGCCGAAGAGCCAGGATGCCCCAGCAAGGATGGATGTGCCCCTGGCACAGCGTGGAGCACAGGGCAGAGCCCAGCTCCAGCTGCTCCCTCAGCACCCACATTGTCCCAGATGTCCACAGGGGCTGCAGTGAGAGCACCTGGAACCCACGAGTCCCAAATTGTCCTTCAAGCCCTCTGTGACCAAGTCAATCCAAACGTTAATCAGGCAGAGTTCAGAAACAACCCTGAGGGGTTTCCTGCCTCCTCTTCCTCCCCTCCGACTGTGCCACAAGGTCAGAGAAAGGAGGAAAAGCTCATAAAGCAGAATTAAGGGAAGATGCTCCATGGAGCAGCCCACAGCACATCCCTGATTAATCATTTTCCTTTCCTTTTGAGGGACCCCCATCCTCCCCCTTGCCCACACACCCCCAAAGCACAGCTCACCTTTCCCATCCCACCCATGCAACACGTGTAAGCTCTCCAAGGTACTCTGGGCTTCACTAAATTCCAGGGAAGCACCCAGGCAGGGGGGCTGCAGGCAGTGGCAGGGATCTCAGTGTCTGCACGGCCGCAGGAGCAGATCCAGACACGGAAGGAGCTGAAATCTGGTGTGTAAGAACTCCACCTAGAGGGAAAAGGGATGGCCGGGAGAGAAGGGCCACGGGTGAGCAGAGCAGGACCGAGCACATTCCGGATCATGTGTCCGAGGAGGGATCGCTGCCTGGACACAGGGATGGCCACTGGGACACCAGCAGCATGATCACAGAACTGTGGCATCTCAAAATGGTTTGGGTTGGAAAGGACCCTAAAGAAAGCCCAGTTCCACCCCTGCCATGGGCAGGGACACCTCTCACTATCCCAGAGTGCTCCAAGCCCCGTCCAACACTTGGGATGGAGCAGCCACAGCTTCTCTGGGCAGCCTGTGCCAGGGCCTCACCACCCTCACAGGGAAGAGTTTCTTCCTAATCTCTAACCTAAAACTCCTCTATTTCAGTTTAATGCTCTGTCCCTTGAGTGCATCCGAGACCACCAGATCCCACTGATCCCACGGCTGGCTCGGATCCCAAAGCCCACCTGTCCCTTTCCACCCCCAGGAACAGCTGCCCCTCGCCGGTCTCACACACAAGATTCCCCAAGTCCTTCACTCGGGACATTTCCCTTTGTTGTTATTTCCGTGCTGACACCTGGAGTTTCACTCCTCAGCACCAAGTGGCTCCTCAGGCTCCTTCAGGCCCGGCCATGGGATGCAGCCACCGCCTTTCTTTCTTCTCTGTAACCTTGGAAATTGGAGACCAAAGGAACATCAGCTCCAGCGTCTGTTCAACAACCACCTCTTACCGCTGCTCACGTGGGACAGCCCGAGAAGGGGATAAAACATTTCTCCGTGAGGGATAAATGGAAATCCAGCCCGCCAAGCACGGCAACAGCTGCCCAAACCCGGGGTGTGCTTCTCCCCAGGCCCCAAGTTCAGATCCCAAAGGGTGGGAAGCTGCTGGAGCTGCTGCCGAGCCTTTGGATGGGGTGGCCAGAGCTGCAGTGCTGGGATTCACGTACAACACCCAAAAGCTCCCTCCTGCTACAGCTCCTCTCCAAAGCCCTTCCTGCTGCTCATCCCACCAAGGTGGCAGCTTTTCCCTAAGGCTTTGGCTGACCTGCTGATACAGGATGGGCCCCACGGCTGCCCACAGGCCACTTTTGTCCCTTAAATTTATCCCCCAGCATCCATGGAAGGGGAGGGCAAGAGATCAGGGCTGTATTTCCTTTGGAGAAGCTTCCTGAATTTAATGGAGCTCATAGAAACACAACTTTTGGGAAATACAAAGCGTTAAGTGTCCCACTGATGGGACATCAGGTGACAGCGTGTCTTGCAGGGACAGTCACTGGGCAAATGCCATCTTGGTGCCAGCTTGGTGGAAGGGAAAAAGGCAAAAGCTGCTATTGACTCACTAATCCATCCAGGAAAACGGCTCATGGAATCCACAGTGTGCTCATTTTGTATGGGAAGATCCATCATCCCGAGTGCTCTGCCTGTGGCTGGTGAGGAAATGTCCTTTCACCTGCAGGGACCCCAAATCTCCGGAGCCACCTGCAACGTGCACCCCCCTGCAATGTGCACACCCCTACAATGTGCACCCCCCTGCAATGTGCACCCCCTTGTACCCGCAGCACTTTGGGATCAGAAGCACCATTTGGCCTTCGTCCCCCATTTCTCACCCCAAGGCCAGACTCGGGCTGGATCTGATCCCAGCTCCAAGTTTTTGGGATGAGCCGATGCTATTTTACTTCCCATAAAACAGCCACATCCAAAGGAGGGTGAAAGCCATAATTAAGTTTCTTGTTGGAGCTTTTTTTTGTGTATTTATTAAGCCTTGACTTGGACTCTGAGCCGGGATATTGGAACATTAATAACGTGAGATGTTGTCAGCCTTAAGAAGGGATTTTCTCCATGAAAAAAAAAAAATGGTTTTGGGACATGGGCAGGAAAGGTGGGAAAACCTGAAGACACTGAACACTTCCAGCCCCCATGGATGGCAGCCTGGGGCTGCAACACCCCTGTGGCTCCGAACACTTTCTGGGCAGTTAAATTACATTTGGCTGCTTGGTTAAAGATGGGATAATTATTTCCAGCGAGGCAGACACGGTCCAGATGCACTTCTCCCTTCATAACTGCACTAACCCTATCCCAAACCCCAAGGAAATGCCATTTCCCAGATCCCAGAAGGCCATCTGGATGGCGGGCAGAGCTTTGCCAGGTTTCCTCTTGACTTCATTAAGCTGGAGCAGGTATTTAGTTTCTCATTATCCGTCTGCAGGAAACACTTGGGGAAGACACAGCAGCATCTTTCTTTCCAAAGATAAACAGGCACTGGGTGCTCTGCAAAATCCAGGTGCCTGGAGCTGGTTTGTGCAGCTCTTCAGACATTTCCAGCCCTCAGGGTTTATTTGTGGCTGGATACAGCCCCGTCTATGAGAGGTTAAAAGAGGCTGGTCCCTGGGTATTCCAAGCCCTGAGCATGTTTCCAAAACAGAATGCAAACACTTTTATTGTGGCAAGGATTCCTCCGTTCTTTCCTGCCTTGTGTCATGCAGCCGAAGGGAAAAGGAGAGCACTTTTTCTCTCCTCATAAAGCAGGGTGTGTTCGGGCTCCGACATTTACATCAAACAAGTGCATGGCTCCCTTCCCATCTTTCTGGCTGTCCCGCGGTCGTGGATTTGCAATTTCCCCGCTGGCAAATCCGGAGCAGCCAAAGGATATCGCTTTGTTGGAGGTTTTTCTTTTCCCCTCCGCAACAGAAAATGTCACAGCGGAACCGGCGGAGAGGAGACGTGGGAATGAGGAAACCAGGGGAAAGGTGTTATTTCAACTTTCCCCTTGGTCTTCCAGCAGCCAAATCCTGGCCTAGGAGATACCGGGGAGATGTGGCCTTGGAAAGAATTACGGAATATCCTGAGCTGGAAGGGACCCTCAAGGATCATGGGGTCCAGCTCCTTGCCCTGCACAGACACCCCAACAATCCCACCCTGGGCATCCCTGGCAGCGCTGCCCAAACCCTCCTGGAGCTCTGGCAGCCCCGGGGCCGTGCCCATTCCCTGGGGAGCCTGGGCAGTGCCCAGCACCCTCTGGGGGAAGAACCTTTCCCTGAAATCCAACCTAAACCTTCCCTGGCTCAGCTCCAGCCGTTCCCTCGGGCCCTGTCACTGGTCAGCAGAGAAGCAAAGTCCATCTCAAGTGTGGACTCAGCAAAGTGGCTGATCCCTGATCCAGGTTTTTCCATTCTGGGAACACTAATCAATGTAATTGAGCTGTTGGAGCGAGTCCAGAGGAGGCCACCGAGATGATCAGAGGGATGGAGCAGCTCTCCTACAAGGAAAGGCCGGGAGAGTTGGGATTGTTCAGCCTGGAAAACACTTCAGGATGACCTAATTGCAGCCTCCAGCACCTGAAGAGAGCCTATAAAAACCATGGAGAAAGACTATTTACAAGGGCCTGGAACGACAAGGGAAGCCTTCCCATCCAAATCATTCCCTTGCTCTGGTTTAGACTCTTGCTGCTACAAAATCCACATGCAGAAAGGTTTGTCAGCACCTGTGGTGGGAAACAGCACTGGTCTGCAGGAGTGACAAACTCAGAGCAAGAGTTTTAACCAAAACAAAGGATTTTTTCCCTCATTTTTCAACATTCCCCTGCTGCAGAGGAACGCTGGAGGTCGGAAGCTGGGATACACACACAGAGGACAGCACTGCTCAGCTGTTGAGCCCCACAGACCAGATGCACCCTCTGGGTCAGGATGTCCCTACACAGCAAGTGTTGGAAACTGGGAGGATGCCCCTGGGTAAGGATTGTCCAAAAGTCGCTGCATTCCCGATTGTCCTGGTTTGAGACAAAAATTGGGAGGAAGGCTCTGGGAGGAACAGCTCCTCCATAGAAGGCAGGGTACAGTCACCCCTCCCCCAGCAAGGTCGGGAAAAAATTCCTCAAAGGAAAGTGAAAGAAGGGAGAAAAATCCTTATTTATTTAAAAAATACACATGAAAAGAATAATTCTAATTTCTCTCGCTGTGGAGAGAAAACCTGGGAATATTTGAGAGTCCTTTCCGTGGGTGTGGGCTCTCTCGCTCTCTCTCTCTTTCTCTCTCCCTCTCTCGGGCCCCTCCGGGCCGAGGTGTGAGGGCTCCCAGTGAGGTTCTGATGTTCTGGTGCTCTGAACAGTCCAGGAGAGAAGAAGAAAAATCCAAAGTCCCAGAGAAACAAAGGAGTTGAACTCTCCGTCTCTCTCCTCCGAGAAAAGGAGCCCAGAGCCGGGGGAAGCAGGAAGGTGCCTCTGCTCTGCAGCAGCAGCAGCAGCAGCAGCAATCTCTCCCCGTGTCCTTGAAGCAAAACTGCTTTGAAAAGTTCCTCTGGCTTTTTTTCTTTCTCTCGCACCCAATTTTAAAGGCACAGAGAGGCACAGGAATCATGGCTGGGCACGGAGCAGCCATAGGGGATACACAGCACAAAGTCACCCCGGGACACCGCTGCAGGCCCAGGACCTCTGCTCTGAGCCTCACACGGGGAAAGCTGGGCTGACCCCATGTGGCCACGGCCTTGTTATGGCACGATTCTGGTTTTAAAAAGCATTGACTCCACACTTTACTTACACAAAATGTGAAATCTACCTCGAATCCATCAAATCTTTCCAGCAAGGAAAAGGCATCGTGGTGGGAGTGAAGCTAAACCTCTCTCTGTTGTTTTTCACGGAGTGGAAATGTGTCCACACTCTCAGCTTCCCTCTCCAACCAGGCAAAGCAGCGCAATTTAATAATCATTTTCAGCACGGATGGGACATTCCCAGTCCTCTGAATCCCTCAAAACAAAAGAGAAGGGATAGGAGGGCAAACTCACGCCCACTTTGTGGCCTTTCCCTTGCAATAAAAGGTTAAATATCGCAGTGGTTCATCTGGCTGCAACGTGGGAGCTTCGCCCCCAGATTTTGGGTGTGCCTGGACCGAGGGAGGTCGGTCGGTGTGTGTCATCTGGTCACTCTGGGCCTGAAGAAGTCAAAAATAAGGAATGTTGATTGTTTCCAGGGTTACAGAATGATTCATTCTGACGGTAAAATAACAGGGGAGACACATGGAAAATGAAAATCATGTCTCTCAGAAGCGTTTTGTGTAATTATTGCATTCACCAGTTCTCCTGCTCCAGGCTACATGCGTGCCCTGACCTCAGCTATTCATAAAACTGTCTCTTGAGATGATCTCAAAGTTGGGTTTTTTTATTGAAAAGGAATTAAAACCCTCACTCATGACGTCTGTCAGCCTTGGAGGCTGCACAAGGCCCGTCCCAGCACAGGTCTTGTCCAAGCAGAGCAACGGAGCCTCCAAAAACAATCCCACTGAGGTAAAAATTATCAAAGTGAGGGCCTGGAGTGACAGGACAAGGGGAAATGGCTTTAAACTGGAAGAAGGTGGGTTGAGATGGGGTATGAGGAAGGAATTCTTCCCTGTGAGGGTGGGGAGGCCCTGGCACAGGGTGCCCAGAGAAGCTGTGGCTGCCCCTGGATCCCTGGAAGTGTCCAAGGCCAGGCTGGACAGGGCTTGGAGCAGCCTGGGACAGTGAAAGGTGTCCCTGTCCACGGCAGGAGCTGGACCGAGATGATCTTTAAGGTCCTTTCCCACTCAACCCAGTCTGGAATTCCATGATTCTACGATTTCAAACCAGGCAAACGCCTCAGCCCTGGCACCCCGGAGGTGGGTGTGTGTGTGGGAGCTGAGGTCTGTTGTGTCCTTCCCCTCGCCAAGCCCATTGGGGCTTCTGTGAGGGTGAAAAGACCCTTCAGGCGGCGGGAGGAGCGGCGGGAGCGCCGAGGCGGAACAGAACCCACCATAGCCAGCCTCACAGAGCACCGGCCGCCATCTTGGCGGAGCCGTGAGGGCGGGACCCGGCGGGAGGGGCGTGGCCTCTGGGGAAAGGGGGCGTGTTCACCCCGCCCCCCGCCCAACCCGCGCGAGGGGGCGGGGCGGGCCCCAAAAGGTCGCGAGGCCGGAGAGGGGCTGAGGGGGGGGAGGCGTGGCCGGCTGGGGGAGATCGACGGCGATTGGCTGCGGTTGGCAGCGGTTGGCTGCGATTGGCTGAGGGAG
>VZTA01005830.1:109275-133757 GCA_013398855.1 Mohoua ochrocephala | reverse complement strand
GGCCGGCGCGCGCGGGTGAGTGCGGGGAGGGGGCCCTGAGGGGCTGCGGGAGGGGACCCCTCGGAGGGGTCGCTTTGGGGACGGGGTCCCACCCTCGAGGGGCTGCTTCAGCTTAGGGGTGCTGTGGAGACCCCGCCGAGGGGCTGCGCGTGTGTGTGTGTGGGGGTGATGGGACCGCTCGGAAGGTCTGTGTGTGGGGCAGCAGGATGCCCCCCCCACCGAGGGGCTGCGGATGAAGTGAGGGGGTGCCCTCGGTAGGTCATGTGTGGGGTGAGGGGTCCCGTGTGAGAGGTTGGTTTAGGGAAGGGTCCTACCCCCGAGGAGCAGCTTCAGTTGAGGGGAGCTGTGAGGACCCTCCGAAAGACCGTGTATGGGGTGAGGGGGTGTGGGACCCCCCCGAGGTTCTGTGTGTGGGGTGTGGGACCCCCCGAAGGGCTGTGTGTGAGTGGAGGACGTGAGGGGACTCCCCCAAAAGGCTGCATGTGAGGTGAGGGTTTGGGGGGATCCCCTCAAGGGGCCGTGTGTGAGGCGGGGGGAGCCCCTCGAGGGCTTGGTTGTGCGAGGGGTTCTGCCCCAAGGGGCTGCTTCGGCTGAGGAAAGTTGTGGGGACCCTCCGGGGGCAGAGCCGGGCTCTGTCACACCGTCCCCCAAAACTGGGGGGCTGGCAGAGGGCTGGCCAAGCACCCACTGACCCTCCCCGGGGGTTTTGGGGGTGACCCCCGGGATGGCAGCTCAGTTCGGGAGCTCCCTGCTCCCAACACACGTGGGGGGATCCCGGGATGCTCCAGGGAAACTTCAGCTGTGCACCAGGAGCACCCCCAGGCCAGAGCTCTTCTCCTTCCCTCTACCTTAATCCTTTTATTTTTATTATTTTCAATCGGCATTATTCTAAGTCATATTCCTGCCTGCAGAAAATGAGTGTAGCTTTCACCTCCATCCTGCTCCAGCTGTGCCGGAAGTAGTTGGGAAAATGACTCTTAGTTGGTCACTAATTGCTCAAAGAGCATTGAAAATTTTATTTCCTCCCTGTGCTTTTCCCCTGCCGTGGGAGCTTGGTGTGCCCTAACCCTGAGCTGGAGTTCATGAGGTTTTGCTTTATTCTGTACAGACATTGTTTGAATGTTGATATGGACACTTGGGAATTCCGGGGGACAGAGGAAAAGTGGCATTGGAATAGTTGAGCTGTAGGAACAGAGCAATGTGTAGAAATGTTTCTCTTTGCAATTCATCTTTCCCGCTGTTTCATTTTGAAAATTCACAATGGGATGAGAGTTTGTGTTATTGTTTAATTGCTAGAACAGCAAATTCCTTTTACTTTTATATGCAAAGTTAGGATGAGAACTGGGATTTAAAGGCCAGTGTGTACCAGCAGGTGGCATAAAAGGCGATTTTGTGTTGGTTTTTTTTTGTTGTAAGAAATTTCAGTTGGGTTTCTGGAGCCACTTTCACTTTTGAGGCTCATTACGCTGCGATGCTTCACGTTCTTTCTCTGGGCCCTGAGGTGTCTTGTTTCAAAAAGTGTCATCCCAAACACTTTTTTGTTCCTGCTGTTTATTTGGCCTGACCACCGGTGTGTGACTGCTCCATCATTCACGATGCAGCCAAGGTAATCTGAAGATCCATAAAGAAATTGGAAGTTTTCATGAGCTCTGTTCATACCAGAACCCTGACCAGGTATTCCACAGGGGACAGAATAAGAATTATTTTCCTTTATCGCAGAATTTCAGGTTGGAAGGGACCTTAAAGCCCATCTCCTTCCACCCCCTGCCATGGGCAGGGACACCTTCCACTATCCCAGGCTGCTCCAAGCCCTGTCCAACCTGGCCTTGAATGCAATAAGACAAATACATCCCTTTGCTTCCTGTCATCCAGAATAACCCCCCAGTTCCTGAATCTCTTTAATCATTAACAGATGTCTCACTGTCACCTTGGCACTGGTGTTCTCCCTGTCAATGCTCACTGTGGGGCTGTGCTTGGCAGCTGGGCTCTGCAAACACACGGAGCAAACAGGACAGCCCAGGAGAGGCAGTTTGGGCTGTAGCTGAGGCATTGCCTGCTGTGGGATGTGGTGCCTGAGAGATGAAGTATTTATGGGATGGGAAAAAGTGCATTATTCCCATTGCAGGTTTTAAATGGAACAGGAGTGCAAATGACGTCCAGACAGGTTGTTGGAAGGTTTCTTGAGAGTGATGCTTTCCTTTCCAGTGGGCTGTAAAGGTTAAATACCCTCCTCCAAACCTTATCAGGCTGGATTTTTCCAAGATAAACACAAAGCTCCGTGTCCGGGTGCACACGCTCCGTTAACCAAGGGCCTCGGCGGGTGAAGGCTGAGCAGCTTCAGCTGCAGATAAAGTGAAGGACAGTTGATTCACCTTTCCTGAAATCCCTGAGGAAAATCCCACAGTGGGCTACAGCCAGGGGAAACAACTTATTTAGAGATAAAACCATGCCTTACCCGTGTCGTTCCCTTCCAGATCTCCGGTTGCAGCCATGATGCCCGTGGCCACCGTCATGCCCGACGACACGCCCATGTTTGACCCCAGAATCCTGCAGGAACTCGACTGGAGCGAGAACACCACGACCTTTTCTCCTGCTATTTCTCCCCTGGATCCAGGGGATGGGCTGGTCCTCAGACCACTTTGCACAGCTGATTTAAATCGAGGTAGAATCCTGGTTTATCGTCGCCAGAAATGACACTCGGAGGCTGAGTTGATAATTTGTATTTCTGCCTGAGCTCTCAGTAGATTGGGATTGCTCATTTTCCCTGATTTGGGTTATTTTTATCAGTAAACAATTTGGTGGAATTATAGAACATCCTGAGCTGGAAAGGACCTACAGGGATCGTTGAGTCCAAGTGCTGAACCTGCACAGGACACCCCAACAATCCCACCCTGTGCCTTATCCTAACATCCCTTGGGATCCTGCAGCCTTGGGGCTGTGACTCCTGCCCTGAATGTGAGCACTTGGCACCACGGATTGACGCTGTATTGGGTGACCCTGAAAATTTGGTTTACACTTTTAATCCTAAAATTCAAGTAAAATCTTCCAAATACTCCACAACTCCCCACTCACCACGGTTTTGGAGAGGGAGCACAGCTGTTCACACCGTTCCCTTTAATACCAAAGCAACGTGAACAAGCATCTTGGGGTGTGAATTGTCCTTCTGGAATTTGGATTAAAAGGTTGCTTTGGACTCATTGTTTCAGGCTTCCTCGAGCTTTAGCCAACCCTTCAGCATTGCTCAATCCCATTGTGGTGGGATGGTGCCACGGGGATGGTCCCTTTCCGACCAGCTGCGTTGGGTTGTTCTGTGCTATTTGGAGCTGATTGTGTGTCTGTCCCTCACTGAGAGTTGTTTCCTCCCCTCTTTTCCTACCAGGCTTTTTTAAGGTTCTGGGTCAGCTGACGGAAACCGGAGTGGCGAGCCCGGAGCAGTTCATCAGTGAGTACATCATTATTCCTTGGCATTTCCCTAGAGCTTGCAGGGAATCAGAGGATCCTGATGCTGACAGCAAATCTCCTTGGGTGTGAGGCTCCCGAGCGCCTGATGCCAGAGGGAGGGATTAGTTCAGCTCCCCTGAGGCAGCCTTTGGCACTCCGCCTTTGGATCCAGGTGCAGCTATCCCCAAGGGCTGCCTGGCTGGGACAGGCCTGAATTGTGAAATTGGTTTTTAGACTGAGCTTTAGATACCTGGTAGGATGGATGATTTGGGCTGAATTTGGGTTGCTCCGAGCCCTGTCCAACCTGGCCTGGAACACTCCCAGGGATCCAGGGGCAGCCACAGCTTCTCTGGGCAACCTTGTGCCAGCCCTCATCACGCTCTCAGGGAAGAATTCCTTCCCAACATCCCATCTAACCCTGCTCTGTGGCAGTAGGAAGCCATTGCCCCTGGTGCTGTCCCTCCAGGCCCTTGTCCAAAGTCCCTCTCCATCTCTCTCGGAGCCTACTTTAATTCCCCTTTAGATCCCACTCCTGGGCAGGACAGGCAGGGGGGAAGCAGCCCAGAGATTCAGGGAATCACCGGATCTAAGCCAAACCCACCACTAATCCATGTCCCCAAGTGCCACATCCACACAGCTTTTAAATCCCTCCAGGAATGGGGATTGCACCACTGCCCTGGGCAGCTCTGCCAAGGCTGGACAATCCTTTCCATGAAATTCTTCCCTGTATGGGTGGAGAGGCCCAGAGAAGCTGTGGCTGCCCCTGGATCCCTGGCAGTGTCCAAGGCCAGGTTGGACGGGGCTTGGAGCAACCTGGGCCTAGTGGAAGGTGTCCCTGCCCACGGCAGGGGGTGGAATGGGATGAGCTTTAAGGTCCCTTCCAACCCAAACTATTCCATGATTCCATGTGGTAGTGCCTGTGTGCAGAGATGCTCAACAAGGAGGGTTCTCTGGGCAGATCAGGAAAAGGAATTTGTGTCATTCCTGCTTTTTCCTGGGTTAGCCTGACAGCGGGGCTTTCATTTTCTGGGGTCTTGGGCACATCTTCCTTGTGATCTCACAGTGATTTGCAGTCAGAATCTGCTGCAAACACCAGACTTGCCTGCAGTTTATCGTGAGCCTGAATTGCCTGTTCCACTTTGTGCCTGCTCCCACAGAAACCTTCGAGCACATGAAGAGGTCTGGAGATTACTACGTTACCGTGGTGGAGGACACAAACCTGGGGCAGATCGTTGCCACGGCAACGCTGGTTATAGAACATAAATTCACTCACTCCTGTGCCAAGGTAAATCCTGCAGCTGGGAAGGGAGGAAAAGATCCTGTCCCTGACTCTGGGCATGTTGGTTTTATGGTGTTATCGTGTGGTGACAATCTCAGGTTGCACCAGGGGAGGTTTAGGTTGGATATTGGGAAAAAATTCCTCATGGAAAGGGTTGTCCAGCCCTGTACAGGCTGCCCAGGGCAGAGGTGGAGTCCCCATCCTTGAGGGATTTAAAAGCCGTGTGGATGTGGCACTTGGGGACGTGGGGCAGTGGTGGCCTTGGCAGTGCTGGGGAATGGTTGGGCTTGATGGTCTTAGAGGGCTTTTCCAACCTTAAAAATATTAAAAATAAATATTTAAAAAAGACATCACATCCTTGAGTGCCAAGCTAAGAGCAAAAGGAAGCTTTGGCTTTTCCTAAGGAAAAGGATCACTTGGAGGTCTGTCCCATTGTCCCAGTGAGCTTCAGAGGGAGTCAGACGTTATTTCTGACAGAGCAGATGGCTGAGGATTCCCGTGCTGGGAGTCCCAGGCAGGCTGTGAAAACAGGGAGCTGGAAGGGCAATTCCAAGACTAACAAACACTTGCCTGTGCTTTCAGAGAGGCAGGATAGAAGATGTGGTGGTCAGCGGGGAGTGCAGAGGGAAGCAGCTTGGAAAACTGTGAGTATTCCCCACCTCAGCCCTTCAGCAGCGGGTGGGCACCAAGCCCTTGCACCTTAAACACCTTCCTGCCAAGCACTTGGGGAAGAACTGAGCCAGCAGGGATCACCAGCTGGCAATAAAATGATCTGCAGGAAAACACAGAGAGTGCTGTGAGCCCTCGGTGTTGTGGCTGTGATAATTGAACTAATTAAATATTCACTGACCCAGCACTTAACTGCTGATTTTTTTTTTGGTCTTTTCCAGATTAACATCCACCCTCACTTTGCTAAGTAAGAGACTGAACTGTTACAAAATCACCCTCGAGTGTCTGCCCAAAAATGTGGATTTCTACAAGAAGTTTGGCTACTTGGTTTCTGAAGAAAACTACATGTTTCAACGGTTCTTTAATTAACAACTTCTAGGTGTTTTTATTTGTTTTTTGTTTTTTTTTCTTGGAAAGACTGTTGGTGGAGGAGCTTGTGCTACAAACATTCTCTCCGTGGAAAATTTATATAGTTTATTGCTGCAAATATAACAATCCCTATAAATAATGAACATCAAATGTGTAAATCTTGGGGGAAAAAAAAATTACTGAGGTTTTAGAAAGGGTCCTCTGGGTTAGAAAATGAGTTTAGAACTAATTTTTACTACTGTTGAGTCGAGGAGAGGTGAAGCTTTTCTGTTCTAGCTGAGTTACAAAGGACTCGTTAAAGGGATGGTTTTTAACCAAAGGTATATATTTTTATCTCAAATTTTTTCTTGCATTGTATTTTTCTAAAGGTTTGTGCTTCTTTTCTCAGTAGCCAAAGGGACAGCCCCTGGGCCTGTCCTGCTGGCTGTGCTGGTGGAAGGATGATGTAGCTGGGGAAGGGATGAGGCTTCTCTTGTGCAGAATTAGTGACACAGAACAGGCCTTTGTTCTGGTTTTTTCCATGACACCTCATGGAAGCGCTGGTGGTGCATCACAAGTTTTATAAGCACTATTTTCCAAGACTGGATTTGTTACTGTTGGTGCAGGTTGGGGAGAATCCTTACAGGCTGTGCTGAATTCCCAGCCTAAAAAATGGATGTGTGCTTCTCACTGCAGGGCTCCTGCACTTTAGCTGATAACTTGGTTTTCAGGATAATTCCTTTTTTTGTGACACAAAAACCCCAACCATGGTTTGTAACAGGGCAGAGGGAACTGGGAAACTGGAATGTCTGAAGGAATATTCCCCATCCATAGTGGGGTTCTGGCCTAGCAATCAATGGGAAGGGGATTGGGATTGGCAGATTCAGCTTCACCTGAGAGAGCTGGGGATGTTCAGCCCCGAGAAGGCTCGGAGCCACTTCCAGTACCTAAAAAGGAGGGAGAGGGACTTTTGTATGGGCAGATCGTGCCAGGACAAGAGGGAATGGCTTCCCACTGCCAGAGGGCAGGGATGGATGGGATATTGGGAAGGAATTGTTCCCTGGGAGGCTGGAGGGGCCCTGGCACAGGGTGCCCAGAGAAGCTGTGGCTGCCCCTGGATCCCTGGAAGTGTCCAAGGCCAGGCTGGACAGGGCTTGGAGCAGCCTGGGATAGTGGAAGGTGTCCCTGTTGGAATGAGATGAGTTTAAGGTCCCTTCCAACCCAACCCATTCTGGGATTCACTGAACACACCTGGCCCAGGCACTGGAACTCCAGAGGGCCAGGTGGGCTCTGCTTTTGCCAGGAGGGATTTACAGCTGTGGCACAGCAAACCAGGAGAGAAATTCCCCCTTCTGCTCCCAAGGGAGTGTTGCTGCTGTGGAGCTTCCCTCTTGCTGTAAGATTGGATAAATGATTTTAGCACTTTTGCCAGGGGTGGGCAAGCCAATAACGTCCAAAGCCCTGTTCCCAACAGTGGTGTTTTGTGTGGGGAGTGACAAATCCCACATCTATGAATAGGGCATTATACCCAGCCGGGGTTGTTTGTGGGCAGCCAGGCCTTCCACACTGTCCTGCTTTGTGCTCTGGAGAGCGACTCTACAGTGCCTGGGGGGCTCTGCTTGATCTTCCTGAGGGTTCTCCACTCCATACAGTGTCTCCTTGGTGATGTCTGGTTTATTTATTGATTATTTTTTTAAGGAAAATCTTTGTTTAAGCTGAATAAATGATTGCCACCTGTATCTGTGTGTGTTTTTCATGGAGTGAAGATGTACTTGTTGAGCAGCACCACCTGCTGCAGGTACCTGTTCCCCTTCCCTAGGCTGAAAAGAACACTTTAAGCAATTCCATGTGGATTTCTCTCCCAAGAGCAAGCAGATGTGCTCCTCTGACAGCATCTGCATGGCTTGAGCCCTGACTCTAAGCTAATTGTGTAAAGCAGCTCCTGCTTTCTGCTAGCCCAAGTGACTGAGGTGGATTTTCTTGCCTTCCACGGTTCTAATTAATTCGGAATTTCCACTGATTTAAAGTGGATTATTTGAATTCCATGATATCTAACACCATCTAAACAGCCCCAGGCCCTCATTAAGAGTTAATGAGAAGATCAGAGTGAGGAGCAGGTGCTCGTGGCCCTGCTCAGATCATTGTAAAACAGATGAATGGGGTTGAAAGCTGGGATTTGTGGCTGCATCACAATGGCCCTGCCGGGCACAGCCCCCTCGGAGCAGCTCTGAAGAGCTCTTTGTTTCATCCCAGAGGTGACATTCCCACCCCTCTGGAAAAAACAGCAGCTGGAGAGCTCAGAGTGCCCAGGCTGGGGACTTGGAGGTGCCACTGGGGGGTCAGGTGTGCCCCGGGGACACCACGGTCACAGGGGGGTGTTAGGGACAGGGACAGGGACAATGCCACAAGTGCCAGCACTGCACAGCCCCAGGGGAGGGAAATGGGAACTGCAGCAGCCCTGAGATTTATCCACAGTACAACAGGAAAAAGCAAGGGCCCCTAGATCTGTATTATGTGTATATAAAAATACATCTAAAATATAGACAGCAAGGTGTAGATTGTGTATGTATATATAAAATCTGTGTATGTATTTTATGTATGTGTAAAATCTATATAATTTGATGTGTAAATCTATATAAAATAGATTTATGTTTATAATTATACATTATTTATATTGTATTCATGTTTATAGTTTATACATGGTTTTTTATATATATACATACACATATATAGAGAGAATCTCTCTCTCTCTCTATATATATATATATAAAAAAAATATATTAAATCAACCCTGACCTCCTTGAGGCAAACCTCAAACCTTTCATAAATGTCTTCCCCCTGCAAAGCTCTTCCCTGGACCACAGAGGCATCTGGGTACCACTGTTTTATATATAATTATATGAAGTTATACCTGTATCTATTTTATATATACCATTAAAAATATATAAATATATCTCAAAATAGCAGTATTTGGACACAGTTGATTAATAGGGGAGAATCCCAGACTGCTTTGGGTTGGAAGGGACCTTTAAAAAGCCCATCTTGTTTCACCCCCTGCCATGGCCAGGGCCACTTCCACTATCCCAGGCTGCTCCAAGCCCCATCCACCCTGGCCTGGAACACTTTTTTTTGTCAGAAACCAGCCCTAACAGCAGTGCCAGCTTCTCCAGAGGTTGAATGTTACCTCCTCCCTAGGATTTAAGTTTTTATCTAACAGCTTTCCCATCCTGAGGAAGAGATCTCCATCTCCTTCACTCTGCTTCCCCTAAGCTGGAAAAGGGAACTTCAGCACCTCAAGCTGTGGATTCCCAAAGATTTGGGTGATGCAGTTTTGTGTGCTTGAACTTGGGGAAATAAAAAATAATAATTCATCCTCTACTTCTCTTTCAAGTGCACAGTGAGGGACCCTGCTCCCAGTTCCTGCCTTTAGTTCAACCCCCAAAACCAAATATTGAAACACCTACTGGCAGTGAAACTCCGGGAGACAGACAACAGGAAGTTTTAAATAGATGGCTTAGTAATAGATCTGAGGAAAATTAAATCTCCGAATCCCTTAGGATCTGACAGGCAGACAGACCAGAATGACTGTAAAAGGCTCCAGGAGGGGGTAATGCCATGAAAAAAAACTGGATTGATGAAAAATCCTTAGTCATGGAGCTCGTCAGTAGTGAGTGAGTGTTCCAGGACCCCAGAGAGAACAGCCCCAGCCATGGACGAGCCCGGAGAGATGAATCAGTGCCTTCCATCTGTGTTCCATCCCTCCCCTTCCCCAGGGACCTGAAATAGAGAGGGATCTGATGCTTCCCAGCCCAGTTCCAGCAAAGCTCGTGGCTGGCAGTGTCTGGGAGCTGGGCAGGCCAGGCACAGCCCCGCTGCTGCCATGTGGGAGCCTCGTGCTCCAATGGCCGGGAATGCGTTTCCCAACAGCCCCAGAGCATTCCTTTATGGAGAGTCAGTTCAGAGCAGGAACAAACCCTCTACGACTGCAAAACCAGCACACTGCCCCCTGAGCCAGGCAGCTGGACACTGACACGGTGCACTTCTCCAGGAGATAAATCACTTCCTTTTTTTCCCAGCTGAAAAGTTCCTAACTAAAGCATCCCACTATTTATTGCAGATGGTTTTTTCCCCTGAAGGAATTACACTGCTCCATCTCTGCTGTAGGTGACTGAGGGTATCAGCAGGAACAGGAATGTGCTGCTGAACCGTGGTTCAGCACTCCAGGGCCTTCACATTCCGTGGGAGCAGAGGTTATTAGGCTGGAAAGCCCTGGAACACCTCACCCCCTGACCCTGTGTCCTGGCTCAGCTACCAGCCCCGATTCCCTGCAGATTTCCTCCTCAGGTGTCACCCCCATCTGTTCCAGAGCAGCTCTAACTCGGGCATGGATTTCCAAACCAGGTCCCTGCACGGGCCCTGACAGAGGCCAAGAGCTCCACGTGCTCCAGAGGGATCATCCCTCCCCAGGCCTTCCCAGGAGATGCAAGGCCAGGCTAAAGAGATCCTCCCTGAACAACCGCCCTGCTCAGATTCCTGCCTTCAACTTCCCAGAGCTTTGCCCTCAGGGACCTCCCCCAGCACAGGCTGTCCCTTCTGAGGTGACACAGGACAAGTGGCCATCCACACAGAGTGTATCCAAGTGCAGGGGGACAGCTGGATGCTCTGATCCCCACATCCTGAGCCCATTTTTTCCCTGGTGAAACAGAGTCTGGTTACAGAGCTCAGATCCCCCACATACACAAGTTTTTCTCCCAGCTTTGTAACGTGCTCAGTCACCACAGTGCTCCCGAGGAGCCATCACTCCGTTCCTGGCTTTTAGGCAACAAACACTGGGAAAGAAAGCAGATGCAGAAGTGGGACTGTGCTTGCACAACCTCGGTGCTGCTGAGACAGGAGAGTTACAGCTGCACAAACCACCCCGAAAATTCCCAATCTGAAAACCTTAAAGCACCAAGAAGCGTTTCCTTAACTGAGTCTAATGTTTTATAAGACCTGAGATGAATCCTTTAAGTCTTGATCCCATTATGGGCAGTGCTTTGGGCCTCAGTTTTCAAAGACAAATCCAATTTTTACCTCAAACGATGCAACTACTGCCTTGCAACAGCAACTACTCCACGAAAACCAGTTTGAGTTCTGTTCTAGATTGTTTAACTCGAATTAACCTCTGTGTTTATGTTCCTAAAGCACATTTCTGCCATAATATATACTGAGAACAAGGTGAATTTTAGCAAACTTTTTCTTTACTAAAGTCTCTTGTTATAAATTACACAAATAACTTTATAAACAAATCCCTCCCCGCTTGCATTTTGTTTAAAGTAATAACTTTATATCATACAAATAAAGAAATTTCAAGTATGAAAAGTGCATTATTGCAATAATACCTCTTTGCAAGTCCAAAAATCTTGGTTTAGAATAAAACTGTAAAGTGTAAAAAAGGAGTAAAACAATCAGTGCCATCTATTCATTCAAGAAGTCCAACATCTTAAAAATGATGCTTAGTGTGTTGCAGAGGCAGATTTACATCTGAAAGCAACATGTAATTGAAAAGAAGCTATGTGTGTTCATTGTTTTGCATTAATTCTTGGTTTTGTTTTTGTTTTTTTGTTGGTTTGTTTGTTTTTTTCCCTAGTTTTTCTTCACCTTTCTTGGCAGGAATTCTCACTACAAGCAGGGCCTGTCCTCAGCCATCACCCGTTCTGTGCTGCTGCCACCTGCATGGTGCCCAGGTCCTCATCCTCCTCGTGCATCCGCTTCAAACTTCCTGCAGGAGGCAAGAGGGAACTTCAGCCACGGCAAACCAGAACGTTTCAACACTTCACGTGGAAGTGTTAAACTCAGCTCGCACCAAAAACCATCCCCCTTCCAAAGGGTTTGGGATTCTGCTGCTCAAGGTTTACTCGGGGAGCGTAAAAGTCACCTCACACCCCCCAAGCAGGAGAAGCTTCTCACCTGTGCTGCCAGGTGGGACTGAGAGGGATCTCTCCAGCTGCAGAGGTGACATCATCTGGATGGTTAATTTTGCTAGATAGATGGCTTCATATTCCTGGAAAGGTCCAAAAACGTTCATTGCAATGACTTTGGCATAAAGCTTTTTTTAAGGATGAGCAGGAGCAATTCAGAGAGCATCTCATAGTAAGGCACAGATTTGGGAGGAGGGGAATTCTTTGTTGCTTTCACATGAATGAAAAAAAAACCATCAGGAAGTCAGAGGAAAAGAAAAGTTCAAGGATGACTAAAGAAATGGCTTTAAGGAACACACAACACTCCCTCTGCAGCTCCCTCAGCACCAACTGAGACATTTCAGAGCCTCTGAATCACTGCACAAACCAGGATTTTTATTGCTCCTCCACTCCTGGATTTGCTTTGTCCAAAGCTTAAAGTCTAAGGAACTGAGGTGCCCACTCATCTCCCTCCCAAGCTTTACTACAGCTCCTGACATTTCCTTGAAGGATATTTGTGTAGTAAATGTTCAGTCTAAGTGGAAGTGTCTGTTTGGCAGGAAGATGATTCATTAAATGGCTTTTTTCAGTTATGATCAGGAATAAAAAAAAAAAAGTCACCTGAAGTTGATGGACAAATCCAGCATTAGGATTAATACAGAATCTTCTTTCTTGGACATAAGTAAATGCATCCCTTAAAAGAGAGAAGGAGAAAAGATTTCAGTGAAAAATTGAGTCTTCCTTCAGATCATCAGTTTTTCAGAACCACAGAACCCCTAAAGTGTCCCCAGAGCTGCTCTGTACAACTGAAACTGCTTGGCCAAAGCAGGAAGCAGCACTTGTACAACTCTGTTTGCCCACCCCAGTGCTCAGCTCACTTTCCAGTTCAACACAGGCCTGGAACAGCTCCTGGGGCCTCTCCCATGGGTTTCTCCATGGATGGAGGTTGGTGCCTTGCTGCCCTTAGCAGCAGGTAATTCTTAAAAAAAAAAAAGGATGTAAACACACCTGCAGTGAAGGGAAATGGGATAATCAGCCCCTTGTAAAGTCTTAGGAAAGGCAGTTGGTACCTACTGAGACTGAGTGAAAACACAACTGGTTCTGTTCCCTCCAAAATCATTAGTCACTCACTGAATTAAAACCTGAATCCCTTCTCTTCTCACCTGTACTTCACCCCAAACGTTTCCATGATGTATGCAATAACTAAGGCAGCACTGGAAAGAAACAAACAGAAATGAGTAAAATTTATTTCAATCATTTAAAAAACACTAAAATCAAGATGGATCATTTCCTACCTTCTAGAAATCCCTGCGTTTCCATGGACAAGAACTTTTCCTGAGAAGGGAAGAAAAAAAACCCTAAATCAACCCCATATTTGTATAAATTGAATAAGAATCTTTGAAATGTGGTTTTTCCTTGTTAAGGAGAACCAGGCAGCAGCAAGGCACATCCATAAAAACCAGGTGTTGTCTTCCTTCACCCTGAATTTCTAACTACACTCTGTCCATTGGGATTTGGAGCAGGGATTGCTGCTCCAGGGAGGATTCTGAGTGACAGGATCTGCCCTCCAAGGCCACAAAGCACATTTAAGGTCCTACATTACAGAGGGGACAAGAAAATTCCATGCACAGAACTCAGTTGGGTTTCAAATGAAAAAACCCCAAAGCCCAGAGGTTCATTTTCCATTTAGAGGCAAAAGGAAAACCCACTTTGCTCTGAATTTGGCTAAAATAGTTCAAATCAAGCAAAATAAACCCCCAAATTTAAGAAAAGCTCACACTTAAGAGCCTCTAATACATACCCCTAAGTTGGTTTTAAAGCTTTAACAACGCCTTAATAAATGAAGGAAAAGTTAATAGAATTTTACCTCCACTTTGTAAACTTCCATCAATAAATTCTTTAGTCTGAAAAGAAAAAGAAAACACAAGACTCAAACTTTCAGGTTATTTTAAATGCAAGCAGTAGTAATACCTAAACTGGGTAGAATTTTTACATCAGTCTTTATTTACAATGACAATAATGCACCTTTATGCAAACTTAAAATCATCACTTCTACTGGACATTTGTATTTGTTTTGTACTTTAAACCATTCCTGAAATTGTCAGTGCAAAAACAGTGTGAAGGCACCGTTGGGTTTTTTGGTGGAAGAAGGAACAAAATGCTTTTGCTCAGTTGGAAACTAAACTAAACTAAAGATACAAACCCAGGGTTTGTTCTAGTAATGGGCATTGTTTAATTTACAAGTTACTTTTTAATTCCTCTGCAGTAAATATGTTTTTAAGACGCTGTAAAACTTAAGTTACTATTTTGAATTTGGTTTAGAATTTGATACAAGAAATGTAAATACCCTTGGGCTCAAAGAGAAGTTTCCCCCAGGTCAAGGTCCCCAGAACTCCCCCCCATGACCAAATCTCTCTGTTTTGAGGCCAGTCTTTTTAAAGTTTCTCTCTTTTTTTTTAATACCATAACAAGAAGCAGCTCTTCCAGCTCCACCTGTTTCCATACTTGTAAAAAGGAGTTAATTACACTTATTAAAGTGTCAATAATAAGGTCAAGAGCTGTGGCAGCACTTCCAGGTGCCTCGGGCCGAGTTATCCCAACTGTGAAACTGGTACCTGTTAGTTCAGAAAACTCCTGGGCAACTCCATTCCCAATCCATGCACTCACCATAGGGAAAAATCGGATTATATTCTCCACTGGATTATCTGCAATATCCAAGACTAAATACCTGCAATGAAAAACACTTACTGTGAGTACACAACACCACTGAGTTGCTACTACTGGGACACATAGAGCTGCTACACAACCCCTGCAGGGCACTCACACCTGCAAGAGGAACCCAGCATAACCCCCCTGGATTTAATTCCTGGTCTAAACTCCAGAACTTCAATCGAGAATCTTGTGAGGAAGGGAGGGAGGGAGGAATCTCCTCCAACACCCCCTGACAGATTTCCCCTCTCAGAAATCACTCAGAACTGAAGAAAGTTACTGCAAACTTGGATAATTCCAATCTGCAGACTCGTCCAGAGCTCAGGATGAATCAAATTCATGGTTTGGGTTTAAAGTCTTTCTGCACCTCAGAAGATTTTTCAAATAGTTCTGACAGAGTGAAAATATTTGGAAAGAACACACAGACACACACACACACAAAGGAATCTTGATCATTTCTCACCTAAATAACTGTTGGAAGTTTGGTTTAATAAAATTTGCTTCAATGTTTTGCCGTATGCATATTACATGGGTTATTCCATGTTTCTGGAGTATAGGTAGCTGTGGAGAAAGAGGGAAAAAATATCTTTTTTTAAATTGCAGATTCATCTACTACACAGCAATAAAAAGAAAAGCTATACTTAGATACAAACTAGGGCTGTATCAAGGAAAATCTGAGCTGGTTTTCTAGAATTCAGAGTGTGCAAACGTTGTCTTTCAAAGAGAAAAAAAAAATCCTAACAATGACCAAAAAAAAAAAGGGAAGGCATTCAATAAATTTGTTTGTCTCTGCCCACCTTTCACTTTGCCTGAAATTTCAAGTCCCTACATGAGGGAGGAACTTGCAGGCAGCACTGGATTCTTGAATGAGACCATGAAAATAAGATCATTTAAACCATGAGGCAAATTTGCAGAGCCAAGCTGTGCCTTAGCAGTGTTTGACTTTATTGTAGATTTAATTTTCCTTGTTTTAATATCTATGTGTGAGTTCCCAGTTCTATTTGTCTTGCAACCCTTCAGTAAAGGAAACAGGAATTGCTAAAGCGTCTCAAATGGTTTAAATTTCCGAAGAAAAATTATATTTAAGACTCAATTTTAATACAAATAGCTCAGACCATCCCACAAATGCACCACATATTCCTTCCACTCTGGCATTTTTCACGTTCCAGTTCAGAACTGCAACCAAATTTACACCTCTATAGATACACTCAAGCAGATCTCCACAGTAACAAATCAAATCAACCACAGCAAAGCTTCCCTACGAGAGAATCTTCTGAAAAATCATACCTTGCTTTTCATAGCTGAAGAATATGGGCCTAAAAATAACCCAGGTAAGATTTCCTAGGAGGCAGAAGAAGAAGAGACATTTAATACCAACTCAGAATGATTTGAAACCCCACATTTCACTCTCCTCAGACAGTGGCCACGGACACAAATCATTTACATATCATTGAGATGTGTAATCAATGTCATTTATAGCAGGACAAGGGAAAAAAAAATTGGTTTGGCAGGATAAAAGAAACATGATCTCAGTGCAGGAGATCTTGTTTTGGAGCAGGAATAAAGTCCTTGTTTTGAACTACGTGCCAGGTTGATTACTGCATCTCACCCTGCCCCAGATGGAGTGAAGGGAGCTCTTAACTCTGTGTATAATCCTGTCTTGTAATTAATTCCAAATTGCTCTAATGGAATCCTAATACACACAGGGAAATTCTCCAGCTTTGGTCTAGCAGTGGGGAAATACCATTTTTAAGCATTTATCTCCCTGTTAATGAAGATATGCAGGTGTGTAGATCTTGTGCAAAGGTCTGACTGACACCATGGGAGGAGAATTTTAACTCTCCACCCCACTGGAGAACACTCCCAAGTTTAAGGTAGAAGGCGAAGTTCTGATACATTTTTAATAATCATCTAAAAACATTCAGAAAGACAAAAATGTAATATTTGGGGGATTTCTGGTTTAGTACTTGCACAGCAGAGGTGCAAACACACCTGTATTCCAAGCTGGCAAATCCTCACCTTAATTAACTAATTAATTCTGTCTCCCATGGTGCTGCCTGACACTTTACAGGTAAAGACTGATTTTGATCCCTGCTCTTTTTTCTCCTCGTTAAACGCTCCACGGGTTTTGCCTCAAACAGTAAATAAAAGTGTCCTACCTGCATCTCTCTCCTCATGGGATAGGTCCAATCCTTAAAAAAATAAAAAAAAAAAAAAATTAAAAATAATTATATGTACAACAGAGAAAAACATTCAGGCAGAGATGTGTACAGGCATTTTATAGAAAATAATTGCACTCTAAATTCTGTACAAGCTCCCTGCTGCACATCAGGCACTTCCCTGCTACCTTTCCACACGGATTGCCAGCACCACCCAAGTGCAAGGAATTCTATTTAGAAAGTTAACAGTGAAGAAAACCTCAAGCATTCTACAAAGAATCCTTAAGGCTGGAAAAGATCCTTATCAGCTGCACATCCACACCTCAGCTTTCTGCTTAGAAACTTCCCCCTGAAGTGAGGAGGGGAAAAAAGAGGAAGGAAAAAAGCTTTAGAACGTTCTGTACTAGTCAGAGAAGCAAAAGGATTCCTTTGGCTGGTGCATTCCTGCAGCCACTGGAATAACAGAAGATAACAAGTGGAGCAGGTAACTCCCTTAAAATCCACACTGCCTCACCTAATGGACTCTGAACGTTCCGGATTCAGCTTGAACAATTGCAGAAATTTGTGCTCTCCATGACCACAGCGAGTCCCCATCCTACAGCAAACTGGGAACCCTCCTCACACAGCAAACAAACACTTGTGTCCATGCTCCTGTCGGTGATTTACAGCCCAACACCCCCTTCCAGAGAATCCCAGCCCCCCGGGATTGGGAGGGTTCAGCTCCCATTCCCAGCTGACCATTCACCACCACCAGCACTGCCCGGAGCAAATGCCAGGAGCAACATTTCCATCCTTTGCTCCACTCTGCAGCTCTGCCAAAGCTGAACAGAAAACTGCTCAGGCACAGACTATTCCTGTCTTTCCTTCCCTACAACTCCCACTGGCCTCTATTAACAGGCTCTTACTCATTCCTTGACCCTCACTCACACATGAAGGAGTTGGAGCTGAGATCCCAGTTACCATCTGGAGGTAAAAAAGAAAAAAAAAAAGGGAGTAGTCAAATATATGCAATAGACAGCATACATTTATTTACATAACTCTGTTGTTTGATTCACACACACACACCAGCAGCTAAGAAAAAACTTCCCCTATGTTCTGATGTCCTCAAAAGTATGAGGAAGTTAAACTCTAAATATTCCAGCTGGGAGGAGAGGTCTGGATTACAGCAGGAAAGATCCCTTGAAGTGCAGCACTGTCCACCTGAGCACCCACACTTGTCCCAGGAGCATTAATTTCACGTTCAACCTCTTTTTACCGATACAATAAAAATCCTGTGCTTCCCTCAGACACCCCCACAGTGCACAGGGAGGATTTTCCAGCTCTTGGTAGTGGAATTAGGGAGGATTTTAGTATCGGTGAAGTCATTCCGGAAAAGAAAGCAAACAAACATTAAACCACTCCAAACAATCCTTTGGATACCGCCTAAAGTGGCAGCACAAACAGGGAAATAAAAACGCACTGAAATGGGCTTTGCTGAAGACACACAAGTAGCTAAATTACTTTCTGCCTGTTCCAGCTGGAATAATAAACTCCTGGAAGTAGGAAGGAGAAATGCTGTGACAAAAGGATGGTATTTACAGAGCTGTATCCTTTGAAGGCTGACCTGAGAGGGTTCAGCACAACCCCGCTGCCTCACTCTGTACACATCATTCACTCCCCCAAAGGCCAGAAAACCCCAGGTTTGTCCGAGTTTAAAACCAACCCTAAGAGCAATAAACTCTGAAAAGCTCAAGCTGCACTCCAGGAATATACAAGCACTTTAGTGGGTTTATTCCTCTGTTTGGAGAATTTCAAAGTCTTAATCCGGAGCACAATGAAAACACAAATTCATCACTATTTTGGCTTAACACCACATTGCAAATATTCCTTTCAAATGCATCAGAGGCAGGGATTTTTTCATCCCAACAGCTGTAAACTGTGCAAAATAAATAGGTAAGAATTGAGCAACAGCAAGTCCAAAGGGAACTGAATCCCAAAAGACAGCACAGATGTTCTGAACAAGAAAAAAAAAGTCACTACAGGCCCCAGACACTGGTGTTCAGTGCCCTTCAAGAAGCAAAAAAATATACAGTTTCCAATGGGATTTAGTCTGCAAAATAACTGTCTGAAAGACAGTGTTTAAGGAAAACATTTAATCTGAGACAAGTACACAAACTACTGAAAGAGTGATTTTGGTGACTGCTGACAGCCCTTCAAGGCTTTTCAAAGCAACAATGCCAGATTATTCAAATGTTATGCAAAGTTATGTAAAAAAACCCCAATCTATTAATGGAGACTGAACCCAAGCACAGGTTCCATTTAAGGAATTCATTCATCAGCCAGGTTTTCCACACTGTCTGGAGCACTCAGCAGACAAATAACAACTGAAAGCTTCTCTTTTGATCAGCTCAAATGCAAGAATTTTGCTAAGAAAACAAAAGGGGGATGCCAGAGGTGGAGGGAAGAACAGCATTCCTTGCTGCCAAGGATTTGGGAGGTTCTCCAGAACAAGCAACGACTCTCTGGAAGACTCAACCATCAATACTTGCAAGACACTAAAGAGATAAAGTGCAAGGAAAAGCCCCAGAACTGCAAAGTTTTCAAGTTGAGCCACTCCCTTCTGACAGATCTCCCCAAACGAGCAGGAGAAGGGGGAATAAAGCACATTCCAAATCCCTCCCTTCCTCATCCCCAGCTGAAATAAATGGAAGCTATGAATTAATAGGTAAAACTCGTCCCCACTACAAAGAGCTTCTTGGTATCCAAAATCCAAACTACACCAAGAGCAGCTCTGCCAACAGTTGGGGTTATTTTGTCCACCTGCTCTTCCTCAGAACAGTTTAATGGCAAAAACTGACATGTGGGCTTTTTTTCTGCAAGAGTGTCCTTGGCTAGGACTTAATCTCAAAAATTCATCTTATCATTTTTAAAATTAGTTTAGCAGCCCTGACATTGAGACTCTGTACCAAAGCAAAAGAGTGTGGTTTTTAAATACAGCACCCAACTTGCATATGCCTCTCCAGAAGGAATGCACTGAAATGGATCCACGTGACCCAGCTTAACTGGTCCCTCACTGACAGCTGAAGCCTGCAGACCCATCTGATTTTCACACATAAAAGGTACATCCCCGGTCTTTGTCAAAGCTCAGCTCTGGCTGAAAAGGCAAGCCCAGTTAGGATGGTTCAACTCCTGCTGCCTTATAATTAGTAGAGCCTGTAAACCACAGGCTGGCCCAGGTGAAGGGAGAAGCTCTCAGAGGTGCTGAAAAAAAAACCACCAGGAAAAGAAATCAAATCAGTATTTAGAGGAGAATGACATCAGGAAGTCTTTTCTAGATTTTCACCTGCTCAGCATCCCCTACCCCCTGCAATGACTCCTCCAGCTTCCCAGAACATCACTCAAATCCTTCAGAAAAGCTCCCAGTAAAACCTCCCTGACCACTCCAGGTGTCCAACCCTCTCCCAACTCCCAGACAGCTCTTTCCTCGTTGATTTATAGCAGCGCTTTCCTCGCCACGCAGATTTCTCTTCCCATCACGATTCATCCCAGCAGGACTCCTGCATGATGGATTGTGCACCTCAAAAACCTCAGGGCTGTCAGAATCCTCTCGCCTGAAGCTCTTTTCCTGTCTAGTGAGGCTGTAACACTCCAAGCGTCTCCTCCAAACCTGCTACAAGGTTCTCCCACAAGTTGTGAAGTCGGAGCAGCAGAAACTGTTACGGCAGCGCCAGCCAGGGGCTCGGCCCCGCTCCAGTTCCCGAGTCTGCTGTGACCGAGGGATCTTCTCCTGGCTCTGCCTTTAACCACTGCCCAGGAAATGGAAATCACAGCCTGGCAGTGCTGTATCAGAGCACTCGGAGGGCAGGATTACACCAACTGCCAGCAGCACCATCATCCCCCCGCCCCAAGGCTGCAGCTTGGATTGGGGCTGGATTGTGTCTGGGGCCAGCCCTGGACACAAAAGGTTTTATGCTTAATTCCCAGGCAGCTCTAAGTGTCGTTTACACGATGAAATGAGATCACACCTTGGGTTGGAAGGCATTTTGTGTATTTTATACAGCCCAACAAAGTGGAGGAGAGGGGTGGTATCATTAAAGACCTGCACGAAAATCTAAATCAATCTAAAACAGAAAAACTGCAGAAGAAAACTCGAAATAAAGCAGCAGAGCACACTCATTTGCCATCTTTTAGTAAGGAAGCAGACAAACTAAACGAGGCACTGAAAGAATATTCAAGGAAAATATTTGAGTATCACCGAAACCTGTCACGTCTATCACTGTGAAACGTGGTACTTAAGAGCCTCGAAATTAGCTACAAACAGGAATGAAGTGAAAGGTTGTGTCTTCAGTTTCAGTCATGCTTTGTGTTCTTGGACAGTTATATTAAAAATAGGGGGTTTTTTATACAAATAGAATTATTGTCAGTTGGAAGGGACCTACAACAATCGTTTAGTGCAACTACCTGACCAGTGCAGGCCTAAATAGATATTTTTTTTTTTTCCCCAGGTAGAAATCCTGGTGCAAGTCTGTAAAATACACAAAATTAAACCAAATCCTTTCGTCCCCTCGAGGTGTGGGCATGGCATTAACAAGCTCAGGGAAGGTTTGGACAGTGCTGCTACTCCAGAAGTGGCTGAGGGCTGGTGAAAGAGGCTGGATAAAGGGTGAGGTGACATTCCCACCCTTGCTCAGCTGTTTCATCCCACGGCCACCACACTCAGGAAACGATACAGGGATGGAAGCAGTTTTACAGGGAATTCTGTGTGTTTGTCAAGAGCACTCAGACAACGGGAAAGCCTCAGCAGAGACATTTTTGCTACTGAAAATACAAAAGAATACAAAAGCAGGAAGGTGGAGAAGAGCAACAATATCAGGTGGGAAGGACAGAGCACACAGAGGAAGGAAGAAGTGGACAAGAGGGAAAAGAAAGGTTATTTTAGCAGAGAGAGAAACACGAGCAACGGAAAAGGATAAAAGGTAAAACTAAAGGAAAAGCAGAAATGGAAAGTAGAAACAAAACAGTTCCTATTTGCCCCAAAGACACCTCGTTAAATACCACCAGCACACAGGATCAGCAGCACTGACAAAAACTTCTATCATATCATTTTATTCCAATAAAATTGGAAATAAAGCAGGAGAGGCAGAATCCTTCAGCTTAGAGGAAGCACAAATCCAAGTGCCAGGAGTGCCACACTCACACAGATTATCAGAATTATGGTTATAATGGTGCAAAAACGGCCTTTTTCATGCCCCTCCTTTTTTCAGTTCACGAGTGGGGCTATACTGAGACAATCCTCATTTGAATAAAAAACCCCAAAACATGCTTTTATTCCCAAATCCTACAAACTGCTCCGCTGTGCCTGTGTGGATCCCACCAGGCTTCCCCTGGATGGGAGGCACAAGTGAATCAGGACTGACAGACTGCTCGACTTCATCTGCCACCGAGCACTTTTCTGATTTATGCAAAGCAGTCTGATAGTATCCCACAGAGTTGTGATCAAAATCTGTCACCTGATTTACATTTCCCAGCACAACACAGCATTTGTTCTCCATTTTTTTGGGGGCTCTATTATGTGGGCAGGTAAAATAATTCTAATGATACAGGCTTCCTACTTATTTTAAAGAGTCTGCAGAGGAGGGGAAAAGCTGGGTTTTAAGGGGGTTATTTGTGTTTCCTATCAAAAGTGAGAGTAAAAAAAAGTTTAATAGATTTGTTCCACCTTTAGACAGACTTCATCACTTCATCGTTAAAAAAAGCAGTCAGAAAGACATTAGCATTTCAGACTAAATATAGCTGTCAAAAATGTAAATTCCTTTTTTTAAAAAAAAACCCCATGTGCTAAAAAGAACTCGGCTTTTATGCATAATAAAAAGGCAAATATGTCTGCTTAGTCAATACGCTCCTAATTTAATTACAAAACCCATGGAGAGCCCTAAAAAAAATTCTAAATACATCACGAACACTTGGTTTGCTCAGCCTGATTGCAAGCAAATATGTTTTAACAAAGAAATAAACTGGTAATTGTTGCTGTGTTCTCATCATATATATCCCAGGGTTTTCTGTTTTTTTTTTTTAATTTAAGGGGGAAATAATTTCTATTAAATTCCTTCAATTATTCCAGTCCTCACTGAACTTCTTTCCAGAAGTACTAAGATGTCTCAGTACTAATAAACCAACATGTACTAATTGTTATTAACCTGACCCTTTTTTAATGGGTTTTTAGCCATGTATAAACATGTAACACAGAACTTCTCAAATTTAAGAAAGTTTGAGACCTGACCTTGGAAAATGCGCTGATTTTAGAAAAAAAAAATTATAAAAATCTAAGCTCAGAAATGGTTCCACATCACATAGAATCACTATTACTCCCAAAACTGAGATATCCACTCTCACCAGCCTGTAAAAGAACCCACAGTTCACAGACATTCCCGGTATAAACCACAAAAGCCTTGCCAGAACGATGACTTCCAGGTTTTCCTGCATTTCCCAAAGCTCCCAAAAGTACCAACAGCCAAGAGGTTTAAAAAATCCAGCAACCCCCTAACACCACTATGGATTAGGGACAGGACAAACAGCATCCAGGCTGGAAAAGTGACCTATTTATCCAGAGCACATCCCTGCAGCCTGCCCCAGTCAATCCAGGCTGCTGCCTCCCCTCAATACTTCTCCCCCGTGCCAGGAAGGAATGGGATGCTGTGCAGCCAACCAGCGATTTGGCTTTATTTTTAATAATTATTATCATTATTATTAAAGCTGTCACATGGTTACAGGTGTCGGCTGGGAGGAGGGAGCTGGCGGTGGCACTCGGATTGAGGTAAAGAAGTGGCAAAGCTGCACTTTTGAGCAGCAGCAGGAAGGCAGCCAGGGATTTCCCAAGTTCTCCCTCCTCCCCTTCCCCAGTATCTTGAAATCAAATCTGCCAAGCCAGCATTAAACCATCCATCACCAACTTCCTGAAATATTAGGGATCGCTCCTCATTAAAGAACCTCCTTGCTGCAATGTACAAGAGACGATCTTCTGCTTTCCAGGAAAATCTGCATTTTGTGGGCAGAATGATTTTAGTTTCCTCAGTTTGCTTCTCCAAAGCTCTGTCTTAAGGCTTAGGCTAAAGTCTCTTGCACTTTGCTTTTAACAATTTACCTCCACAAGAACTTTAACGTTCACCACTGGCTTTCACTTTTTTTTTTTCCCCCTCACATATTCCAACTATTTATTATCTTGTATTCAGAGCTTGGAATTTATTTACGTGATCTTGTATTTAGAGCAAGTCAGACACACAAGTAGCATGCTGAAAGAAATTCTTGCAGTTTTTAGAATCAGTTCTTGAAAATCCCCACTATGTGAGGTTCTAACACCCTAAACATCCCATTATTTAGAGACAGACCACGAAAAAAGCCAAAAATAAAAGCTGCTCTGAAAGACGCTGTATTATAATCTCAGTTTTCATCAGTTAAGAGTTGTTAGGCTGGAAGTGAGCTCTGGTTTTATTTTTACTTTAACCCCACATTCCTCTTTAGCCGTTTTAGATGAAAAGCCACCCAGGCTAATTTAGTGAACCATTCTCAGACAAAACTGTGGGTAACGCAATCGGTTTCTCCAGAAATGAAAGATATTTTAAAACAAACAAATTATAAACCTCAGAGGGTGGCAGACGATTTGCGTTGAGATACGAAGTGATTACAACTTTGTGAGAACAACTAAATGAGTTCTAACACCTCCAGAGCTCTGAAGCGACGGGGGTATTAAATAAATCCTGACAACAAAAACAACACAAAAGAGTCGCTCCCATTTTTCAGGTAATTTACCACCACAACAGCATTGAGCAATGCTGTTCAAACAGACATAAGGGCTCATATTTAGAAATACACGACAATCTACAGACGTCTGAAGAGCTCAGACACTCTCAGCTTCCCTCACGCAGGGCTGTGACATTTCGCATTAAATATTTGAGGCCACCA
>VZTA01005830.1:93221-107964 GCA_013398855.1 Mohoua ochrocephala | reverse complement strand
TCCCCCGGCCCCCGCCCCGCTCCGCCCCGCTCCGCCCTCAGCGCTCTCCCCTCCCCTCCCGGACAGCCGCCTTCCCGGTTCGTTTAATGGAGATGCTCGCAACCTGTAAATTCACCCCAAAGTTTCGGTAACGGGCGCTCCGCCCGTTAACGGTGGCCAGGGCCCGGCTCGGAGGGCCTCACGCCGGGCGCGCTCCCCCCNCGCCGTGGCGCGGCCATTAACGCTCCCTGTCGCCGTCCCCTGACAGTGCCGAGGGCTCCTTCTCCTCACACGCCCGCTTCCATCTTGGCTCTATCGCCCATGGGAATGACGCTGCCGCCTCACATTTTAGCTGGCGATGCCAAGCGGGTCATCTCTGGACTGCCCAGGGAGGTGGTGGAGTCCCCATCCCTGGACGTGTCCAGGGAAGGCCTGGACGTGGCCTGGGTGCCCTGGGCTGGGTGACAAGGTGGGGATCAGTCACGGGTTGGACTCGATGATGTCTTTTCCAACCTAAATGACAACTCCTCTTTGTGTGAGTGATGCCCTCAGACACCTCAGTGTTGGGGCAAGAACCTGTTTTTCTGCTTTTTGAGGTCCCATGCTCTGAGAACTCCAGGAGAGCTGAAAAGGGACTTCAGGCAAGGGCCTGGAGGGACAGGACACAGGGAATGGCTTCCCACTGCCAGAGGGCAGGGCTGGATGGGATATTGGGAAGGAATTCCTGGCTGGGAGGGTGGTGAGGCCCTGGCACAGGGTGCCCAGAGAAGCTGTGGCTGCCCCTGGATCCCTGGAAGTGTCCAAAGCCAGGCTGGATGAGACTTGGAGCAACCTGGGCTAGTGGAAAGTGTCCCTGCCCAGGGGACTGGAATGAGATGGTCCTTAAACTCCCTTCCAACCCAAACCATTTTATGATTCTTTGAGACTTTACTTTAATTCCTGTGCTTTTTGGTGAACTAAAAACCTACACTGGTCTCACTGGAATTTCTGAGGGAAGCTTAGTCAAAGCAAGCAAAGTCAATGGGGTTGGCTGCTTAAATAAAATTGGAAGTGTCCTTTTGAAAATACAAGCCCTGGAATTTTAGAGTCTCAATTTTTATTTCTAGTACACCTTTCTGCTGTTTTTACTAAATGAAACTTTGACAACCCTTTGACAATCATGTTGCAGCAACCATTCCCTCAGCCAGAGGCTCAGCTCGCTGTTTACATCGCTGTAGTGCTCAGAAATGGACTTTTATTCCATGTTCTCATTGTTCCAGGCACGCTGGCTGTACGAGCTGCACTCAAAAGGGTGTTAAAACTAAACCTGAGATTTGCATCTTTACACTCCTGACACAGCCACAATAGGAAAAAAGGTCTGTAACAGCCATATAGACAGGGAAATGTCGTTGCCTGTCCTAACTCTTCTACACCTTTCACTACCTGTTTTATCTGTGATGAGAATGGAAATAAAACTACAGCTGTTAAAATTGCCAGGGAGATGCTGTGTGTTTCCCGGGAAGTCAAGAGCTCATCTAATATACTTGTCTGTCAGCTGAGCATGCCCAGAGTAATCCAATTAGGATAATTAGAAGTAGCCAGAAGTGCCATTTAGTGCAGTGCTGCTCCGGTGCAACGTTCAGGTGAGCTGCACGGGGGATGTGCGTGCAACCCCTCGGGGTGGAACTGCTTGGATGACAAAAATAAAGCAAAATAAAGCAAAAATAAAGCCCTTAAAGCCAGCACCACCTTGTTTACTTCTTGCAATAATTAAACACCAGCTCAGGGAAATCCTATTCGCAGAATTCAGCAGCAAATGAGGGTGCCCAGGTGGGCAAAAAAAGGCCAAAGGCACCTGAATTGTACCAGCCACGGTGTGGCCACAGGAGCAGGGCAGTGACTGTCCCCTGTGCTGGCACTGCTGAGGCACCTGGGGACAGCTCTGGGTCCCTCATGGAAAGGACACTGAGGGGCCAGAGCGTGTCCAGGGAAGGGAACGGAGCTGGGGAAGGGTCTGGAGCAGCTGAGGGAGCTGGGAAAGGGGCTCAGCCTGGAGCAAAGGAGGCTCAGGGGGGACCTTGTGGCTCTGCACAAGTCCCTGACAGGAGGGGGCAGCCGGGGGGGGGTCGGGCTCTGCTCCCAGGGAACAGGGACAGGAGGAGAGGGAACGGCCTCAGGCTGGGCCAGGGGAGGTTTAGATTGGATATTGGGGAAAATGCCTTCACGGAAAGGGTTGTCCAGACCCTGCCAGTCTCTCCTCTCTCCAAGGGACAGGCTACCTCCATTTGGTGTGGGAGGAAGCAGGACTCCAATCCCTACACCAGAGAAAAGTTGCTCCTCAAACTCAGAAGACACAAAGTTCGCCTCTCTATGAGAGCTCCGCACAAAGTCCACCAGGATAAACAGATTTAAACAGGTTTTATTCATAAACTGTTTGGGGAAAGGAGATTTACTGATATACAAAAAGTCAAGAAATGAACTGACTTTCTCGTGTTTGCGAAATCCCTTCAGGCACGTTTATAAATTCCCACCATAATTGCTAAGGGAACAACACATCTCCACACATTTGACTGAGCCTGGGCTGTAATGAACACTGCATTTCGGAATTGTACAGAGAACACACTCCTGGTAGCCAACTTGCAACTAGCATTCCCAAAATTACTAGCTACATGCTACACAAACACCTTACAATGATAATCAAGAGGTACATTATTTCTCTCTTTTTTTTTTTTTTTGTTATGCATTAACCCAGTAGGATGTGGACGATCAATCACAAATTCTATGGTTCATTTACACGGGTTTGTAGTCAAGCTTGGACTCCAGCTTCTTGGAATCAGCCACTTTCCTGACAGCTTTCATGAAATCTTCCTGAACAACGAAGTCATGATCGGCACGGATCGCAAACATCCCTGGGAGGGAGGATTTAACAGTGTCAAGACAGAACACCAAGTTTCACTCAAATTCAAATGAAAACTGGAATCCAGGTTACACTGTCTGCATGTGGACTTTCCCATGTCTTGGATGTTGGGAAGAGGAGGGAATTTACCTTCCTGAACTAAGGGAGGACTAAAAAGAAAACTTGTTTGAAGTGTGAGTGAGCATTTACTGTGTTACTCAGCCTGCCCGTGCAGGCAAACCCCGAGTGCACAAATTTTTATGTGGAAAAAGCATAAAATAACATCAACTCTCCAGGCACACGGGTACCAAGAGCCCTGAATTCTCTACAAAAAGGAGAAAAATGGGTGCAATCACTGTTTCTGGAATGTATCTGGTTCTGATGAGACAGTGGGACACATCATGATCAGCTCAGATGAGCTCAAGCAGAACGTTCCAGCAGAACGTTTTTGAGCTCCTGGGTTTAATCCACAGAGGAACAGCTCCAAGATTCAGCATTATCCAAGATTTAGCACATCCAAATGAAGAGTTTAGGAATTACCTGCTTCAGTACAGACATTTCTCAAGTCTGCTCCGTTGAAGCCATCTGAAAGCTTCACGATTGCTTCATAATCTGTTCATAAAACACCAATGCCCGTTAGGAGTAAATCACCTTTCCCGTTAGGGATGCCAATAAAATACATATCCAGCTACCAAACAGCCCCTCGGATTTCAGTGCAAACACAGAGCTGCCCACTGGGCTGATAAATTAACTGGAATCATCAGCTGTGTCACCCCTTCCATTAAAACACAAATGTGTGGCAGCCAGAAGCTCACGTTACGTAATTAAAACCCAAAGTTATCAACTTGTGGTTACAAGAATCAACATGAAGTGCAAAAACTCCCCCCGGTGCAATGTTCTTATCATTTAAATGCTGTAAAAACCCAGAAAACTTATCTCCAAGTGATCATAACTCAGCCCCTTTCCACCTCCAGCACTCCATCTAATAAAGGCATTTATTGTCTTAATATATTAAGCCTGGTATTTTATACACATATATTTACTGAAAGAGTGGCCATGGTTATAATTCAGTGGGAATCAATTTCTAAACCACTGCATCTACTGAACCTCCAGCAAGTTCTGATTTTTGCAAGGCTGCTTATTAAAATTATCACCTCCCTGGAAAACTTCTCAGTTTCCCTTCTGTATAAAATTCAAAACATTTGAATGGAATTTTTTTTTTCTCAAGAATCTAAAAAACTCCTAAAGATGAGAAGTTCTTCAGCTGTGTTTTAATTGCATGTAGTACAATGTCATATAAAAAATTATTTTCGTAATTGGAAAGTTCAAAAACTTAAGTGAGGGGACTAAGCAAGGTTGAACAGTGCAAGGTTTGTGAGTTCAGGGTTTTCAGCAGACACCAGGACTGAAGCAGGAGAATCTCATGCTTGGAACCTGAGCAGGGTTCTTCTCTTTGGATTTTAATGCAACTCCCACCTCACCCTGCTGCTAAGTCCTGGCCTTCTTTTTGGGATATCAGAGCTGAGCATCGCAGTCTTTCCACATCACATTCAGGAATTTAGCAAGGAGCTGACACCTCACCTTGCTGGGTGGCAGAAGGAATGATCCCACCCCGCTCCACTCCAGTGCCAAAGACACGAGAACAGGATGAAATAGAATCACAGAATCCCACAATGGTTTGGGTTGGAAGAGACTTTCAAGGCCATCTCCTTCCAACCCCTGCCATGGCCAAGGGCACCTTCCACTTGCTCCAAGCCCCATCCAACTTGGCCTGGAACACTTCCAGGGATCCAGGGGCAGCCACAGCTTCTCTGGGCACCCTGTGCCAGGGCCTCACCGTCCTCACAGGGAAGAATTCCTTCCCAATATCCCCCCTACCCCTGCCCTCTGGCAGTGGGAAGCCATTCCTCCTTGTCCTGCCACTCCATGCCTTGTAAAAAAGTTTCTCTCCAACAACTTTACCTCAGGTTCATGCTTTGCTTTGGAACTCCTCCTCTTAGCCAGCAGTCACGTGCAGGTTTAAGCCAACACTGCTGCTAAGAAAAGCAATGCCCATCCCTGGCCCTCCCCCAGCTCGCTCCTGCTCTCCCTGTGCTGAGCTGCAGCTGTTGATGCAGCCAGATGGTGACCGGGATCAGTTCCAGGGGCTGCAGGAATCGCTGGTGTCAGCACAGAGGGGGTGGGGGTGGCACGGGGCCCCGGGGCACTGCTGCACTCCCAGGCAGCCAGCGCCTGCTTTAAAGGCAAATCCCAGCCCCAGCTTCCTCCAGGAAAGCTGTGAGGAGGCCCTGTGAAAGCAGGACTCTGGGCAGCTCAGAGGGACACAGTCCTTAAATAAACCTTCCCCATTTTATCTTATCATTCCCCCCCTAGGCTCCTGAGGGAACGATCCACACCACTTCCCAGGCTGCAATTTTCCTTACGCCATCTCCAAACTCCAAGGTTTCTCCCTGACTTTTAAAGATTGTTGCTTTCAGACTTCTTCACTAACAATATTTCTTTCATTGAGGGGTGAATGAAAACACTCTTTACTCGCACTAAGCTGTTCCTTTAGAAACAGGAAACTTCCTGATGAGAACCACGTTGATTTTCCAGTTTCCAGCTGGGCTCCAAGGGTTTATATTCAGTTTTCCTTTTCAAAGACTTAACAACAGTTCAATCAGGGTGCATTAAAAAATAAAAAGAAGTAGAATTCCAAGAGGGGAAGTTGTGTGGGCAGTGTAAAGGTGGGAATACAGTCAGAATGGTTGTAACAACTGTAACTCTTCCCATCTTTACAAACAGCAGTAGCAATGACATCCAGGTAACTCCTACTTACCTATTTCACCATGTTTAGTGATAGGACCTGCGTGAATCTTCAAAATATCTAATCTGGCTTGTTCATTTGGTAGATCGATATCTAGAAAGAATTACAGCTTCAATAAAAGCAGAAACCCACAATTCCCACGGGATAGATCCTCCCTCCAGCCACCGGGAAGCAGAAACTCACGGATTTTTCTATCCAGCCTTCCGGGCCGCAGCAGGGCAGGATCCAGGGTGTCAGGTCTGTTGGTAGCCATGATCATTTTAACTCTGTGCAGAGTGTCAAATCCATCCATCTGATTCAACAACTAACAGGGAACAAACAGAACTTTGGTGTTAAACAACCCCAAACCTTCCTGGTCTGATTTGTTTTCCTGCCTAAGTATTTTCACCAAGATGAAAAGCTTTGAAGATAAGTCAAAAAAAAAATCCTGCAAGGCCTCAAGCTCCCTGAATATTCCATTCCAAGCAATGAGGGGCTGAAGAGAGGCACTGAAAATGCTCTGCCCAGAGAAAAGGACATTGAGCAAAGCTGAGCTCAAACGTGAAACACTTGACTAAAACAATGAGGCAAAGAAAACACTGCAAGGACTAAAGGAGCCAATGGCTGCCTGACACATTTGGATTGTAGTGCACCAAGTCCAGGACACTCCAATTAGACTTGAAGAACAGCCTCTGGAATACTAATCCACACACAGGAAGGCGTTTCATTGTGAGCACTCAAAGTACTTGCTCTTTGATCACAGTGATTTCATTCTCTGTGGAAGGCAGACACATTCTTTTGAACCAGGCAAAGTGTTTGCAAACACAGGCCAAGGAAGGTTCCCATTAGCTTCAGAATTCCTAATTGTCACCAGGGGTTTTAATATTCTCTTCACACAACCCAGTTTACCAAAGCAATTAATACAGAAACAAAGAAATACAACTGCTCCTCCTAGCTTTGAAAATCCAACTCTAACAGTCCAAAAACGTTACAGACTGAGTGTCTTTGGGACTAAAAGGGTCAGAAAGGGGGGCCCTCCAACCTTCAAAGATGCAGGGAGCAGCAGTAAGCAAAAGAAAATATCCCAAAGAATTACAGCAATTTAAAAGATTCAATTCATATCCACATTGAACTCATGGCTGAGTTATCAGGATGTGCAGCTGCCTTACGTAAAAGCAGCACTTAGTTCACTTCTAGTTTAAGATTATGAACCCAGAAAACATTCTGCCAAGCCAGAAACCAGGAAACAATTCACACCTGTGTTATTATTTAATGTGGCTGTTTGGGACACAGCCAGGAACTGGGCACTCACCTCCATCAGAGTCCTCTGAATTTCTCTATCAGCTGATGTGCCTTCGGAAAAGCGGCGCCCACCTGCAGCACACCAAACTCATCAGCTCTGCTACTTGATTTTTGCCTTTCAAACAGGGGTTAATTGGCTTTCTAGCCGATTTCAGCCTTAAAAGGAGAGCCCAGCCACCCCCCCAAACCATGAGCCTTACCAATAGCATCGATCTCATCCATGAAAATGATGCAGGGCTGGTGATCTCTGGCATAATTGAACATCTCTCGGATCAGCCGAGCGCTCTCGCCGATGTATTTGTCCACTATGGAACTGGACACCACCTTGGGAAGGACAGAGGACGTGGATGAGGAGGCTGGAGAGCAAACAGACCCAACGTGTGTGAGGGCAGTGCCATTACACACCTTGAGGAAGTTGCAATCCAGCTGGCTGGCAACTGCTCTGGCCAAAAGGGTTTTTCCTGTACCTGGACAGACGAGAGATTGAAGCTGTTTGATTATGAACTCAACACTGCCTGCCAGTGGCTTAGGAAGGAGGGGGAAAAAAAGGGAAAGGGAGAAAAGGAAAGGGAGAAAAAGGGCAAAAGAGAGAAAGGAGAGAAAGGAGAGAAAGGAGAAGACACAGAAAAGAGAGAGACACAGAGAAGACACAGAGAAGAGAGTGAGAAGAAATTGAGAAGAGAGAGAAGAGAGGACAGAGAAAGGGAAGAGAGAGAGAGGAAAGAGAAGAGAGAAAGAAGAGAGAGAGAAGAGAGAGAGGAGAGAGAGAGGAGAGAGAAGAGAGAAAGAAGAGAGAGAGAGGAGAGAGAGAGAAGAGAGAGAGAGGAGAGAGAGAGAGAAAAGAGAGGGAGAAAAGAGAGAGGAGAGAGAAGAGAGAGAGAAAAGAGAGAAAAGAGAGAGAAAAGAGAGGACAGAAGAGACAGAAGAGAGAGAGAAAAGAGAGAGAAAAGAGAGAGAAAAGAGAGAGAAAGGAGAGAGAAAGGAGAGAGAAAGGAGAGAGAAAGGAGAGAGAAAGGAGAGAGAAAGGAGAGAGAAAGGAGAGAGAAAGGAGAGAGAAAAGAGAGAGAAAAGAGAGAGAAAAGAGAGAGAAAAGAGAGAGAAAAGGAAAAGGCAAAAATAAAAAGGAAAGGGAAAAAAGGAGAAATAAAGAAGGCTCTTGCCACAGCCTGAAATCGACAACCAAGCACTCGTTCCCCTTGGCTGAGACTCACCAGGGGGGCCGTACAGCAGGCAGCCTTTTGGAGGGATAATTCCCACACGCTGGAATAATTCTGGGTTGGTAAGTGGCAGCTCAATGACCTGTGAAGAGACAGAGAACAAACTGAGACTGTGAGTTTTAAAACAGTTAATGATGCACCTGCCAGCCTGTTTCTCATGTATCTGCACTTTTATTTATTGGCAGCATTTTTGTGTGAGAAACAGTTAAGAAAATGTCAGAGATCCTATGGATCAATCCACACCCCTGCCAGGGCTCTGCAATGGCTGGGTCCTCTCAATGCTCTTTGCTCAAATCACATCCCTACTGTCCTAATTCCACTCCCCAGAGCAATCCTGGCAGTTTTTGAGCAAAATTCCAGTCTGCTTTGCTGGCTCTCCCACTTGCTAAAGGGTCTCAGATCCTTTAAACCCTCTTCTCTAAAGGATTATCTTCATTTTAATCCCAATCCAAGCACTTTCAACGAAACATGGAAAGCACTGATCTGAGAGGATCCTTTAGAGCCCCCCATGGTGGTGTAGGACAAACACACAAAAACCACCAAAAAGGTGGTTTTGCCCTGGAAAGCTTCTCTGAGGGCATTTATCAGTGTCTGATGGGGGGTTTGAGGCACTGGGTACCTCCCGTAACTCTCGGATTTGTTCCGACAGCCCTCCGATCTCGGAATAGGAAACATCTCCTGGGTCTTCATGAGACATGTTATAAACCAGTGGATCCACTTCCCTGGGCAAGTATCTGCAAAACAAAGAGTTAAGAGGAGGTGTTTTTCACTGTGCAGACACATTGGTAAATTTATAAAGTTATTCCCGTCGATTTTACAGCAATGTGAAAATTATTTCTTCTCTTCCCACCCCATCTGCTGAAAAAACCAGAAAAAAACCCCAAACCTAGCAAAGTTTTAAAGTTTTAAAACACAGTTTAAAAATGGCTGAAAATACTGTAATTATTTTTCTAAAGGACAACCAATTTCTTTTTAAATCATTTAAAATAGACACACAAGTCTTCCCTCAAAGTAACTGTCCTTCCTTAAGCATTGCTTTGCAGAAAATGTTTACAAAATATTACAGAACTGGCTCTTCCAACCTTTGTGTAATGTTTTTTCCCCCTTTTTATGATGAGAAGAGCAGAATCCTACCTCATAATAGTCAGAGTGGTCATGTCCAGAGCAACTCTTGTCCCTGGCTTCAGCTTACTCTTGTCAAGCTAGTGCCAAAAAAAAAAAGGAATTCTGTTAGAACCCCACTCCAACACAATCCCTGATTTTAGCTGAGATGTTTGCTGGAGTTTGCACTCCTTGCTCCATCCCACACAAGAAAAAACAAGGCTACAGAGTGACACACCAGGCAGTCATTAACTTACCTCCACCAACTTTTAAAATAAAGACTGTTTTCTAGTCCATCATTAATTTTTAATTTTACTGCTGTCAATCTGACTGGATCAGTGGGATCTAATCCCCCCCTCTGCTCCACACAGAAGCAGCTGTTTCAGAATAACTGAACAAAAAAGTTGCACATTTTCCTGTGTCATTACTTCCCATCTTTGAAGTCAGCTGTTCAGTTATTACTCTTTCACCTCGGATGCCTCCTCTCCTGCCTCAGCAGTTTTTCTCTGCTTATTCCATTTTTATGGGATTTTTAAACACATTCCAGTACACCCTGCTGGAATCAAAAGAGTTTCTCACCTTGTGTTTAAAAAACTGATTTCCCCTGAGCTTTAAGGACAAGGACACAGCCCATGCTGGATGGGATACTGGGAAGGAATTCCTGGCTGGGAGGGTGGGGAGGCCCTGGCACAGGGTGCCCAGAGAAGCTGTGGCTGCCCCTGGATCCCTGGCAGTGTTCCAGAATAGTTTGGACAGGGCTTGGAGCAAGCTGGGACAGTGGAAGGTGTCCCTGCCCATGGCAGGGGGTGGCACTGGATGTGCTTTAAGGTCCCTTCCAACCCAAACCATTCTGGGATTCTGGGACGTGGCATCTGCACAAGAAGGATTTCAACAACCCTTTTCCAGGATTCCTGGAAGCTTCCCACTGTCCCTGCTGAGGGATTAATAAAGTCCTTTACTACACGGGTTCTTGACCCTCTGGCAGGGTTTGGGATCAAGCTGTCCCTGCTCCCTTACTGGGGTCATCACTAAGGCCTCTTTCCATCTGCCTTATCTGAAGAAATCCCTAAGAGCTCGGAATTCTCTCGGATTCAACTCTGCCCAACAGATTGAAGTTATTCTGCAGTGAGAAGAAAACAAAGAGAAACCACTTGACCTTCTTAGGTAACGCACTTGAGATAGGGAAGTAATTTTGCTCCCACTTGAGCAGCCTTGGTCTCCTCCCTCCTGAGCAGCAACAGCTCAGCCACGAGGGCTTTGATCAAAAACTCGTCCGTCTAGTCCAGGAGAAATTGCTTGTCTTTGATATTTTGACATTTTGAAAACAATCAGGGGTATTTTTTTTTTTTTTGAGCCTCTGGTAACAAATCAAGGATCTTTTAAGATAAAAGAGTGTTTTTAGTGAAGAATAAACTCCAAAGTGCTGGTTCATCCAAGGACAACCCATTCCTTAGGATTCTCTGTTTCAACACAGAACATCAGGATTACCTCACATGCCCCACAGTGGAATTAAATTTACTTATGTCTCAAACTTCTGTAATGAACATCTGCTTCTCTTCAGAAAGAGAGAGAAAAAACCAGATATGGATAAAGATAATGGCTTTAAACAGACAGAAACTAGGTTTGCATGGGATATTGGGAAGGAATTCCTGACTAGGAGGGTGGGGAGGCCCTGGCACAGGGTGCCCAGAGCAGCTGTGGCTGCCCCTGGATCCCTGGAAGTGTCCAAGGCCAGGTTGGATGGGGCTTGGAGCAGCCTGGGATGGTGGAAGGTGTCCCTGCCCATGGCAGGGGGTGGAACAGGAATGGGTTTTAGGGTCCCTTCCAACCCAAACCATTCCATGATTCCATGGTATTTAATTAAATAATATTAAACCTAAAGCTCAGCACTACGACAGCAACAGCACAGCAACGGTGACATCACACAATTATCACTTTTCATAATAATCAATTTCCAGAGAGTCCAAAATCAGCCAGAAAGACAGATAAAAAGATAAAAGACTCGATAAAAAGAATAAAACACATGCAAGCTCCTGGGGATGCTGTGGATTGTTTTGTCTCCAAAAACTCTGAGGAAGTTACACGAACACCACTACAAAGGGAGAGGGGAGCAGGTCCCAGTGTAAAATAGTGATGTGCACATTAAAGAAGAAAAGAATTCACCCCACTAAGGACTCAGTGGATGAAAAGCAATGCTAATGTTCCACACCAAAGCCAATTTTTAATGAATATTCACACAGATCAATTACCTGACGGCGACAGCCAACCACGTATCTTGGTCCATTCGTAGCCTTCACAATGACTGGAGAGAGAAAATCAGAGAAAAAAACCCAAATTTACTCAATTCACCCTCCGAGTTGTGATTCTGAACTATCCAGAATGTTTTTCTGCCAATAATTTGATCACCAATACTTTGATTCTTTACTTCTCCATAACTTTAACAAGATTTAAACTTCAAAAGCTTCTTATTTTATGGCTGCCCCATCCCTGGAAGTTTTCCATGCCAAGTTGGACGGGGCTTGGAGCAGCCTGAGAGGGTGGAAGGTGTCCCTGCCATGGCAGGGGGTGGAGTGAGATGGGCTTTAAGGTCTCTTCCAACACAAACCATCCCAAGATTCCACGATTTTCACAATCTCAGAGAATGTAACAGCCCAGTGTACTCACATTTCTCCTCTGTCAGCTGTTTAAGAACCTCGCCAACGATCTGTAAAAGAGTAAACCCAGCGTTAGCCCGGGGAGAAATCGACACTGCAGAACTCAGACCCACAGTAACCCATCCCTACCCCATCAGCTCCTCATGTCAAGGTCCCTGTTTGTTTCACCTGGACTGCTCCCACTTTCTCTTTCTCGATGCCAAAAATGGATTTAAAGGTTACCTCCAGGCAGATTCCCTGTCAACGAGCAGCACAGGGTGCCAACACCTCGTTCCCCTCACATACCTGCCCGACGCTCTGCAAGGCCTTGAGATCATTTTCTGACTTCTCGTACTGCTTGGTGAGCTCTTTCAGCTGCTCCCTTACTAGAAAAGGACAGAAACACAGGATTTTGGTAACCCTCGACCCCACAAGAACACGGGACCCGACCCTTTTCCAGCAGCAAAGCAAAGGAAGAGCAAGACTGTGGGACGCCAGCAAATCCAGTAAGTGACCCTTGGGGAGAAGGGAACGGAGGTGGGGAAGGGTCTGGAGCATCAGGAGCAGCTGAGGGAGCTGGGGGGGCTCAGCCTGGAGCAAAGGAGGCTCAGGGGGGACCTTCTGGCTCTGCACAACTCCCTGGGTGCAGCCAGGGGGGATCGGGCTCTGCTCCCAGGGAACAAAGGACAGGACAGGAGGATACGGCCTCAAGTTGTACCGGGGAGATTTAGATTGGACATGAAGGAAAATCTCTTCATGGAAAGGGTGGTCAGTCATTGGGGAAAGGCTGCTGAGGGCAGCGGTGGACTCCCCATCCCTGGAGGTGCCCAAGGAATGACTGGACGTGACACTCAGTGCTCTGGTCTATTGACAAGGCGGTGACAGTCACAGATTGTTCTCGATGATCTTTTCAAACCTAAACGATTCCGTCATTCTGTGACACTCCGGAGCCCTCTCATGGGGACCGGCACCCATCCGCGGTTCTGGCAGCGCCCACCGCCGTCCATCCCCCGCTCCCCGGGGCCCGGCCAGGCCCATGACGAAGCGCGGGCAGCGCCTCGGCCGCCGCGCTCCCTTCTCGGAGCTCCGCGGGGCGCTCAGCGGCGCCCACCCTCCGTCCCCCTCACCGCCCGCCGTGCCCGCGCTCACACTCCTTGAGGCGGCCGTCGATCTCCTTGTGCTCCAGCAGCTTCTTGCGGTAGTCCTGCAGCGCCTTGTCTCTGGGGTCCGCCATGATGAGCAGCCGCCGCTCATAGGGAATGCCGGGAAGGGCCATGGCGGGGGGGAGAGGCCGCTCCCGCCCGGCCCTCAGCGCCGCGCAGCGCCCCCTGCCGCCTCGGAGGACCGCGGCCTGTCGCGACAGGCGGCTGCTGTCGTGAGGAGCCGCGCGCTTCAGGAGCATCGGCCGCGATAGGCACGGGCTGTGCCAGCGCTGAGAGAGGCCGCAGCGAGGGTTAAAGAGCGGCCGCGGCCTTGGGTACGGGCGGAAGGGGAGAGGAGGTGCGGGGAGGCCTCATGGAGGTCATGGAACGGTTTGGGTTGGAAGGGACCTTAAAGATCGTCCCGTTCCACCCCCTGCCACTGTCCCAGGCTGCTCCAAGCCCCGTCCAGCCTGGCCTTGGACACTGCCAGGGATCCAGGGGCAGCCACAGCTTCTCTGGGCACCCTGTGCCAGGGCCTCACCATCCTCACAGGGCAGAATTTCTTCCCAATATCCCATCCATCCCTGCCCTCTGGCAGTGGGAAGCCAAGAAAAGTGTTGCCATTTCACTCCCTTCCCATGGCGTGTCCCCATGGCTCTGCAAGGGACCAGCTGCTCCCCCAGATCTTGCTTTTTTTACCCCGGGAGATCATCCCAAAACATGTGCCAGGGAAGGCTGCTGGCATGGGAAGCCTTTTGGCTGCTGTCACTGCCGGGGAGGGATCAGACGCCTTTTCCTCATGCTCTGCCTCAGAGTGGATGTACTCTGGGTGAAACCCGGCAGGTTTGGTGCTCTAGAATCCCAGATTGTTCTAGATTTGGGCTGGAAGGGACCTTAAAGACCATCCAACCCCTTGCCCTGGGTAGGGACACCTTCCATCATCCCAGGATGCTCCAAGCCCCATCCAGCCTGGCCTTGAAAAGGATGGGGCAGGCACAAAATAATAAGCTTTTGTAATTTAAATCTGGTTAATGTTTTGGAGGAGCAAAGAATTAAAGTATTGGTGATCAGACTATTGGCAGAAAAACACATTGGGTGGTTCAGAAACACAACTCAGAGGGCGAATGAAGGAAATTTTTTCTTTTCTCTAATTTTCTCTCTCCAGTCATTGAGAAGGCTACAAATGGACCAAGATACAAATGGACCAAGTGGTTGGCTGTCGCCGTCAGGTAATTGATCTGTGTGAATATTCATTAAAAATTGGCTTTGGTGTGGAACATTAGCATTGCTTTTCATCCACTTAGCGGGGTCCTTAGCGGGGTTAATTGTTGTCTTCTTTAATGTGTATATAACTATTTTATACTGGTACCTGCTCCCCTCTCCCTTTGTAGGTGGCAGCGGCGTAACTTCCTCGTGGAGACAAAACACTCCACAACACTCCCGGGACCTCCCCATGTCTTTTATTCTTTTCATTGAGCTGAAGCTATTTCTTATTGCCCTGATCTCGATCTGGCTGAGCGGAGCCTGGGGGCTGCACGTTCGTTTGGAGCGAGGGGAGCGTCCCGCGGGCCGGGAGCAGCGAGACCTCTGCCCGGCGAGCCCCGCGTCCCTCGGGTGCCGCTGCCGGGGAGCGCGGCGGTGACCCCGGGAAGCGCGGCGGTGTCCCCGGGGAGCGCGGCGGTGCCCCCGGGAAGCGCGGCGATGACCCC
>VZTA01005830.1:72113-92932 GCA_013398855.1 Mohoua ochrocephala | reverse complement strand
GAGATGGCGGCGGGGATCGTCCTGCTGGGGTTGCTGGCGCTGCCGGCCGTGCTGCCCCGCGGCGCCGAGCGACGCTGCTTCTGCCAGGTGGGCACTGCCCGGGCGCGGGGTGGTGGCAGCGGGATGGTGGCTGGGCTCGGTGACACCGCGCCGCTCGGAGCGTCGGGGAAGGGAGGGTGGGAGGTGTCGGGAGGAGAGGGGTTTGGAGAGGGGTTGATGCGCCAGAGGGAGTTCAGTGGCCGGGTCTGGGGTGCGCTGAGCGGGAAGGACCAGTGGAGCTGCTAGGGCGAGTCTGGAGGAGGGCAGGGAGATGCTCCGAGGGCTGCAGGAGCTTTCCTGTTGTGGAAAGGCTGAGAGAGCTGGGAGTGTTCAGCCTGGAGGAGAGAGGGCTCCGGGGAGACCTTACAGTCCCTTCCAGGGCCTAAAGGTGCTCCGAGAGAGCTGGAGAGGGACCTGGGACAAGGGCCTGCAGTGACAGGACAAGGGGGGATGGCTTCCCGCTGCCAGAGGGCAGGGTCAGATGGGATACTGGGAAGACATACTGCCCTGTGAGGATGGTGAGGCCCTGGCACAGGGTGCCCAGAGAAGCTGTGGCTACCCCTGGATCCCTGGAAGTGTCCAAGGCCAGGCTGGACGGGGCTTGGAGCAGCCTGGGATAGAGGAAGGTGTCCCTGGCCCATGGCAGGGGGTGGAACTGGATGGGCTTTAAGGTCCCTTCCAACCCAAACCATTCCAGGATTCTGTGATTCTCTTCCATGCCATCTTAACTGTATTCTCTCCCTGCTCCCATCAGAAAAGGGGAGTGCTCCGACTTGTTGAGCATTTCTTCCCCAACCACCCAGCTGCCTCTCCTGGGATGTTTCAGGGATGTCATTACTATAATGCCTGGGAGCTGCTCCATCCATCCCCTCTCCTGCCTTGCTGTTCTCCCAGCTCCGCTGTCCAGGGGAGACCGTGGCTACAGCAGGCTCTTGCCACCCTGCCCTGCCCCAGTGTGAGCTGGGCTGCTCTGCTCCTTAGAGCTCTTCCAGAGTTAACACAACCCTTTTTGTGTGCCAGGTGTGTCTCCACCTGGCCCAGTGAGCTGCTGAGGTACAGTAATGAGAGAACTGGGTACAGTCAACCAAGTAGCTGGATTTAGGGAGAGATCACTCTGCAGTTCCTTCTGACATCACTTTGCACAAGCAGAGTGGCTGCCCCATCCTTGGAAGTGTCCAAGGCCAGGTTGGACGGGGCTTGGAGCAGCCTGGGCTGGTGGAAGGTGTCCCTGCCATGGCAGGGGTGGAATCAGATGGTCCTTAAGCTCCCTTCCAACTTGAATCAGCTCTGTGATAAGCACATTTGCCAGATCGAGGAGTGAAGATGTCACAGTGTGTTTAGTGCTTTATTTTGTTGCCTTTGGAAGAAGAGGAAGCTTTTATAAAGGCTACTCTTGCTGTATTAAATTTCCAGTGCTTAAGCGTGGGTCAGAAATTGAGAGTGAAGAAAGAAAACAAATGGAATTACGCTCTTGGCTTTGGCTTTGCCTTCTGAGGGGGCTCCCGACACTTTCAGCTTCCTTTGGAAATGGTAAATAAAAGCTCTGCTGATAAAGAATTGAGAAAACATGCATTTAGATTCTGGATCTCTGCAGGGTTTTTCCTTGCAGCTTCCTGCAAGCGGAGAAGTTTGTCTCCTAAGGATTGAACGTTGAGTCAGGAGTGTGGAATGGGATAAAGAGCCGTAACCAGTAACTGCACTGGCATTCTGGCATGGCAGGGGCTGGCAGGCTCTTTTCCTTGGGCTGGAGGAACTGGCGTGGTGCTCCGTGCCCTGTTGGGTTGTTGCAACACCTTTTTCATTCTGTGCAGCAGCTTGGTTTCCCCTGCAAATGTTTAGGTCGAGGTTTTTTATTACCTTTAGGATAGGGTGTCATGTAGGGCAGTGCTTCTCAGCCTTTCTAACCACCAACCCTTTTAAATCACACCTGAGGGCTGCCTCGTCTCTTTGTTAAAAATAATCTGCTGATCCTCTTGTGCAGAACTGGTCTGGTGGTTTTTTATTTGCCACCAAAGAAAATATAGGGCAAGCCTTAGATGATCTGGTTTGCCCTCCTTTGTTTAGATCCTTGAAGGCCTGGTACAGCTTTTGGTTTCCTCCTGTGAACCATCTCGTGCTCTCATGAGCTGCTCAGCTGAAGAAGTCTTGATGTGGGGTGACTGGAGGAGCTCTGACCTGTCTGTCAGCCTGTGCTGGGACAGTTGTCAAGGGCCACTTTTGGGAGTGCTGCTCCAGCAATATTCCAAGTGCTGACTTCAGCAGGCCGTGATTCTGGAATGGGTGTTGCACTCCTGTCTGTCTGCACCCAGGGCAATGCCTCACCTGCTTTTTGTCACTGTTATTTTATCTCCCTTCCTTAGAGACCAACCAGTCCCGAAACTTTTATTAGAAACATCCGTCTGTTGCTAAAAACACTTGCCTTTCAAATACTGTTTTCTGCTCTCCGAGCTCTGCTTAATATTCCAATATCGAAATTCCCTCAAACTTTACAGGCAGCTCATCCCCCCCCTCGAGATATTCCTGTTTGCATCACAGCTTTAGTCAGCCATGGACGTCTTCTGTATATTCCTGGTAATTATTGTTCATTTGCTGTTTACAGGCTGAGGCAGCTGCATTAAGGATGTGCTGCAGGTGTTTGGCAGACGGGGATTTTGCTGAGGTTTCCGGTCTGGCAGAGGGCTGGTTCCCTTTGGGAATGTTTCTGTGGGCAGGATGCTGTCATTAGGGGTGAGTCTGGGCATGGAGAGTTTCCTCCTTGGTACCTGGACAGGCTTTCAAGCTGTCCTTGCGTTCCTGTTGAATTGGTGTTCACTCGGCAGCCTCCGGGGCAGGAATTCATTCCTAGCACAGTTCTCAGTTCCTCTGGAGTAGCTTCAGGAGGAGTTTCCAGGTGGAGAGAAGCGGATATTTGGAGGTACATTCTGCCCCATTCTGCTCTGCTGTGCTCTGGGGAGATCCCACCTGGAATTCTGTGTCCTGCTCTGTGGTCCTTCCAGAGCAGGAGGGACATGGAGCTGTTGGTGCGAGCGCAGAGGAGGCCACCAAGATGATCAGAGGGATGGAGCAGCTCTCCTGTGAGGAAAAGCTGGGAGAGTTGGAATTGTTCAGCCTGGAAAAGACAAGGCTTCAGGGTTACCTAATCCTTCCAGTACCTGAAGGGAGCTGACAGGAAAGATGGAGAGAGAGGATTTACAAGGGATGGAGGGACAGGACACAGGGAATGGCTTCCCACTGCCAGAGGGCAGGGTTGGATGGGATATTGGGGAGGAATTCTTCCCTGGGAGGGTGGGGAGGCCCTGGCACAGGGTGCCCAGAGAAGCTGTGGCTGCCCCTGGATCCCTGGAAGTGTCCAAGGCCAGGTGGGACGGGGCTTGGAGCACCCTGGGCTAGTGGACGGTGTCCCTGCCCATGGCAGGGGGTGGGACTAAATGGCCTTGAAGGTCTCATCCAACCCGAACCATTCTGGGATGCTGGGACAGCCCTTCAGGCCCTGTGGTTTGACCCCATCCTGAGGCTCCCATGTGAGATTTGCTTTTGTGTGAGTTCTGGAAAACCTTGTCCTTGTTTTCTGGGCAAAAGATGGGGATAAAGCACCTGGAAGGGCAGGTACTGCTTCCAGGGCAGGTGCAGGAATGACTGTCCTCAGCTGGCTGCCAGCAACTTGCTCCAAGTGCCCTGGCAAGGATGAAAGGGAAATAATTTCATGGAATCATAGAATATCCTGAGTTGGAAGAGACCCACGAGGATCATTGAAGTCCAACTCCTTTGTGCAGGGTGACTGCCAGGAAACTTCTGCTGAGGGAGCAGGGAAAGCATCTGCTCCCCATCAGCCTGGGACTGCTGTGGCTTGTCCAGAAGAGCAGGCAGTGCCAGGGAAATTGGTACAGGCTAAACCAGAGTCCTCAGCCTCTGTGGCATTCCTTTCCCTGTGCCCTGTTGTAGCTGTAGTGGGAGATGAAGGAGAAAGTTTTCCTTCTTTCCTGCCTGGCTGTGGTCTGGGGACATAGCAAGAAGAAAGCCTGAAATCCACTGCTTAGGGAATGTTTCTGTGATGTTCAAGGGAGCAGAAAGAGATGGGAAGAGCAGCCTGACACGAGGCTGGGATGGAGGCGAAGGAGGTGGTTGAAGCAGAGGCCAAACCCAGGGATTGATTACACAGAGTCCCCGTGTCGGTGTCGGTGTTCCCTGCCGTGTTACGCACACCAGGTGGGTCCCTCGGAGTTCGGGACTGCGAGCACGTCACCCTCGGAGCTTACTCAGCACCCGGAGCCGCTCCTGCCGCGTCTGTCCCGGCGGCTCCGTTGCATCTCTCCCCCGGTGGGAAAGCCCAGCCCTGCCCGTCAGCCTCCTGCCAGGTTCTCACACCCAGGCGGGTGGAGCAAAACCCATTACTGGGGCTCTGGCCGGTGATTCACGGTGCCGGCAAGCACCTGGCACGTGTTTGGGGACTGGATCCATCCCGTGGTTTATCTCAAACAACTGCTCTCATTGTCGCAGGCTGAAGAATTAGGTAAATGTTTTGTTTGTGGGGTGGGAGGAAGTGTTTTAAGGCACCACCCGCTGGAGGGCACGTTTGACACGTGTTGTAGCTCAGCTGCTCTGGCAGCAGGAGTTGAAGTCCAAAATCAAGTGAGTCTGGCTGCATCCAGGGCTGAAAAATGGGTTCTGGGGTGGTCAAGGAGCAAGAGGGAACTTCTGAAATGAAGACCAAGTCCTGCCAAGTGATCTGAAATTGCCACTTCCCTGAGTCTTAAAGTGGCTCAGCTTAAAGCTGTTTGGTGGTGGCCTCACTGGGGCTTTCACCAGGGCTCTGAGGAGCCTCGCCCCTGGGTGTTCTTGGTGCTGCTTCTCTTCTGTGCTCCTTTGGCTGTGAGCTTGGGTAGGTCGGGCACACACAGGCTGGGGAAATTGCCCATTTCTGCCCAGTCTGACCGAAATCCTTGGAAGAAGGAGGATTGAGCAGAGCTGGAGTTTTCCCAGCACTTCCCCTTTGCCCGTTGCCCCCACAGGTGTGTTCAGGGTGACACTGAGGCTGATCCCACTAATAAACTGGTATTTGGAGAGCTCCAAAGCACGACCCCCATCCAGTCCTAAGGATTTTGGGATCATCTGCAGTGCTTCACTCTGGATTATATTCAGGATGAGGTCGGTTCTGGTTTGAATTGGCCACCAGACACAGCAAAACCAGGCCTGCCCCAAATGGTGCTTCCAGTGGGGAGTTGGTGGGAGCTCCAACGTTCCCACTTCCAGGGATGTCATTTCTTTGGAGTGACATCTTTGTCAAGCGTGGATACAGAGAGCAGCTGAAGATTATCCCCAAATCTTTTTGTAGGCCACTTTTAGACCCAACCTTTAAGCTTCCTGCCTTGAAGGATGCCAAGATTCCAGGAAATAAAAATGTGGTTGGTCGGTGGTTTGCTGCGGTTTCTTGTTTTGATGTGTTTTTTTTTAATATATATATAATTTTGAAACAGCTTTAAATTGGGTAACTGGATTAGCAAATTGCTACTGTTTATTTTTACAGGGGTGATTCAGGTTAGTGGAAAGCTTAAATCACTGTTAATCTTCATTACCATGCAAAACGCAGGACAGGATTCAGTAAATGTGTGAGGGTGACACACTGAGCTTCAGTGTAAACACTTCAAATATGAGTGAGCCTCCAAATCGTGCTGCCTCAACAAAACGGAGTTGTTCCAGTGGGGTAGGGAATTCTGGCTATTTTTTCCCCCACCTCCCCATTTCATGTGACTCTGTGCTCCATTTCTGCCTTCCTCCTCTCAGCTTCATTTCCATGGTGGTAAATAGAATGGTTTCATTTAAGTCGTTGTGTAGCCCTTGCTGAATTATGAGGAGCAGCTGAGGGAGCTGGGAAAGGGGCTCAGCCTGGAGAAAAGGAGGCTCAGGGGGGACCTTCTGGCTGTGCACAAGTCCCTGGGTGCAGCCAGGGGGGATTGGGCTCTGCTCCCAGGGAACAAGGGACAGGACGAGGGGAAATGGTCTCAAAATGCATCAGGGGAGGTTTAGGTTGGATATTGGGAAAATTCCTTCGTGGAAAGGGTTGTCCAGCCCTGGCACAGCTGCCCAGTGGATTCATCATTCCTGGAGAGATTTAAAAGCTCTGTGGAAGTGGCACCTGGGGATATGGTCAGTGCTGGGGGAATGGTTGAACTCAGTGATCTTTGCCAACCTGAATGATTCCAGGAGTCTGTGATTTCCCCGAGGACTCACTGGGGGCGTGGGGGAAGCAAAACTACTTCTGTGTTGAGCAACTTTGTCATCAGCCAGTAATGGATGTGTCAGGAAACCACAGCTGAATTTGTGCTACTTCTTTCTTTGGGGTTTGTTTTTTTTTCTTCAGGGCTTGCACAAAGCCTGTTGAGTTGTTCAGGATGATGCAAGAAGGCTCCATCAGATTCAGACCAGATGTTTTCTTGCCAAATGGCTCTCTGAGGAGAGGAGAGGGACTGTTGCAGTTAATCACAGAATGATGGAATGCTCTGGGATGGGAGGGACCTTAATGCTCATCCCATTCCACCCCTGCCATGGGGCACCTTCCACTATCCCAGGCTGCTCCAAGCCCCATCCAGCCTGGCCTTGGACACTTCCAGGGATCCAGGGGTAGCCACAGCTTCTCTGGGCACCCTGTGCCAGGGCCTCCCCACCCTCCCAGCCAGGAATTCCTCCCCAATATCCCATCTCTCCCTGCCCTCTGGCAGTGGGAAGCCATTCCCTGTGTCCTGTTCCTCCATCCCTTGTAAATCCTCTCTCTCCATCTTTCCTGTCAGCTCCTTCAGGTGCTGGGAGGCTGCAGTTAGGTCATCCTGGAGCCTTGTCTTTTCCAGGCTGAACAATTCCAACTCTCCCAGCCTTTCCTCACAGGAGAGCTGCTTCATCCCTCTCACCAACTTGCTGTGGTTCTGATTAAATCAAATCAGTGGCTGCAGCACATCTGATTAACAACAAGGACTTTCTTTGAGGGCTGTCATTGGTGTCGTTGTTGCCTAACTGGTCCCTTATGCAAACTCCAGCTCTCAGCTCTGTGTTTTCCTGCAGGAATGGCCTCCTGAGGCTCATCCAGAAGGGAATCTGAGCTTGCAGCCCGTGGCTCACAGCTGCCACAGCAGCCATATCCATTCTGCTTAAACTTAACTTGACTCGCTGGTAAAAGGGAAGAAAAGGATGAATTGTTTTATTGTCTGCAGTGTTAAAAAATCCTGGCTGGGTTGTTTATATTTGATTTATCATTTTTGATGGTTTTGATTTTGATTTTATTATTTTTTTCTCCCCCAGGTTACTGGATATTTAGATGACTGCACCTGTGATGTAGAAACCATTGATGCCTTCAACAACTACAAACTTTTTCCTAGACTCAATGAACTCCTGGAAAGTGACTATTTTAGATACTACAAGGTAATTTTCTCAAACACAAATTGTACTTATTTGTGTGCTGCTGGCTTTTTTTTTTTTTTTTAAATCTCCCTTGAACTTATTACTGATCTTTTTAAAATCAGACACCTGCATTTTAACCCTGATCTTTTAAGGGTGCAGTCAGCAAGTTGGACCCTTCTGTTATGAGAAGAATCTCAATAAGGTGCAATGTACTTTTAAGAGGATTTTAAAGCTATTTTCTTATCCATTTTTCCCTCTTAAGCAACACATTAATGAAAGGACTTCCTTTGGTGAGCTGTGATTTAAAGATGTTGATGACCAGTGATCCATAATGAGAGGATTCACGGTGACTCCCCACTGACGTGGAGAACCTGGATTTGTTACCCCACACTCAGGCTCAGTGATGGCTGTTCCTGCCAGACATTCCGTGGATCAGATTCCATGAGCTGGATTCTGCTCCCATTCACTCAGATTCCCTTTATCCCCCTCTCTTCCAAACCCACCAAATCTTGTTAAATGTTAATTGTTTTGGGAGAATGATGCTTGATACCAAGTCACGGAAGAGAAAGGTTGGGATTTGTTAAAGAAGCTCATGTCCTTTCCCCTTCCAGGGTTGGGATTTGTAACAGAAATGCTGAGATTGCTCTGAATGAAGCATGGAATCCTGGAATTCCAGAATGGTTTGAGTTGGAATGAGTTGGATGAGCTTAGAGCTCATCCCATTCCACCCCCTGCCATGGGTGACACCTTCCACTAGCCCAGGTTGCTCCAAGCCCCGTCCAACGTGACCTTGGACACTTCCAGGGATCCAGGGGCAGCCACAGCTTCTCTGGGCACCCTGTGCCAGGGCCCCACCACCCTCACAGGGGCAGAATCTCTTCCCAATATCCCATCCAGCCCTGCCCTCTGGCAGTGGGAAGCCATTCCCTGTGTCCTGTCCCTCCATCCCTTGTCACCACTCCCTCTCCAGCTTTCCTGGAGCCCCTTTGGCCCTGGAAGTGTCTCTGAGCTCTCCCTGGAGCCTTCTCCAAGTGAACACCCCCAGCTCTCCCAGCCTGGCTCCAGAGCAGAGGGAGCTCTGGCCCTCAGAACATTTTGGAATTATGGAAATGTGTGTGTGGGAAAGCACCAGGAGAAAGCTCCAAGCAAGGATTAAAAGGATTACCTGTGCTGATAACAAGGACATGAGTGATGCCATCAATCTGGGTCACCAAGGAATTGCCGGCGTGGGAACAACCAAGCACAGAACACGGATTTCTCTTGGAGACCTGGAGGGTGGAAGGTTGGCTTGGCCTCATGGAGGAGATGTGTTATTTCACAGGATGATGTGTTATTTGCAGGTAAACCTCCAGAAGCCTTGTCCTTTTTGGGATGACAACAGTCACTGTGGGATGAGAGACTGTGCTGTGCAGCCCTGCCCCTCCGTAAGTACCAGCTCCATTCTTCTACATCTCTTTGTTTGGGTTTAACTTTCACAGACCAAGAGCAAACAGCAGCCAAGTGACTGACTCTTGTAAAACTGTGGCTCTGATGGAGCCTTCATGGGTGCAGCAATACTGCTGGCCATAAGAAAGGCTAAAATATTAAATTGTCAGAGTTTTGAGACAGGCTGGGATTTTAGTAGCTGACCCTCTGCAAACAGCCACAAACTTCTCCTGGTCCCTCTTTTATTTTTTCCATTAGTAAGAATTTTTAGGGCAACTCTATTACTGCTTTTGTGTTAATTGACAGAATTTTAACCCCCTGTTGCCCCACGAGCTGCACTGTTTTAGTTTTGGCTGATGAATTTGACTAAGAGCTTTCCAGCCCTCTTTCTTTTAGGAGAAATGGCTGTTTCAGCATCCTATTTCCCAGGGCACTCTTGTCCCTACATCCTGGACAAAAGGGTTTTGTTCCCTCAGCTGTAAGAAAACATCCTGACTGCAGGTGTGTGTCCAAAAAGAAGGGGGTGAGAAGGTGAGGCAGTCACAACTTGGTGGCTGGTGGTCCATTTGGGGACATTTCACATTTTGGTGTTGACAGCCAGCACAGACTGTCTTACTCTCTCACTCTTGGCTTCTAAAATGGAATGATGATTTTTTTTTTCACCTCAAAATAACCCGAAATGTTGTTTAAATACTTTTTTTTTTTTCCCCTCCTTAAAAACTCTATTTTTGGTACTGATTATGATTAATGTGATGGAGTTCTGTTACAGTTACCTAAGTTTTAGCTGAAAGTTGTTCTTATTTTAAGAACTGCCTGTCCCTCCTGTTCTTAATTATTTTGATTTGGGTCCATTTCATCCTGAAATCAATAAAAACAACTCCTATTGCTTAATTTTTCTCTTCCTGTGCTCCTTGCCCTCATAGTACTTGCTCCTGCAGTGTAGAAGTGATTTTATTGCCTTCCTGCTCCTGGAGAAAATGGAAGTTGGGGAGAATTTAGGGGCTGGCATTCCGTGATGGAATGGTCAGAGGGAAGTTTGGAATGTTGTGTATCAGGGGCTGGTGGATGCAACATCTGAGGAGGCACCTGGGCTCCTGCCAGGAAGGTGATGCCAGACCTGGACTGACCAGAGGCAGCTCCAGCTCCTCTGGAGTTTATGTTGGCTTTCCCAACTTCCTGCTTGGATAAGCAAAGCAGAACCTGATGTAGCAGCCTTTGAAGGCTGCAGACCTTTGGAGAAGAGCAATCTTGCTGAAAAATCAAAATAAACCACTGGGAATATTGCTTTTCCTTGGTCTGGGGAGGAGCAAGGAGTTGGAAGTGTTGTGAGCCGGGCTGAGTGCTTTGATCACCTTCTCACCTCCAGCAGCTGGGGTGACATCCCAAATCTTTCCCAAAGATGAGGCTGAAAGGTCTCAGCAGCCCCACATGGCACATGCTTTGTTTTCTCTTTCAGGATGAAGTCCCTGATGGAATCAGGTCTGGAAGTTACAAGGTGGGTGTGTCTGAGCACTAAAGGATGAGGTTTATTTTTGCCATAGAACTGATAAGGTTGGAAAAGGCCTTTAAGGTCATCGAGTGCAACTGTGACCCCACCACCCCCATGCTCGTCACTAACCCATGTCCTCAAGTGCCACAACCACGTGTTTCTTGATCACTTCCAGGGATGGCAACTCCATCACTGCCCTGGGCAGTCTGTTCATTGCCTGACAACCCTTTCCATGAAGAAATGTTCCCTAATATTCAACCTAAACCTCCCCTGGTGCAACTTGTGGCTGTTTCCCCTTGTCCTGTCCCTGTTCCCTGGGAGCAGAGCCTGACCCCGCCCCGGCTGCCCCCTCCTGTCAGGGACTTGTACAGAGCCACAAGGTCCCCCCTGAGCCTCCTTTTCTCCAGGCTCAGCCCCTTTCCCAGCTCCCTCAGCCGCTCCTGGGGCTCCAGACCCTTCCCCAGCTCCGTTCCCTTCCCTGGACACGCTCTGACCCCTCAGTGTCTCTCTTGTCCTGAGGGGTCCAGAGCTGCCCCCAGGATTTGAGCGAGGGTCAATCTATGTCAGGATGCTCTTTAGGCCTAAATTTTTACCCTCTTCAAGTGCTTGGGATGCCACAGAGCCTCTGAGGTGGCTGTCCTGGAGCCAGGTGTTCCTGACATCTCTCCAAGAGCAGGTGTCACCAGGCACAAAAAGCTCCTACGGCAGTGCCAGAGGCTGCCCCGAGTCCCCGCAAGACTCGTCACCATTGCATAAGCCTTTGGATATCTGCAGACATCCTGTGGAAACACAGGGGTGGGGTGAATCATGAAAGGGTTTCTGGGGCTTAACCTGGATAGTGCATTAAAGGCAGAATTGAAACAGCAAAAAAAAAAAAAAAATTCCTTTTTAATCCTCATCCCTCCCCACCCCTTTGCTTTCCAACCCAGTATTCGGAAGAAGCCAATAACCTCGTGGAAGAATGTGAAGAAGCCAAGAGACTCGGAGCTGTTGATGACTCTTTGAGGTTTGACTTCTTTCTCCATGATCCCTCCTTGTCCTGAAGGAAAGCTGGGATCAGTGCTCTCTCTCTGAGGGCCTTTCCCCACGTTTTTTGCAGCACGGAAACGCGGCAGGCGGTGCTGCAGTGGGCACGGCACGACGACTCCTCGGACAGCTTCTGTGAGGCTGATGGTACGGGCACCTGGGAGAGCTGGCAAGGCTTGGAATGGGATCTAAGCACTTCTGCAGGACTTCAAATCATGGAATGGTTTGGGTTGGAAGGGACCTTAAAGCTCATCTCGTTCCACCCCCTGCCACTGGTGACACCTTCCACTATCCCAGGTTGCTCCAAGCCCCATCCAACCTGGCCTTGGACACTTCCAGGGATCCAGGGGCAGCCACAGCTTCTCTGGGCACCCTGTGCCAGGGCCTCCCCACCCTCACAGGGGACAATTCCTTCCCAATATCCAACCTAAATTTCTCCTCTGGCAGTGGGAAGCCATTCCCTGTGTCCTATCCCTGCAGTTCCTGAGGTAGAGCTCCTCTCTGGCCTCCCTGTTGCCTCTTCAGATCCTGGAATGTTGCTATGAGGTCTCTACACAACCTCCTCTTCTCCAGACTGAACAGCCCCAATTTCCAGGCCAAAGTGTAATATTTCAGCAAACCTGGATCATAAATAGCATTTCTGCTCTTTTCCACCCTCCTGACCCTCAGCATTTTGAAAATAATACACAAATATTCCTGATAAAGCTTCCTTGCTGCTCAGGGCCTTGCTGTGTTGAGCAAGGTGGGGGAGAGGTGGCTGGATCAGCCTTGGGAAATGTCATTTTCCCTCAGGAAATCCCTGTCCCTGAGGCAGCACTCTGCTCCACAGACATCCATTCTCCTGATGCCGAGTACGTGGATTTACTCCTGAATCCAGAACGTTACACTGGCTACAAGGGGCCGGATGCCTGGAAAATTTGGAACAGTATTTATGAAGAAAACTGCTTCAAGTAGGTGCTTTGGGGGGCAAGTTCCACCAGCCTGAGGGTGCTGATTTCTGCAGAGGGGCAGAAATGAATCCTCATCTTCCTCATCTTTGCTCCAGTGCCTGTGCCAGGGTGGGATACACCAGGGACAAGTCACGTGGCTGTCCCAAAGGAAGACATTTGAGTTTTCCTGCCTGTTTTTCTCTATAAAAAGAAGAAAACACCACCAAAACCCCACAGAAACCACATTTGGCTCTATCCTTTCCCTTCCTGAGCAAAGCTAAAGCGTGGAAGGGGTTTTTAGATCCCCTCAGGCTGTTTGACTGCAGAAGTAGCTACTTCTGCTCTTCTCTGTTTGTGCACACGAGGAGACAGTAACTTATTTACATATCTTATTTAAATGATATTTTTTCCCCCTCCTAGGCCTCAGAATGTAAAAAGACCTTTGGCATCTGGCAGAGGTGAGTCATTTATTTATCTCACTAAGTGGGTTAGCAGTGAACTGATCTCAGCTCCAGGAAGAGTAAATGTTCTCTGGGCTCCTTCTCCTGCTGGATGAGAAATACCTTGTAGCTCTTGACCAAGTGTAGAATTTCATGGCACCTGGAAGTGGGTTTTTCTAGCATCCATTGTGGAAAAAGAATGCCTGATCTTCCAGTCCTGGAAAAAAACCGTGAGTTTTGGAGGGACTGGGAGCAGGGCTGACCCCTGAGCTCTCCCTGGGTCCCTGGTTTCTGTACTTGGCAGTGCTAAACCATCTGTGAAGGATTGAAATGAGAACCTGGCTGGGATGGAAGGAAACTACCCAGGAGGAGAAGCTCTGCCCTAGAGCCAAGGCCAGGCAGTGTAAATGAAAATAGGGAAGGGGTTTGGAAACGTGAGAACATCCTCAGCCTCCAGCAGTACCCTGAGCTCCTCATTTTCCCCTAAATTATGGAGGTGTTTACCCCCCTCCTTTGACCCTGGTGCAAAGCAGTGGCTCCTCCTCTTTTCTCCTCTTTTCTCCTCTTTTCTCCTCTTTTCTCCTCTTTTCTCCTCTTTTCTCTCTCTTCTCTTCTCTTCTCTTCTCTTCTCTTCTCTTCTCTTCTCTTCTCTTCTCTTCTCTTCTCTTCTCTTCTCTCTTCTCTCTTCTCTCTTTTCTTTCTCTTCTTCTCCTGCTGAAGGGAATGCACAATGTCCCTGGAAATATCAGGTTTTACTTCCTTTGCAAATATTGATCCCTCCTGCATTGGTCTGGTTACTCAGCACCGTTGCTCATCCGGTGTCCTCGCTGCTGCACTTGGAGTTTTCCGTGTTCAGAACATTTCCAAACCTCCCTGGAGAAGCTCCTGCTCTTGTCAGAGCAGATGAACAGAGCAGTGCTTGTGCTTTGGAGCTGGATTTTGGTTGTGTGTAATGTTTTTCTCCTCTTCTTCTCTTTCTCTCCCTCCACCTCTTGTGCTTTTTTCCACCAGGAGATGACGGAGGTGAGTGGCACTGTTTGTTTTTACTGATAACAGAAACAAATGGGGTGTCTTTATCTGCTGCCACAAGCTGTGCCATTAGATAATGCACCTGCTTGGCAAAAGTATTAATCAGGAAAACCAGAAATTAGAGTCATGGAATCATAGAATATCCTGAGTGAGATCACAAGGATCTTGGAGTCCAGCTCCAGGCCCTGCACAGACACCCCAACAACTCCACCCTGGGCATCCCTGGGAACATTGTCCAAGCACTCCTGGAGCTCTGGCAGCCTCGGGGCCGTGCCCATTCCCTGGGGAGCCTGGGCAGTGCCCAGCACCCTCTGGGGGAAGAACCTTTCCCTGCTATCCAACCTAAACCTCCCCTGACACAGCTCCAGCCCTTCCCTGGGTCCTGTCCCTGGTCACCTGAGCAAAGAGATCCCTCTGAGCTCCCTATCCCATCCCATCCTCATGTGAAGGGCTTAAAAAGTCCTCCAGCATTTTTTTAAGAGCACAAGTCCTGTTTGAAGGCAGTCACTGAACTGTGGGAAGCCTTTGGGGACAGGAATTGTCCTGGGGTTTTTTCCAGTGCTTATTACTGAGAAAGCTTTGAACAGACTCGTAATCCCAACAGCCTCTGAAGCTGTAGGAGCTGGGTGCCCAACTCCCTCAGGCCCTGGGAAGGGCTGTTCCCTGGAGATCTCCATTCCCCACAGCATCTTTTTGTCTCCAAACCATCCCCAAATCCTGATTCTCCTGATGGCTTCCAAGCACGGAGCAGGGATAGCGAAACCCCAGCTCGTGGGACTCTGCACGCTTGGCTGCACTCGGTGGTTTTTTGGTTGGTTGGTTTGTTTGTTTTATAAAAACATCCCTCTCCCCACCGTGCCCAGAAGAGGAAAGCAATCCCTGATCCTTGTTTTTCCCAACACTGAGCTGTTCTGCCCCCCCTTCCAGCCCCTTGGGGGAAGCCCACGTGCTGTTTTGAGCTGCTGCCACGCCGTGTTAGAGAAGCATCAGTCACAAGGGTGGGCAGGAAAACTCTTTTCATGCTCTTTTAATGCTCCTTTCCCAATTTCTGCAAACTGGAGTGGGCAGAGGGTCCTCTGGGGCCAGCCTGGGAGGTGGATTCAGGGCATCAGGCTTGGGCTGTACCCTCACTGCTGTGTTTTCCTTTCTTTTCCAGGGCACATGTTTTACAAGTGGCTCAAAGGTAATCCTTGGTCTGAACGTGGTTGCTCTTCCTGGGATGGACACAAAAAGGCCAGGGAGTGGGTGGGATAGTGGCCACACTCAGTGGGATCACAGCCAGGAGAATTGAAAATCCAGTGGGTGCTTTCAGTGTGTTTTCAGTGTCTTAAACTGCCCCTTTCTTTGCAGGGGTCTGTGTGGAGAAAAGAGCTTTCTACAGGCTCATCTCTGGTCTCCACGCCAGCATCAACATCCACCTGTGTGCCAGGTACCTCCTGCAAGGTAAATCCTGCTTCCTGCCCCAGCTCTCCTGCCTCCCTCCAGAGCTGACACTTCCATGGCTCTGCTAAGTGCTGCTTGGAGCCTGTTCCAGCAGGATTCAGGCCTCCTTGTGCTGCTCCCAGCACACGGCTGTGTAACAGGATTAGGGATGCCTCCAGGTCTGACAGGGGCTGGGTCGTGCTCTGTACCAGGACTTCCAGCACATATTCCCTCTGCTCTTCCTCCAAGGGTATTTTGGGGTGGGTTTCTAACTGTGGGTCGAGGCTGTCCCTTCCCAGCCTGGTTTTGTGATGGTCAATTCAGCAATAACCTCACCTGGATTGGGAAACGCTTGGCTGGGCTTTCCCAAGGCCATTGATCCACTTCCAGCAGCCATTTCCACTATTTCCATTTCCACTTCCATGGTTTAGTCCATAAGTAGCTGTCTGAGGCATCCCAATTTCAACCCTGGGTTTCACAATCAAGGTAATAGCTGTTGGAATTTGGGCAAGTCAATTAGATTGAACCAAGTAATTGGATTTAAGTCTCCACAGCCCACGTGGGCCTCACCTCGATGTGAGTTAGGCCATGTTGGAGTTGGGATAATGTGGGAAACATCAGAGGCAAGAGATGAGTTGGGGCTGCAACATCACCCTGCTCTGACTTTTACATCTTCCACTACGTGTTTTATATAATAATCTTAAATACACAGTGGGATGAGCCACAGAAATAACCTTTGTGGGCTCGAAAATGGAAAATAGAGGCCAGTCCCCTCCACTCTTGCTTTTCCATATCATCAGGAATTCTCTTAAGGTGTCTCTGTTCGTTAGGAAGACTTAGGAACCCCCCTGAGAAAAGTCTGCAGGAGTTTTGTGTTTGCTGGGGGTTGAGTTGGGTTAAAATCGTGCCTCCCTTGAACAATTTTCAGGCAAAATTTCTTCACTGGGAGGGTTTTCAGGCACTGGAAGGGGGTGCCCAGGGAAGTGGTGGAATCACCATCCCTGGAGGTTCAAGGAATGGATGTGGCACTCAAAGGCTGGGCTCAATTTTCTTGAATGTCTTTTCCAATGTGGTTTTGGGTCAGTGACTTGGAAAAGCTGGGATCTCCCTGGCTGGAATCCACATTTCCCTGGAGGGAGGAGATGAACCAGAACTAAACCCCTCCACCTCACGTCTTTGGGGTTTTTTTCCGTCTCAGATACGTGGTCGGAGAAGAAATGGGGCCCCAACATCACAGAGTTCCAGCAGAGGTTCGACGAAGTCCTCACCAGGGGAGAAGGGCCCAGAAGACTCAAGAACCTCTATTTTCTGTACCTGATCGAGCTGAGGGCCCTCTCCAAAGTGCTGCCCTTCTTTGAGCGCCCGGGGTTCCAGCTGTACACCGGGAATAAAAGCCAGGATGCAGAAATGAAACACCTGCTGCTGGAAATCCTCCATCTGGCCAAGTAATTGCACTCGGTACCCGGGGACGGTGGCTCTGGCAACATCTCTGAGTGTGCTTAACCTGTAAAGCTCCTAGAAAGGCAGGTTCTGGGTTCCTTGCTGGAGTGATTTGTGCAGTAGAATCGTAGGAACGTGGAATGGTTTGGGTTGGAAAAGACCTTTTTGAGGTCATCAAGTGCAGCCCCCTTGCAATGAGCAGGGACAGAGTACCAGGAGTGAAGTTTTGCTGGGAACGCACGAATATCTGTATGCAAATTGCAGAATTTGGGTAATTAGTCCCACGGTTTAATAGCCTTGGCTGCCTTTTGGATTTAGCAGAATTGAATTTAATAACTGCCTACGTGTCAGCCCTAAAATTGGCTACCTGTGTGACTCATCTGTGGGATACCAGGCCTGGCTTCGTGTTTGCAACTAGAAAAACATCCTAAATATCTTGGTAACAGAGGTTTGGGCTGTTGGATGGAGTTTGGAGTAAAAGGAATGGAAGATACTGGAAGCAGACAGAAAAGGGTGTCTCCTAAAGTGCTCAGGTTTTGATTTATTTTGTCACCCTCCCGTGCTTAATGTCTGTCAGAAAACACTGAAATTGCTTAAAAACCATCAAGAAATTGCTGAAAATGTCTCCAAGGTGAGATGCCAGCTCAGATTGGAGGAGATAATAGAATCCCAGAGTGGTTTGGGTTGGAAGGGACCTTAAATCATCTCATTCCATTCCCTTGGGGTTGGATGGAAGATGTCTGGAGACGTCCAGTGGCTCCTACCTCTGTTTATCCCCACCCCTGACTGCAGCCACACAACCAACGTGGGCAGAAACCAAACTGTCTCCATTCCCTTCCAGGTCCTTCCCGCTGCATTTCGATGAGAACTCCTTCTTTGCAGGGAATAAAAAGGAAGCTGCTAAACTGAAGGTAATTGCTGCCAAGGACCCCACTGCTCCTTTTCCCTACCTCAATCCCACTGAATTCCAGGATTCATTTGGATTAACACCTGGAAGGAGCCCTAGTTAGTGCATAACCATGACCAAGGTGAATGTCTTTTCCCCCAGGAGGAATTCAGGCTGCACTTTAAGAATATTTCCAAGATCATGGACTGTGTTGGTTGCTTCAAGTGTCGGCTGTGGGGGAAGCTGCAGGTGAGGGTTGGTCAGCAGTGCCTGGGAGCACCTGGTGCTGGGACTGGTGTGGATGTGGCCCTTGGACACCAGTCAGCTCCTGGATACAGCTCAGGGCTGCTGGAATCCTCACCTCTGCAGGCAGCAGGTGATTCCAGCTTGCTCGGCCTGGAAACTGGGATAACCCAAGAGGGAAGAAGGGGGTGCAGAGCCTGGGTTAAGTGAAATCCTCTTGCCCTCTTAAAAAATGATGTTGCCCAGGTGGAGGGAAGTTTGGAGCTGCTGTTCAGTGATCCTGTTTGATCCCTGCACAGACACAGGGCCTGGGCACAGCGCTGAAGATCCTCTTCTCAGAGAAGCTCATCGAAAAGATTCCCGAGAGCGGCCCTTCCTATGGATTCCAGCTGACCAGACAAGAAATTGTGGCCTTATTTAATGCCTTTGGAAGGTGAGTTGGAGGCTTTGCCCTCTACTTTTGCCCAGGTTGCTGTGTTACATCCAGTTTGGGCTCTAATTTCAGTCCTCAGCAGTTTTGGTGGGGACTCTTGCTCTTGTCATAGTCTGATATCAGGTGGTGTCGATGTGGAGTGCAAGAGTTGGAATCATTTAAAGTATTCTTTCTTCTCTACATTTCTGTAAGGAATTCAAGGAAGTATTTGTGCTAAGATAGAAGGAATTTCATCATTTTTTAGGGGCTGTGTGACTCTGTCCTTGGAGCACATTGTCCCAGGCAAGGGCTGCTTTCCTCAAGCCTCTCCTGCAGGTTGTTCCCTTGCACCAGTTCATTCCTAGATCTGTTTGCCCTGATCGAATTGCACAGTCCAGCCCCTGAGGAGAGCTGGATGAAGAGTTTTTTTGCAGAAAAGGAGGATAATGAGGCCTTTAGGAGGGGATTTCAGGACACTCTGGTTCTACAGGAGCTCTTGGTGATGTTGAGAGACCCAACAGGAGTTTCTGGCAAACGGGTTTTTCCAAGGATGAGTTCCTTAACATCCTGTTCCACTGTGATACCCAGCTTTAAAAAGAGGCAGGGGAATTAGTGAAGGGCCTGGTTGGAACCTTAACCTAATTTAGGTGGAATTCCAAATCCTCTCTTCCCAAGAGCTGCTGGAAGCTTCACTCAGCACAGCCCCTTTCTCCTGGATTTTAAATAATTCACCCCACGGATGTTGCTGTAACCTTTCCCTTCTGCTCTCCTCGCACACAGGGTTTCAACCAGCGTCAAAGAACTGGAAAACTTCAGGAATATCTTACAAAACATGCGGTGAATTCCATGGAGAAAGAGAGACTTGTGGACAAACCACCATCATTCCATCCCACTCTGACTTTAACCATGGAAAACCACTTGCTGGGGCTCCTGTTCCCAGCTCATTGTCTGTAACCTGCTGAGGAGATATTTTGTACAAGGGAAAGAAAAAAAAAAAAGCTATTTTTTTTTTTTGGCACAAAAGTGGGGACTATATGTAAATTTTATTTTCTATATTGGAAGATCATTTGGAATAACTCTTTGAAATGTTGCTGTGCTATTTGGATGGATCACACCCATGGCTTTGCCTTCAGAAGTTGGAGGGTAGGGTAAGAACTGTGCCATTGAATAAATTTGGGGGAAATTCCTTGTCTGCTCCGTGATTCCACCCAGCCCCTCACTCACAGGGTGCCTACACCAACTTCCTGCTGCATAAACATAACAACTTCAAGGGATTGTAGGAACTGCTGCTGTCCCAAGGTGAATTCCTCTTCTTTGGGAAACGTTCTTGTGGGAACAGGCAGTTCCTGGTGCTCCTTGCACCCACGGAAGGCTGGGAAGATGCACCAGGAAGGATCATGCTGGAGGAACCCCCCCTCTTTCCATGTGGCACTTGGAGGCTGCCATTCCTCCCTGGGGAAAAGGAGAACCCACCATCAGCTGCACCTGACTGTCTGTGGGGCAGCAGCTGCTGCCAGGACCCCAATCCCAGCCCTCTCCCGGCCTTCCTGCCCCTCCCAGCCTGTGCAAGTGGGTTTGGGCTCTTTGGGGATCTGCTCCCTGGAGGCAGGGCTGAAATGGGAAAGGAGGTGCCAGGCACGGGGCTGCTGCTCCTTGGAGCGAGGCACAGGGGGATCCTGCTGCTCCGAGGACAAGCAGTGGGGCAGAGCTGCTGGGAAAGGGCAGAGGGTCCCTCCTGGGGTGGGCACAGCCCCTGGATCCCCCAGAGCCAGAAGGGGTGAGATTCCCTGTTCCTGCTTCCAGCCAGGCCCCAACTGCACCATCCAACATCCAACAAGGCAACAGGGACAAAGGGCAGGCTCGGGTGTGGGCAGTGCTGCTGGAAAACAGAGCCCCCGAGCCTGGATCTGCGTGGAAACCCCTCTGCTTCCCACCCTGCAATGTGGGAAGAGCAGGAAGGGGCAGCGAGTGCTCCAGCAGAGCTGCTGCTGTTCAGCTCGAGGCCGTGTGGATGTGGATAAACCTGGGCAAGGAACAAGGGAAGCTCCGGGGGTGGAGCTGGGGCTTTCAGCTCCTCCGTGCTGCTGGGGCTTTGGGGATCCAGCCCTAGGAAAGGACAAAACCAGAAGTGTCTCTGACCAGCCCTGGGAGCTGCTTTGAGCACTTTGTACCTCACGAGATGGAGACCCAGAATCATGGAATATCCTGAGCTGGAGGGACCCACAAAGATCATGGGGTCCAGCCCCTGGCCCTGCACAGACACCCCAACAACCCCACCCTGGGCATCCCTGGCAGCGGTGTCCAAACCCTCCTGGAGCTCTGGCAGCCTCGGGGCCGTGCCCATTCCCTGGGGAGCCTGGGCAGTGCCAGCACCCTCTGGGGGCAGAACCTTTCCCTGATCTCCAACCTTAAACCTCCCCTGACACAGCTCCAGCCGTTCCCTCGGGGCTGCAGCCAGAGAAACACCAGAGGATAAAGCCCCTGTGGGGCTCAGCCCTCAGAGCCCCCCCCTCAGCAATCAGATCTGCCAGGTCCTGGCAGGGCACAGGGGAGCACAGGGCCACACCTGGAGCTGGCTGGGGCACCCTGGGAGCCATCCCAGCACAAAAAGTTCTTTTTTTTTTTTTTTTTTTTAAATTTCTTTAAACAG
>VZTA01005830.1:58061-72010 GCA_013398855.1 Mohoua ochrocephala | reverse complement strand
AAAAAAAACCCAAAAAAAAAAAAAAAAAAAAACCAAAAAAACCCCAAAAGAAAGTTTAATGAAAGGCAACTATGCATTAAAAAAGTCATTGTAACTTCTCAGCTATAAATTACTTCAGTAAAACACGGGACCGGCCCCGGGAGGAGCCGGAATCAGTTGGGAATCCAGCGGACAAAGAGGAGTAAAACCCAAATGCTTGGCCAGTCGCTCAGGGGTCCCATCAGCAACGAGGCTCACTGCCCTGACCTGCCATCCCCAATCCAGGAAGATCATCGTAGTGTGGGTGTGTGCTTCAGTGCAAGAGGAACAACGAGCCTGTAGCCCTTGGATTTTGTAGGATTTTTTTAATTATTCTTTTTTTTTTTCTTTTTTTTTCTTTTTTTTTTTTTTTGCACTACACTCCTTTCCCTCCAAAGTAAAACTTAAAGTGCTCCTAGTGCTTTGGAATTTAAGCAAGAACAGGGGCCACGAGTGTCACTTGCTGTCTTTGGAGACTTATGGGAGCAGAAGGAAGGGTGACAGTGCCTGGCCCTTCACCAGCTTTGCCATAAGCCAAGCAGGGGTTGAGATGGAGCGACCCGTTCCTGCCAGGAGACAGGGGAGCAGCCGGGGCGGAGCTCTGGGCCAGGGACTCGAGCAAGGGAAGTGCTGAGAGTTGCCATCTTTGCCTTCTCCAAAAAAGAAGCAGGACTTGCTGCTTTTTTGGGCCAGCACGAGCGCAGGAGCCGAGCAGGGAGAGCACAGGCCACGCACAGGGACAGGATGGGGACGGTGGCACGAGTGACACCGAGCTCAGCAAAGCCCCAGGGGAGTGAGGGGGGCCAGGCTGGTGAGGAGAGGCTGGGGCTGCCCCCGGGGCTGGGGGTTTCTCTCACACACAGCTCTCACCACCGAGGCCGCCCCAGGTCCCAAACCATTGTCCCAGCACAGCGTTCCCTGTCCCCCAGTGTCACAGCGGGCTCGGAGCAGCACGAGGCAGGTTAAAAGCAGTCCCAGGGTGGATTGGCCCCATGGCCAGAGCAGCTCCCTCCCTGCACCGGTGCCTTCATCCAAAGCTGCTCCGCTCATCCCCGCGGCTGGCTCAGGGACAAGCCAGGAATAACACCAAGTCTCATCTCCCAGAGCCCAGGCCAGGTCAAACTTGGCTATTTTGGTTAAGGAAAGACAGAGGGACCTCTCCCAGCCTGACCCAGCTCGGGGGGCAGTGGGAGGGCAGAGCAAGGAGCCCAGGGAGCAGATCCCTGCGCTTTCTGCCCCTTCCCTCGGCAACAGCAACGTTCCACAGGCAGCCACGCACCCCCCTGCACCTCAGTGGGGACCCAGCAGTTCACATTCACTTCAGGTTAAAACTCTTGGTTATCTGCTAAATGCAATTTAATACTGAGGGGGACGAGGGGAGCCCTGCCGTGGGCAACAAGGAGGGGGAGCAGGGCCAGCACCCAGCGGGTGCAGCAGCCCTGGATTCACACACATTCCTGCACACACGCTCCTGCTGAGCCAGCTCCGGCCTCTCCCTGCAGGGAAAAGCCGGCCCTGTCCCTCTGCCACGGGCCAGCAGGGTGCTCACAGGGCCAGCAGGAACGCTGACCTCGCTCAGCTCCGAGCCACAGGCCCGGGTAGGACGGGTCAGCAGCCAGGTGGGAGCAGCAGGCAGAGCAAGACACCCCCCCCGACCCCGAGGCCTCACCCAGCCCTGCCAGGTGGGAATATGGCACAGTAAACTCCAGCATCCAGCGCCGGGGGCCCTGCCCGGACAGAGCTCCCCGCTCCCAGGGAGGCAGGATGCAGAGTCCTTCAGGGAACACGTCTTTGCAGGAAGACAGTGCCTCTCCCAGCTCTGGATGTGCAATTAAAAGAGTAACTAGAACAGTCTCAGGCCAAGCACAGCCCGAGCGAGATTCGTTCCTTCCAAGTGTGCAGATAAAAGTGCAAATATGCATTTGATGTTTCTTTTCTAGTGAGGAAGCTCTGGTGCATTTAGCTGCCAACATCTTGAAGACCAGACCAAGGAGAAAAAAAAAAAAAAAAGCTTCCAGAGAGTTCAGCTTCACTTTGCTACATGGTACCTTAAAGTCACAGTTCTCTGACTCAACTGCCCGCAGCCCCGGGCTCCGTCCCGCGCGCAGCTGCGGCAGGTAGTGGAATGTTTGTGTCATGAGTTAGATGCTTCGAGGGGAAGAGGAGGAAAAGAGGAAAAAAACCAGGTTACAATCCTATACATGAGTGCCACTCTGGGAAGAGAGGGAGCCTCCTCAGTTCTGTGGGGCAGGGTGGGAGCTGTGGTGGTGGTGGTTGGTCTCCGAGCCGCCGGCGGCGCAGAGCAAGGGCGCGCTGTCCGCGGCGCTCCCGCCGTCCGTCCCGGCCAGGGAGCCGTAGCAGCCCGAGCACTGAGGGGTGGCCAAGCTGCAGGAGAGACAGAAAAAAAACCAGACTGAGGGGTGGCCAAGCTGCAGGAGAGACAGAAAAAAACAAGGCTGGACTCTTAGGGATGAATGATTTCGCTCCGCCAGATTTCTGCTCCCAGCACTGGTCAGGGTGTCGGAGTTTGAAGGAGCAATAGCTCCAGGGAACTTGGCTTTGATGGGACAGCTACAAGGACAAGAGCACCAGGTTCCCCCACAACACTGGTCAAGGAGAGCCAGAACCTCTGAACTGCTCACACGACACCCCTGGGCAGCAAGTGAGGGGCTTGGAAGTGAAGTGGAAAGGAAATAAAGTGTTCCAAGCCATGTTGGACGGGGCTTGGAGCAACCTGGTCCAGTGGAAGGTGTCCCTGGCCGTGGGGTGGAACAAGATGGTTTTAAGGTCCCTTCCAACCCAAACCATTCCATGGTTCCATGATGATGGGTGGCAGGGCTGCCAGGATGCCCTGTACAGTTTTGCTGGGGATACCTGACCATTCTCCCCCACACCAGAGGGTCCTGCAGAGCTTTGTCCCAGCTCCACCCCAAGACTTCACCAACTCTCACTTCCCAGAGGAGAAACCCCTCTGGAGATCATTTCAGAGCCCTCTGAAATGGATCCCAGCCCTCCTGGATGAGCTCTCCTGTCTGCAATCACTGCCTGTGAGCACCATCCACATCCACCTCTCTGAGCTGGTCACTTCTGCCCAACAAAAACAGCTCCTTGTGAGCTGCAGGAGGGAACAAAAGCTCTGTCAGAGCCTCCCTGCCCAAGCTGCCTCTTCCACCAAAATTTTTCCTCGGAGCAGAAGCCAGGAGCTCTGTTGCTTCCCCAGAGGGCAGCAGAGCAGCAGCACAACCCTTCCTTACCCTCCTTCCCTGGCCCCGAGCCGTGACAAGTCATCGTCGCTGTCGTAGCGCCTCGGATTGTCGAAGAAATAGGCCCTGGAGCTGTAGCTGTGGCTGTTGACCATCCCTGCTGGAGTCTGCCAGGGAGAAAGGAGTTAGGCCAGGAGCAAAACATCCCCAGCAGTCACCCCAGGGGCTCCTCCCTGCATTGGGGGGACTCGCTCAGGCCTACCAGGTTCTGGCTCAGTCTCTGAGCGCGGAAGAACAGCACCACGAAGGTGGTTGGCACCAGCTCCCAGAGGAACAGGACCACTCCAAACACCACGTACTCCTCGCTGCTCACGTCCACGTGCACCTGTGGGCACAAGGCAGAGGGGTCTGTGTCATCCCAGCCACCCACAGAGCTCCCAAAAGCTGGAACTGGGAGTGCAGAGAAAAACCCTTGGAAGGCAGGAGGCCCTAAAGCAGCACAGTGACCTTCACCTGGCTGCTGCTGCTGCTGGTTTGGGTGAGCTGGTTCTGCTCAGAGTGTGCTACCAGGGCACTGGGAGCTGGCTCCCCACACCAGTGACTCTCCCTCACACACTGCCACGCCTGATTAAGCATTGCTGTTCTGCTCTAGTTGAGTTGTCCCTCCTCTCCCTCAAAAGAAGAGTTGGCAGGCTGCAAGGGAAGGGCACAACAGGGAATCCTTCCTGAAGGAGTGGCTGGAGAGAGCGAGCAGAGCTGCTGAAGGCAGAAAGGCAGCTCACGTGGGGGTTCAGCTACCCAGACACGCCCCCAGAGCCCCCTTTTCACCCTCACAGGATGAGGAGTGAGTGCATTTCCCCTCACTGGCTCTGCATCGAGGGTCACACACTCACCTTGTCTGAAAGGTTGTCCCAGCCATAGTTAAAAGGACCAGGAACATTGTCTGGAGATATGGCCACAGCTACCAGGTTATAGCAAGCCCTTGAGGAGTACAGGAGGGCCACTACAGATCCCACCAGAATAGCCTGGCAGACAGATGTTCCCTGAGGCAGGAAGAAATAGAAAGAGTTTTAATACAGAGCTGTGATGTTCTTCCTCGTTCCCTTAAATGCATGAGCAGCTGTGCAGGCAAGAGTGACCCAGAACATTTGTATGTTGTTGCTAAAATATTCAGAGCTGGGTAAGAGCTTTCTCATGTGATGAGTTCATTGCAGGAGCCACACAGCCAGAGCTGCCTGGGAACAGGGAAGGATCTGAGGCACTGGAGCATCACTGGCAGGACTTTGTCAGTCAGCTCCAAGCTGGGGGTCCAGGGAGATGCTGTTCCACCCCCTGCCTTCCTCTGGGAATCTCCACAAGGCCAACAACCAACCACCAGGAGAATGGACTTCTGCTTTACACCCCAGCAGGCTCTGCAGAGGTGTTTCACTTGCAGCAGCTCAGCACCCCAACGCTGCACACACAGGGTTTGTCTAGGAAAGAAGCCCAAATATTTGGGGTGGGCAGAAAGAGCCGGTGCCTGAACCCCAGTTGCGAAGGGAGCCCACAGGAAAGATGAAGAGACACCATTTACAACGGCCTGGAGGGACAGGACAAGGGAATGGCTTTGAACAGACAGAGGGCAGGGTTAGATGGGATATTGGGAAGGAATTCTTGGTTGTGAGGGTGGGGAGGCCCAGAGAAGCTGTGGCTGCCCCTGGATCCCTGGAAGTGTCCAAGGTCAGGTTGGACGGGGCTTGGAGCAAGCTGGGATAGAGGAAGGTGTCCCTGCCCATGGCAGGGGTGGGATGGGATGGGATTTGAGATCCCTTCCAACCCAAACCATTCTGGGACTCTGGGACAAACCAGGTTTTGTTAAATCCATCCCTGAATCCCTTTAATGGCTGCTGGGAGGCACCAAGTCAGTGAGGGGGCAAACACCCCTCAGCACCTGAGCTGCCTTGGTGTTTAAGCAGAGAATCTGCTGGGGAAGCTCATCTCACCGGCCTGCTCCACATCCCAGCTCCATTTTCCCAGATTTAGAGCTCAGGACAGTATCTGGAGAGAGTCAGCAGGAGAGAGGTGCCAACAGACAAGTGACAGCACCACAGCCCAGAACACATCCTGCTGTCCCTGGAAGCTGAGCCCGTGCTGCTCAGGCCAGCATAATGAGGCACAAAGGCTGCTGAAGCAAATCTCCAGCTCACAAGGACCACAGGACGGGAGCTGGCTACAGTCCAGCCTTTCCCATGGCTCCAACTTTCCCACCTTCAGTGTGGAGGCAGCAGCCTCCAGCCTTGCTGCCTGGCTTTGAGTTCTGGGGCGTTTGTGTAACATTTCTGCTCATCCCCACCCAGTTTCTGCAGCAATTTCCCCCACACACACAACATCAGGGGATGGCCCCGAGGCAGGGGAGGGAGGCAGAGACCTTTAGCAGACAGCCAGGCTGGGTATCCAAGTGGAGAGCTTCCCTGGAGCACGTTGTACACAGCCCAGGGGCAGCCTCGGGCATGTGAGGAGAGGAAGTTCCTGCACTGGGGGAACTGGGTGAGTTAATGAGTGTCCAGAGCCAGTCAGAGCTGGAGAGCAGGCCCAGGCCAGCAGGGATGTGAGCAGGTTCTCTGCTCCTGCCTGCTCCTGCCTGGCTGCAGATCTGGATGCAACCTGCAGCCTCTGGACAGCTGTCCCAGGAGCCAGGTAGGACACCAGTCCCAGCCCACAAATCCTGGATTCTGGGATGCCAGCGATGCCCTCTGCTGCTTAAGGAGCCAGACATCTCCTACAGAAGGCCTCAGCTTCAACTGGCTACGCTCAGGTGCTCTGGTTTTTCCTCTGAATGTTTCCAGGCACTCAAGTGGATGGTGACTGCAGCCTCCTGCCACACTGCTGGTGGCTTTTCCACTCTCTCACCTGCTGGAAGAGAGCTGGGTGTGTTCAGACCCTCCCCTGTCCTGCTTTGGGACAGGACCTACAGCACCCTCTCCTCCCACTCCAAGATGCCCATCTCAGCCAGGACATCTCATCCTGCCCAAGCAGAGCCCAGCTAAAGCTGGGGTGCTGGGGGATCCCCTTTGCAGGGAAGCACGACACACCCGCCACAGGTAAAACACCCAGCAAAAGCTGCATCTGCTGCTCTCAGAGAACCCTCTCTTCAAGGCAAACCCGGGATTTTCTGTGCCTAAAAAGCAGCAGCAGCTCATAAATCTGTTATGCCAAAGCTGCAGACAAAGTATTCCCCTAAAACACGCAGGAAGCAGCATTCCCACAGCAGGAGGAATCCAAGAGTTGCTACCTCCCCACCGGGAGGAGGATTTGAGCGAGAGCTGCTCAGGTGCCACCAGGCCAGAGCTGCCCTGAGCGAGCACACCCAGATCCAGCCCTGAGCAGCCCCAGTGGGAGTTCCCAAGGCATTCACCCACCTTGGACTCGAGGTAGACGTTGGCTGAAGACATCTTTCCCAGTTTGCACATGCAGCAGGCCAGGGAGATGGCACAGAGGATGAAGAGGCTGTCGTTGACCAGGGCCCGGGCCAGGACCGTCCACCTCAGCTGCTTCTCCGGGACCTCGCCGTGGATCAGCATTGCACAGGTTAAATTCACAACTAAGAACAGGAGGCTGGTGAGGATGGAGCCCAGGTACAACAGGACCCTGGAGAGATGGCGAGGGGGGAAAAATGGTGACTTGAGACAAGTCCAGGTTCATTCTGCACCTCCCTTCCAGCAAATTTCAGGGGTTGTGTTGGCAGCCCAAGGCTGCAGAGGATTTGTTGGAGCTGCTCTCATAACACATGAGCAACGTAAGCAGTCATGAGTTACAAGACTCATCTTCTGACAGTCAGGTTCTTATCTTGCAGATTTTAAGTGTTGCTCCAGCTCTGCATTAACTCCAGTCAATAAGCCATGAGTCATCACAACCACTGCAACTCCTTTATCCAGAGCCACCGGAGCTCGCATTTCCCACTCTGGGTTTCCCTGGGAAGCACCTGGGCTGCACCAACCTGGGGCTCAGCCATTGCTCAAGCCTTGCTCTGCTCATCTTTCCTGGGCTGGGACAGCTCAGAGCGACCCTGAGAGTTCATCCAGGGGAATTGGGATGCTTGAGCTCCCCTGGCACACCCCTGATGCTCCCAGTCCTGCTCCAAGGCACGGCTCTGCTCCTTTCTCAGAGCACAGGGATGGAATTAGAGCTCTGCTCAGCCTTTGGGAGCCTGACCCTGCCATTGCCAGCACTGCAGGCAGCTCCCCTGGGAGCAGCTTTGAAGGGAAGGTCAGGACAGCAGCACTTACTTGTACTTGTTGAATTCAGCTGCACATTTCACTTTGAATATGACCTGCGGGAAAGATTTGCACAGGGTTACTTCACAGGGCCTACAGCTTCCTTTCAACTTCGCCAAGAGATAAACAAGGCAGCCAGAGCTGGACATCTCCAAGGACTCTGGATTATTTATTAGCACCAAGTCTTGCTCTGGACCCAAAAGTCTGGTATTTTTGTCCTTGTACAAGCCCAGCCCAAATACAGGTACCCAACAACCATAATCATATTTAACACCCCACATCTGACAAGCACTCGAACACCACACCTTAAAGACTTCAAGAAAAGAAGGGAGTTTAGCACTTAAAAGTCATTAAAGTCCTTCCAAACAGCCATGGCAGGAACTGGGTTGTGTCCAGCTCCAGGTACAGATCCCACCAGGAAGGATCCCAGGGCTGGGGTCACATTCAGCCACGGGCAAAACTCATGTCCCGAGTAGAGATTTTGAAGGAACTTGGGAAGAGGCAGAGACACATCCAGACAGATCCCACCCCTACTTGTGGGAACACTGAACAGGTGTGGAGGTTGAGTTTCCCTGCTCCCACAAGGAGCCTTCCCTGTGAGCAGTGGAGGATCACTCATCTCCTCCCAGGCATCCTTAGTCAGCTTTTATCCTGGTGGGATTCCTTGGCTCCCGCTTCCAAGTCAGCGCCGAGGTAGAAATGGCACACGAGCTTCAGGAATCAGGCTGCTGCCAACGGGATTTCCAGAGACATTTCAGGATCTGAGGGCTGTCTGAGCCACTGCAGTGGTTCCAAGCATTTCAAAGGACATTGGACAGCTTCAGTGATTCTCTTCCAAGAGCCACTTCCACTGCCTGGCTCCTCTTCCCAGGGCTGAGGGAGGATGAGCTCAAGCAGCACTTAGTGGGGAATGAGATACAGTTCTTCAGCGGGAGGTGTCCAGCCCCAGGAATGTTCTCTATCCCGTTGTCCCAGGCCAGAGAATGCAGGAGTGTGGCACAATCCACTCTGAGCCCTAAAACTCATCTGAGTTACAGGAAACTGGGCCTTGGAAGGGCCACGAGGTGACTCCAAAACAGAAATATCCCTGAATCCTCCTTTGTTTGCCTGGAGGTGACATTCAAGCACTTTTGGGAGTGTCATGGAATCACTGAATCACTGAGGTTGGAAAAGCCCTCCAAGGTCATCCAGTCCAACCATGACTCCAGCACCAGCACGTTCACCACTAAACCATGCCCTAAAGTGCCACTTCCACGTGGTTTTTAAACACTTCCAGGGATGGGGACTCCACCACTGCCCTGAGCCTGTTCCAACACCTGACCACCCTTCCAGTGAAGAATTTTTTCCCTAACATCCAGTCTAAATATTCCCTGGCACAACTTGAGGCTGTTTCCTCTTATCCTGTCAAAACAGGACTCGGTGACATCCAGCTGGGAAACTCCTGGTTCAGCAGCCATTCCAGCAGCATGGAAATCCATGGAGGAATGAAACAGCCCCCTCCTGCTGTGACTCCCAGAAGAGCTGTCTGCAACCTCAGCCTCTGAGCAGCACTGCAGAGCCCCTGGTGTGTATTCCAGCCGGGAATGTCGTGTTCTCAGCAGAGAACAGCCCCTCAGCCGAGCAGAGAAGTGCCCCTGGCTCAGGGGAAGATGCTGGTTTGGGCAGGACTCTCTCCCCAAACCCTCCCCTGCAGCCCCGGGGATTAAGGCACACAAAGCTGAGTCAGGGTTAAGAGTGCAACAGCAATTTGAGCCTCATGCTTGGCCCGCTGCCATGAAAAGCAGAGGGAGACCACAGCTCCAGCCTCACACTTTTATTAGCCCCTGGATAGTTATTCCTATAACTTCAGGAAGGGAACAGACACCACTGTGTTGGTGGTTTTAGTTATTGAGGCTGATAAGTTATCTGAAGGTTGCTTTTCCTCGCCAGGGACTGGGTCAGGAGGTGGCACCACCAGAGTGCACAGGGTGTCTCTGGCTTCTTATCCTTGAGACAAGCTCTGAGCCTCCTGCACGGGGCTCTGCTGCCCTCAGAGCCCAAGGACGGCCGAGGCAGAGGGTTCTGCTGTGAAAAATCCAGCAGAGAGAGCTCAGGAACAATCCTGTTCTTCAGAGAAACGGGGAAAACAGAGCCCTGTGCTTCAGCAGGTGCATTGGGCCAAGCTGTGAGCAGCAATCCTCACAAACTGAACAGTTCCTTCGCTTCGGAGCTGAGCCCAGCTCCAGAAGTCAAGCATGAAAACAGGGAGCAGAGGTCTCAGCAGCCCAGAGCAGCAGGACTGGGAACATTTACTCCTAATCAAGGCTTTTACAGCAGTTTGGAATGCTCAGGTGCCTTTCCAGTGCCATGGATCCCTTGAGCACTCCACGGGAGCCAGAAGGTGAGGCTGAGGTGAGCTACAGACCCCAAAGCCCCCGTGATGCTTCTGGATTTGGGATGAGTGGATTTATCCCATAAAAGGGACTTCCTTGCTCACATCACAGCCCCGAGAGCTCCTAAGGGTACGTTCAAGAGACACACTCACCCTTAGAAGGTGCACTGGAGGTGTCACAGCCGCTAAGGGAAGATAAGTAACACATCCCAGATCCCACAGGATGGATCCAAGGACCACTCCCGGTACCTGCTCAAGGCAGGATCTCACCCCTAACACTGAGGCACTTCAGCTGTGCCTAAACCAAGCTGTTCTCAACAGATCTGAACGATCCAGGAGCTTGTCGTTGCCCACTGGAATCAAATTCTCTTTTGCTTCATCAAGACAACGTGAATTTGGGCTCTGCAGGTACAAGACATGACCGTGCCCTGCCCCAACACAGCTCAGCTGCAGGAGCACCCCCAGACAGATCCCTTCCCTCACCACACGAGACAACGGGAGCACAGCACAGACTATTTTGGGATCACACCTCTGACCAAGCGTGCAAACCCCGCTCCCTCAGCCCACAGAGGAAAAGCTGGAACTATCCCCAAGGATCTCTCACCGTCCTCCTTCATACAGAGATCACCCCACGCCATCACGGACACAGGCTGGAACTCTGCACGTTCCCTCCTTTCCTAGGAGAGCTGGTGCCCAGCACGGCCACCTGCTCATCTGGGAAACGTGGGAATGGAGCTATGGAATGGAGCAGTTTGGGGGTTCAGTGATCCCTCACCAGCTGTCCCCTCCGAGGCAGAGGGCACTGCCAGGTGAAAGAGTGAAATGAAGGATTGAGATTTTTCCAGTTTTCCATCTGAGAAGATCCAGGGCAGTGAAGATGAAGGTTTCCCAGGCTGGATGCTCTTTCCATGCCTGTCTGCTCCAGTGCAATCAGAGCAGGAAGGGAGGAAAGGGGTGATGTCATCTCATCGGATGGAGCACTTAGAGAAAGCCAGACGGGTGAAGGGCTCTGGCCACGCCATCAGCCCCACCAGGCCAGCATTCCTCACTCATCCCTGTGCCAGCTGCTGATTCCCAGGGCAACCAGGGGTGCCAAGTGCTCGGGAAGGTCCTTAAAGATCAATGCTGTTGTGGCTGCATTTCACAGGATCTTTTGGGTTGGAGAAGACCTCCAAGACCATCAGGTCCAAGCTGTGCCTGATCCCCACTTTGTCACCAGCCCAGAGCTCTGAGTGCCACCTCCAGGGGTTCCTTGGACACCTCCAGGGATGGGGACTCCACCACCTCCCCAGGCAGCTCCTTCCAATGCCTGAGCACCCTTTCCATGAGGAAATCTTCCCTAATATCCGATCTAAACCTCCCCTGGTGCAACTTGAGGCCGTTCCCTCTTGTCCCTTGTTCCCTGGGAGCAGAGCCCGACCCACCCTGGCTGCCCCCTCCTGTCAGGGACTTGTGCAGAGCCACAAGGCCCCCCCTGAGCCTCCTTTTCTCCAGGTTAAATACCCTGAGCTGCCTCCAGGCATTTCCATTTCCACGTGGGACACACGCTCCTGCCAAAGACCCGGGGGAAAGCAGGAAGTGGCAGATTCCTGGGAAAGGTGGCATTATTCGAGCAGCACAGGAGCTGTTCCAGAGGCAAGGCAAAGGAACATCCTGGGTGGGTTATCTGAGCTATCGAGGCAAGACTGGGAATGGATCTGAGGAATTCTGACCCGATGGACTGTGAACTCCAGATTCCCTGGAAAGGACTCATTCTGGTACAAGCCAAAGGAGAAAGGAAGAGATGCTCCCGAGCTAAAGGCACTACACCTTTTGATGCTCCAGGTGGGAAAAATATCCCAAGTGAGCCTTCAAGAGAGCTGGAGAGGGACTTTGGACAAGAGCATGGAATGAAAGGGCACAGGGAATGGCCAGAGGGCAGGGTTAGATGGGATATTGGGAAAGAATTCCTGGCTGGGAGGGTGGGGAGGCCCTGGCACAGGGTGCCCAGAGAAGCTGTGGCTGCCCCTGGATCCCTGGAAGTGTCCAAGGCCAGGCTGGACGGGGCTTGGAGCAGCCTGGGATAGTGGAAGGTGTCCCTGCCCATGGCAGGGGGTTGGAATGAGATGGGATTTAAGGTCCCTTCCAACCCAAACCCTTCTGGGATTGTGTGAAAAAGAAATACACATCCCACACTCGTTCTGTCAGGTCTCTGCACCCCCTCAGGAATCTCAGGGGCCAAGATGGGCTAGGAAGAGGACAGCCTGTCCCCACGGAAAGGGGGAACACCAAGCAGTTTAGCAAATTGGAATTTCAGCCCCAAAACAGCCTGGAGTGCTAAGCAATGCCACTTCTCCACGGGTATCTGTTTCCTGGAGCTTCTTCCCCACCACCATTCCCTCCTCAGCCTCTGCACAGCCCGAGGAGCTCCGTAAATCAAGCGAGATCAGCTCAAATAACAGCACAGGCCATTTTCTTCCCCAGATGCCATTTCTCCAGCATCTCCACAAAGGAGGCTCTGTGTACAGGGGACAATGAGCCAGGCCCTCAGCACAGCAGCAGCCCGTGCTTTTATCCAAGGACATCTCGGATCAGGATGCCACCCCCAGGGCAGCAGAAGCCCAGTGTCCTTCCACAGGCTGCTGCCAAGTGGCCCTTAAAAACTGGGAATGGATGGGCACGTTCTGCTGGAGTCACACCAAAAAACACACCAGCCACCTCTAGATCACGGGAGCCAAAAAAGCACCATCCAGCTGCCCTCCTTCCCCAAATCTCTGCAGCTTCACCGCTGAGATCTCCCAAAAACCCCACGGAGTGATGGACACCCCTCCCGGTTGCGCCAGGGAAGTTGTCAGAGGCCCTCCCTGGAGCTGAGCAAGCAGACCCATTTTCATAAGTCACTTTATCCTTCCCCACTCCAGATTCGCAGCTCTTATTTCCTCAGACAGGATTTCCCTTGGCTCTAGGTCTTCAAGGAGAAAGAAGTGGGATATATAGGCAGAGTTCACTGAAAAAACAGCTATCGTGGGAGGAGGAGAAGCCTGGGAATCTATTTGGATTTACTTGAAGAGGACCTTTAAACAAGCCTGCAGAGAGGTAAATCTGCTGTCAGATCCAGCGACCTAGGGGAAAACAGAAATCTAGCCACTCTGGTGGAGCAGAGCACAGGATCCCTGCCTTTCCAGGGACACAAACCCCTCCTGGCTGGAGCAATCGGGAGGTCAGGCTCCCTTGAGCAGACAAGATGGATTTGTGCACTCTATGCACCATTTGTTATTCCACTGCCACTACATCAACACCACCTCCAACAGCTTTTGCAACAGGCAGCTCACCCCCCCAAAAGCCTCCAGGTGTTTATGGGGAGAAAAGAGAGAGGGAGGGGGGGAAAAAAAATGAACCAAAGCAGCTGAACAACCCCACCGCTCCGAGTATCATGTGAACGTTGGTGTCCTGGGGAAAATGAAATCATAACTCCCGTGGGTGACACATCGGAGCGACGGAGCGATTCCGCTGTGTGCTAGCGATTCCTTTGTGAGGCTGGGGAACAGCTGAGAGCTGCAGAGCAAAGAATCCCAACAACAACAACAAAGCTGGAAGGAAAAAGTGGTGACTTGTTTCATAAATAGGCAGCGAACCGGGAGGCAGGCGAGCGGAGGGCTGCTCACGAGAAACTGGAGCAGAAACAAAATATTCAGGAGGAGGATGGGGAGGGGAGAGCCAGGGCTTTAGGAGATAAAGGCAAGTGGAAGGACTAAGGGAAGGAGGCTAAAAATCACCACACGAGTGATGGGAAACCCAGAAAAGCAGGGACACGGCTCGGTGACAATAACAAGCGGCTCCGCACTGTCCCAGCAGCGATCGTGGTGCTGGGAAGGGGCCCCCCCTCGGCTGCCCCGGACCGTTGTGTGAGGGATCTCGGGGGTTTTTTTGTCTGACAAGCTGCGGAACAACAAGCCCGGTTCGCAGCGGAACGATGGAGAGAAGGAGGGAGCGCAGCAACAATAGCAGAAGAGGCTCTGGCTGGTGACGTAATGGTTGGCATCACTCCAGGCCAGAGCAGCCCCTGCTGCTGCCACTTTCTGGTCCCCTTTGCACAAGGGGAATCAATTAAAAAAAGATGCAAAA
>VZTA01005830.1:45944-57720 GCA_013398855.1 Mohoua ochrocephala | reverse complement strand
TCCCCCCACCCCGGGCTTGGATTCAAGGCACAACCCCTGCATCGCCCAGCCTGTCCCAAAGTCTGCACTGAGGGCTGGATTCAGGGCACAATCCCCGTGCCTCCCTCCAAGCCGGGATTCAGGGCATATCCCTGTGCCTCCGTGCAAACCAGGATTCAGGGCACAGCCCTGCATCCCCCCCAGCCTGTCCCAAAGCATCCACCGAGGGCAGACCCCCGGGATCGCCTCCCACCCTCACCTGGACGCTCACATCCCCATCCCACCCCCAAGCCTCGGCTCCAGGGCGCTCCAAGTTTGGGAGAGGTGGCTGAAGAGGAGCTTCCAGCCCCGGTGTCCCGCAGGGTGGAAGGTTTGGGAAAGGGAATTTCGGAAGGGTTTCGCCCAAAGGCAAAACTTACCTCGGCGAAATAGAGGTTGAGGAGGCAGAGGCTGGAGAAGAGGAGGCAGCCGGGCAGGCAGTACAGGAGCCAGTGGGCGAAGGGCTGCTGGAGGCGGAGGGCCTGCAGGGAATTCTGCAGGTAGAAGGAGAACAGGGTGGTCCTGAGGGCTGCCCAGAGCAGGCAGAGGAAGAGGCAGAGCGTGTGGTAACTCAGCCGCCGCTCGCGGTAGTAGAGCAGCAGCCAGAGCTGCAGGTAGGCGAAGAGGAAGAGCGCGGCGTAGAGCGCCGTGTGGAGCACGGTGAGCCCCAGCTCCACGGCGTAGGGCACGGCCGCCCCCTCAGCGAGGGCCATGGGGCAGCGGGAGGCACCGACCCCCTCCCTGCCTTCCCTCAGCCCCGGCTGGACACCCCCATGCAACAAAGGGGAGGCCCCCCCCTTCTTCCCCTTCTTTTTCCTCTTCTTCTTTTCCTCCTCCTCCTCCTCCTCCCGCCGCCGCCTCAGCGCCCGCCCGCCGCCATCTTGGCAAGGGCGCTTCCCCCACCGTCACCCCCGGTGACTGACGGCGGCGGCGGCCAATGGCGGGCAGGCGCGCCCCGCGGTAAGGNGCCCCCCGCCGCGCCCATCCGCCGCGCCCACTGGCCGGCGCCGCCTGTCAATCACCCGCGCGACGCCCCCGCCGCGCCGCCGCTTTGCTTCTTGGGTTGGCGACGTCGCCCGCCCGCCATCCCTCCCTCGGTTCCCTGAGAGACGGCGAGGGGTGAGAGGGGAGAGAGAGGGGGACGGGGAGAGGGCAGAAAGGGATGGGACGGGAGAGAGAGGGACGGGAGAGAGAGGAGAAAGAGATGAGAAGGATGGGAGAGGGAAGCGGAGGGCGAAGGGATGAGAGGGGCGGTGAGGGGAGCGCTGAGGGGCGGTGAGGGGAGCGCTGAGGGGCCCCCCGGAGGAGCCCCCCGGAGGAGCCGGGGGGATCTGGGCACTCCCGCAGGCGGAGTCGGGGTGCGGGAAGATCCCCGGTGCAGGTTGGGTCGGTGGCGGTGCGGGGATGTCCGGGTGTCGCTCACAGACCGTCCATTCCGTGCAGGCGGCCATCCCTGTGGGAGCAGGGCCAGCTCAGGGACCCGCGCTGCGAAGAGGTCTCGGCTCCGGGTGGAGCCCCTGGATACCGAGAGGCCTCGCTGGGCTCGGGGGTCCCATCGCCGGCCTGGCACAGACCCACCAGCGCTGCTTTGGGCATCCCGGGTGTTCCAGCCCGGGAGGAACAGCCCCAAGGGACACCTCGGGGCGGGATGCTGCCCTAGCACCGCGGAGGAGGGATGAGGACACCGGCCTGAACGCTCGGGACACCAGGTGAGTGACAGCCCTAAGCCGTCCGGAGCTTGCATCCGGTGCCAGCTGCTTTCCAGGGACTTCGGGGGGCTGGTCCCCCAAAGACAGACTGAATGGGGCAGTGGGGGATGCTGGTTCCAGCAGGGAAGTGGTGGAATTCAGCAGGTGGTGATTCCAGCACGTGGTGATGCTGTCAGGGAAGAGATGGATTCACCACCCTTGGAAGTGTTCACAAACCACGTGCATGTGGCACCTGGGGACATGGGTTAGTGATGGGCTTAGCAGTTTGGTCTTGAACTCGTTGGTCTGAGAGGTTTTTTCCTGTAAGATTCCATGATTCCGTGCTGCAGGCTGTCTGCTGTCCATGGGAATCAAAGCCCTCCTCTCCCGGTGTGGGCAGAGGGAAAGGCTGCAGCGTGTCCCTCCTGCAGCCTTGGATAGCAAGTGAGACCCAGCTGCTGGGAAGTTGGACCTGGAAGTGAAAATGAAAGTGAAACTCTTGTGGAAGTGGCAGGATAAGGGAGCATCCCTGCAAAAATCCAGGCAAAGCACACTGGGCAACAGGCTGGGATGCACTTGGATGTTTCCCAGAGAAGGATCCTCGTGCTTCAAGATGCTCCCACAGCTGCCCCTGTAGGCAGTAGGGAGATGGAGTGGGCGGAAAGGGCCAGTGGTTACTTCAGTCCCATAATTGCAGGCTCATCCCAAAGTTCTGGAGAAGCATCTCTCTGTTATCTCAGTTCCAAACGCTGGGGAATTGCAGCTTTTCCACCCTCCTCAAACCACTTGTGTCCAAGAATTTGCCTTTGGAAAATTTGAAAGGAGTCGGGTTGAGCTCTGTGCTGGCAAATTGGGTAGTGATGATGAACCTCTGATAATTATCATGGGTTTGTGATCATTAACTTGTTGGCTGTGTAGGAAAAGTCTGGAGCAGGGGAGGGAAGTGTGTAGTGAAACATATAAAAAGTAACACAATTCCAGGTAAGGAATCATGGGTTGGGTTGGAAGGGACCTTAAAACTCATCCAGTCCCACCCCCTGCCATGGGCAGGGACACCTTCCACTGTCCCAGGCTGCTCCAAGCCTCGTCCAACCTGGCCTTGGACACTCCCAGGGATCCAGGGGCAGCCACAGCTTCTCTGGGAATTCTATCTCAGCCCCTCCCCACCCTCCCAGCCAGGAATTCAATCCCAATATCCCATCCAGCCCTGCCCTCTGGCAGTGGGAAGCCATTCCCCCTTGGGGAATGCTTGGACTCAATGATCTTCGAGGGCTTTTCCAACCTTAAGGATTCTGTCATTTTTCTGGCTCACCTAAAGGGAAACTGTTTGCATGGACAGAAATGCAGGAAGAGCTGTCAGTGTTCTGCTCTGCCTTGCATTTTGGAGCAGCAGCAGGAAGGATATTTGTGCTGGGACATCCATTTGAGGTGGAGAGAGAGCTTCAGCCTGTCCACCCTGCTGTAGCTAAGGGATTGAGTCAGCTCCACATGGATTTGGGGTCTGGTTTGTGTCCTCCCTGGCAGGAAATTTGGGAGAGCAGCTCACGGGTTAAGTGCTGGCAGAAGGGCATGGAAGGCAGGCGAGAATCCTGCCAAAAATCTGTGCCAGCTGGGTGTGGGGTGAATGTCCTGCTGCAAAGAGAGGCCTGATCTGGGTCCATCATCACAGGAGAGCTTGAAGTGACTCCATTTAGGAGCATCCTAAATGCTCCTGGTTTCGGTGATGCCTTAAGGGGCCACCTAAACCACAGAGACCAGACAAGAATTAAGAGAATAAAAGGAGGGGTTTATTTGAAGGCCTTCAAAGGCTCACCCTGGGCAGTCCAGAGGCTCCACCCCAGATGGACCCTGGCTCACGGGTTCTTCACCCTTTGATAAGTTGGGTTCATTTGCATCTCAGGGTTCATTCTCCAATGATCCCCTCAGTTCATGATGGAATTACCCCGAGTTTGCCCCCCTTGAGAGGCTTTGAGTTGACACATTTGGGGCCCGGTCTCCTTGGAGTGGGAACCTGCAGAGGTTTGTTGTGTGTGAGCAGCAGGAGAGAACAGCAGCTCCCAGGGCACAAGGAACTGCAGAGTCACACACCAGGCAGGGCAGGGTTTGAGAAATAGAAAAGTTCAAACCTAAGGCATCATAGAGACATCTACCTAGGGAGTTAAAACTTGCCAGCTGAGGGCTGGGAGATGATGGAATGGGATGAAATGAACTCGGAGCAGCAGTGTAGTGTATTTCTGGGGAGGCCCTGGCACAGGATTCCCAGAGAAGCTGTGGCTGCCCCTGGATCCCTGGCAGTGCCCAAGGCCAGGTTGGACGGGGCTTGGAGCACCCTGGGACAGTGGAAGGTGTCCCTGCCCATGGCAGGGGGTGGAACTTTGGTTTTTAAAATCCCTTCCAACCCAAACCATTCCATGATTCTGTGATATTTGGACAAGACATGAAGTGTAGATTTTACATCACTGGCAATAAAGTCCAGGCTGATGGTGTTTCTCCTGAGTCCAGGGAAGCCCATGGATGATGGAGATGGTACCAGCTGCCTGGGCACTCCATAATCCCGGGAGGACAGCAGTTCATCTTTGTCTTGTGACTCTTAAATCCCACCCCACGACACCGTCCTCTGAGGAAGCTCAGCTTCCTCAGTGAGAAATCTTGGCAGCTGGGATCTGTGTGAGGAAAAGTGTCAAGGAAAGCAGCTGGGATCAGAGGTGATCCCAGCCCATGGATGGATTCCACTGCAGGGTTCTCAGGCAAAACTGATGTGGCACAAGCCATTTGTGCCCCCACCAGAGTTCGTGCTGGGTGTCTCTGGTGGATTTGGTTTCACTTCAGGTCACCCACAGTGACCTTCACCACCTTGCCTGGCTCTGTCTTGGAATTATGACAGTGGAAACATGAACCAGGCCTGGAATTCTGTCAGTGCTGTGCTAGGCTGTCCCTTGTCCGTGGGCTTAAGATTTCCCAGCAGTGACACAGAGCTGGTTCACACATCCATGGTATTTTCACACATCTCTGGCAATCCTGCAAGTGTCAGTGGTGCAGGGTTGTGGCTGTTTCCAGCCCTTGGGTGTTAATTTTCCATTGATGGGAGAGAGGTGGCAGAGGAAATGGCCTAAAAGCTGAATATTCAAGGGTGGATTGATGAGGAACAGAGGGAAGCTGCTGGGAGGGTGGAGTGATGAGGAGGTGAGAGGACATGAGTAGGGAAGGGGTGAGCTCACATTTTTCACTGGATCCCTGAATGGTTTGGGTTGGAAGGGATCTTAAATCCCATCTCATTCCAACCCCCTGCCATGGGCAGGGACACCTTCCACTATCCCAGGCTGCTCCAAGCCCCGTCCAACCTGGCCTTGGACACTTCCATGGATCCAGGGGCAGCCACAGCTTCTCTGGGCACCCTGTGCCAGGGCCTCCCCACCCTCCTAGTCAGGAATTCCTTCCCAATATCCCATCTCTCCCTGCCCTCTGGCACTGGGAAGCCATTCCCTGTGTCCTGTCCCTCCATGCCTTGTCCCCAGTCCCTCTCCAGCTCTCTTGGAGCCCCTTTAGGCCCTGGAAGGGGCTCTGAGGTCTCCTTGGGGGCTGGAGTTTGTTTTAAACTGCTGACCCTCTCCTCCAGGTATAATCCTGTGACGTCTTTGGAGTCCTTGGAGGCTGCTCCTCTTCCTTCCTTGACAGCAAGCTCTTCCATTTGACCTGGGCTCGTTCCCACATGCCAGGATTGTGTTTATTTTTCCATCCTGCCGTAGCCAAGTTTGTCATTTAATAAACATCACCCCCCTTCCCCCCCCAGGCTGATCCCTGTCCCCTCTGTAAGCCAGGGGAACAGATGGGAGGGCACGGGACCAGAAACGCCTGACACCACCCAAAGCTGGAAAGGAGACAACTGGAGATTTTGAGAAAAGAAAAAAAACCAAAATCAATGTGTTTCCAGCTCTGTTGTGCCTTCAGGCCTGATCCCAACCCCTCAGCTCCGGGAGAAGGAACCTGTGAAGGCTCAGTGTGCCTGGCTGTCAGTAACTCTCACTCCTGGAGCGTGGCAGAGGGTCTTTCCCTGCTTGTTTTCGGAGTGTTGGAGCTCGGGTTGATCCCAGGGCAGCCGTGGTGAGCTGACAGCCCCTGACAGGGTGTTGGAGGGAGTGACAGCCCATGGACACTGGGGTGTTTGTTGAGGGAAGCAGCTGCAGCTCACGATGCAAATCCTGCATGGGTTCAGTTCCAGCTTTGTCCCTTTGTTGACCAGGGAGCAGCCACGCTCCAGCAGCAGAGACCAATCCCTGGGAAGGGATGGAGTGGGAAGAAGGTGGCTTCTCATCCTTAGGGCTCTCCTCACATCATCTGCCACGGTCTGAAGTGAGCAGAATCCCAGCATCCCAGATTGATTTGGGTTGGGAGGGACCTTAAAGATCATCTTGTTCCATCCCAGGGGCAGGGACACGTTCCAGCAGAATCAATCCGTTCAGGAAAATTCACATTTAATATATGTATTCTCTGGGAAAGTCAAGGTGGCTACTAAGAAGTGGCAAAATCAGTAGCCAGGAGCAGAAGAGATGGTACAGAATTCTTGTCTGACTTATTGCTGCACATATTTCAGGTCAAGGGTAATCTGATTTTTTAAATTAATCCTTTAAAGGTTAAATTGTATAGAACGTCTGATCACAGAGTAAAGAAAAAACCCGGCAGTATCTATAAAAATAGCATCCATTTAAGTTACATAAATCCTTATAAATATAAGAGAGAGAAATCAGTTATTCTATAAAAAAAAAAAAAATAATTCTGAACATGTGTTCCTGAAGCACCAGCACCACATCCTCATGCTGAGGACTTCAGCTACGAAATCTTTATATAAATATACCTGCAAAATTCTTCCTCACTCTGACCAGAAACAAAGTGGCAGAAGATGCACGTTTCTGTTTTGCACCCGGACAGGAGGTCTCCTGTTTCAATCTCAAACCGTTTGATTTCTGGCAACCTCGACGTGTCCCATCCCTTTTGCAAACACCTTGCAGGGCCACAGAAATTCCATTGGCATCCTCGGAGCTTTTCAGCAGGAATTGAGATCGTTTGGGCGGGGGTTTGTGGATGAGGCTGTCACTGCTTGCTGCCGGTGCGTGGAATTCTTGTTTGACTCCAAAGGAATGAAAAGGAGGGAAGAGAAGCTTCAAGAGAAGTGAAAGCACTGAGGGTCTGTGCACTCGAAGGTGCCACTCAGAGGGAAGAGATTGGTCTCTGCTGTCCTCTTTGCAGTTGTCTGAGTCACCTGTGGATTGAGTGACTAATTCATCATTTCCTCAAGATTTTTGTGTCACATTAATAATGATTTCCACAGGTGGAAATTGTCCTATAACAGAGACTGAAACAGAGGAACACTCATATATGTGTTTGTGTGTGTTTATGCATTACATTTATTTTCTTTTTAATTTTTCCCTCCAGTTGTGACTCTCCTGTGCCTGTAGCTGGGAACAGCCATGTCAGCCCTAAAGGACAGATGGGTTTCTTCCTTGGTTTTCCTGCTCTTCTGTGCCTCCTCCATCCCAAGGTGTGGAAGCGTGGGCCTGCAGCAGGAGCCGAGCCCCCAGCATTATTTCAGTGGCTTGGAAGCTGGGAAAGCATCCTTGGCTTTTTTCACGCCCAGTGGTACGTGTTTAATGTGAATTTACATCAGCCTGGGGGCCCAGCAAGGCCTGGGTGAGAGTGGAACAATCACAGAATCCCAGAATGGGTTGGGTTGGAAGGGATCTCAAATCCCATCCCATCCCACCCCTGCCATGGGCAGGGACACCTTCCACTGTCTCAGGCTGCTCCAAGCCCCATCCAACCTGGCCTTGGACACTTCCAGGGATCCAGGGGCAGCCACAGCTTCTCTGGGAATTCTGTCTCAGCCCCTCCCCACCCTCCCAGCCAGGAATTCCTTCCCAATATCCCCTCTATCCCTGCCCTCTGGCAGTGGGAAGCCATTCCCCCTTGTCCTGGCACTCCATCCCTTGTGAGGAGTCTCTTCATGTTTCCTGTTGGCTCAATCAGGCACTGGAAGGCTGCAATTGGTTCACCCCAGAGCCTTCTATTTTCCAATTCTCTCAGCCTTTCCTCCAGCAGAGCTGCTCCATCCCTGTGATCAACTTGTGGCCCCTCCTCAATGAAGAGGCAGTTCTTGAGATTTTTGAACCCAAAGGGATTTTGAAGAGCCGGTCGAGCGCTGTGTTCGCACAGCTCCAAGTGCTCCTGACGGGCAGAGACCTCTTGGGATGGGTTCTTTCCTGCCTGTGTCCTCAGGCATGGTCCTTCAAACATCTTCCTTCATTTTCTGGGTTATTTTCTGGAGGAGAAAGCCAATTTCCTAAGGAATTGTCCCCTCAAAGGGCTGGGTTTCTCTTCTGTAATACCTGCTAGAAAAAGGGAGATCTCTTTAATGGGGGACAGCTAAAGGCTCTTGTGGATTAGGAGGAGATCCTTGGCCTTGCTTTTGCTTTTCATGATCCCTGGGTGTGCTTTCCCAAAGACACTGGTGTGGGCTGAGGCACATCTCCCACATCTCAGTGTGTGGCAGGAGGATGCTCCTGACCCCGAGGACTTTCAGAGGATTATTTTTTGTGTTTCAGTTTCTGCTGGTGCCCAGCCCTTCTTGGAGCAGATTGAGAGCTCAGCTGAGGCCCTCCAGGACTACGGCATTTCCGTGGTGAAGGTAAACGGGGCTCAGGGAAGCTGCTGGATGGGGTGGAGGAAGGAAGAGTTGGGAGGAGATGGAGTAGGGAAGGGATGAGCATGGATTTTTCATAGAATTGTGGAATCACAGAGCAGTTCTGCTTCAAAGGGACCTTAAAGCTCATCTCTTTCCACCCCCCTGTCATGGGCAGGGACACCTTCCACTAGCCCAGCTTGCTCCAAACCCTGTGCAAGCTGGCCTGGAACATTTCCAGGGATGGAAAATCCACAACTTCTCTGGGCAGCCTGTTCCAGTGTCCCATGTTCCGTGATGGATGAGGTTGGCTCACTTCTTTTCAGCTCAGTGCAATAAATATTTAATACAAAGGCATTTTTAGCTGAAATTTTATGCAGATTCACGTGAGGGAATTACAAATTCAGGCAAGTGTAATTAGACTCTAAGAAGTGCTTATATATTTATATTTGGATTTATTTCCTTTCCTCCCGCTACGGGCCACGCTCAATAAGCAAGCACTGATCTGTCACTTTGAATATGCTGGGCAGCTCATGGGGGCTTTTGATCCCATCTGACCCAGATCAGCAGGCTGAGCTGGAGAACTGAAGTACAAACTCCACTCTCCATCTCTGCTCTCCATTTTGGTGTATTTTCTCTCCCAGCAGCTTTGGAAAAGCTGGATTTACACTCCTGAATGGAAGAAAGCTGTAGGGGGTGTGTGTAGTCATTGTGGGGCTGAATCTGTAATGAAAATGTTTTTTCTTTCTAGGTGAATTGTCCCAAAGAAGATGTCTCAAGATATTGTGGAAAAGAAAATGCCTTAAGGAAAGCTTTCCTGTTCAGGTGAGGGGCATTTCTGGGCACTGCCCTGGGATTGCTTTCCAGTGCAAATGTGTGAAGGGAAGTGTGTCAGTGATCAGAGATGTCCGTGGAGGAATAAGAGGAGCCATGAGGACAGCAGTGACCTCTGTATGGTTTAGCAAAAGGTACCCCCAAAATTCCAACGCAGGCAAAGGAGGTGCTTTGTCCTCAGTGTGAAACCTCCCATCCTGCCCTACGTTCCTTGGAGCAGCAGAGGGATGAGCTGTGGAATGAAACCACGGGAGAAATCCTCCATGAGTGTTCTCCTCTCTCCGTTGCCTCCCACCCCAGGCCACAAGATTTTGGGTCTAGTCCTAGAAGGAAACACTTTTTGGTGCTCTCCCTGTTGGTGGGGTTAACTCTTCTGCCCTGGATGGGAAGGTTCAGCTCCTGGTCTCTCCACGGGTTGTCACCTGGAAGCTTTTCCACATATTAGCTCAGTTCTCCTTGACTATTGTACTGATAATCATGGAATAATTAAGGTTGGGAAAGACCTTTAAGATCATCAAGCCCAACCATTCCCCCAGCACTGCCAAGGCCACCGTGTCCCCAAGTGCAGCAGGAACCCGCTCCACCGATGGCACCTGGGCTGGAGCGATTCCCACCTCGGATCAAAGGCACCTCAAGGGATGTTCTGCCATTTCTCCGTGGTCCTCCCTATCCTCCTGTGCCTGCCTTGGCTCCCTGTTCCAGGTGTGATCCACGCAGTGAATCTCTCTCTGTTTTTTGGTGACTCTCTGTTCCCTCCCCAGAGGAAACCGGCTGATCCGAGAGTTCCCCACCGACGCCCTCTTCGATGTGAACTCCATCGTCGCCAACGTTCTGTTGTGAGTCCAGACCACATCCCACATCCCACTCCCTGAAATCCTTTTCCTTTCTATTCCCACTAAATGCCAACCCCAGGCATTCCAGAGGCTGCTCTCAGCCGAGCAGGTTTGGCTTTGCTTCTCCCTTCGTTATGGTTTGACCCTGTTAAACCTTTTCCCTTGAGACAACTCAGCAGCACACACCTGGGCACCTCCAGTTGGCTGTGAGTCTTTAATCTGCCAGCAAGAAGCTGGAATTTTACCCTCTTTTCCCCATCATGGTTGTGTGGCTGCAAATTTACTCTTCAACCAGTGGCTAATGAGGTTTTTTCTGCTTCCTCAGTGCCCTGCTCTTTAATGAAGTTAAATATGTCGAAACGCTGGCGGACCTTGAGAACATTGAAAATGTGTTGAAAGGGAAGTCCAACGTGGTCTTTGCCTACATACCAGCTACTGGGACAGCAGGTATGGACACTCAGCTTTCCATCTTTGCTCTCTTCCCCCAGCCTTTTTTAAGTAAAATATCCAGGAGCTGAGTTTCTGACCCAAAATCCTGCAAATGGAAACCTGAAAGGGCCACCCAGCCACCAGTTCCCCGCCTCTGTATGTCCTGCTGTGTGCCCAAAGGGATCAGTTGCACCAGAAAAGTTTTGCTGGGAGCATAAACCTTGAGAGGACTTGGAGAGGGAAAGAAAGCCAGTGTTTGCTGCCTTAAAAATAGATAAATCCCTGGGCAGATCTCTGGCTCTGCAGTGGGATGGATTCTCACACAGCACCTGTTTGCTGGGGATCAGGAGTGGGCTCCAGCTCCAGTTGCTCACTTCCCTTCACAGTTTGTCTTCAGACAGACTCTGTGACGTTGTACTGAGAGTTTGTGGCAGCCTGGGAATTGGTGTTGACGCCTGGGAAGGATGGAACAGGAGATGTGGAGGGAACAGAGCCGAGTTCATCTCGCCTTTCCCTTCCCAGAGCACAGGGCTGTGATGGAGGCAGCGTTTGTCTATGGGACCATCCACCAGTTTGTCCTGACCACTGAGGCAGCGCTGCTGAGAGCCACCAGGTATGTCCAAACACACCCCCACCACGGAGAGCTGCTTCCCTGCACTGTTTGCCTCACTCCTGGTGTCTCAGATTACCAAATCAGCTGTGGGATAGTATTTGGATGTTGTGCCAAGGGTGGACAGTCAGATCTGTTTTCCAAAAGCTGCTGGTTGTGTTCCTGGCCTTGGAGTGGCCTTGCTGTTGGTGGCTGTACTGGGTGGGATTTCACAGGAGAAGAGCTCTCTGTCTGCTTTCCATGGCTGGTGGATCAAACCTCAGCCGTGGGTTTTCAGGAGAGTCGATGTTAAAACCTTAAAGCACTCCCACCTTGTGCTGTGATGTCCAAGGGCAAGAACTGTATCACTGCTCATGGATTTGGGAATTCCCATCCCATGGCTTCACTGGCCATCCCCTTCCCATGCAGGAGGAGCTGCTTTAGAGTGAAGATCCTTCCTTCCATGTGTCTTACTGCTGATGTGACCTCCTGCAGTCAGGAAAATGAGGGAGGAAGGTTGGAACATCACGTGGGGTGTTCCTTCCTCAGCCAGCAGCGTGCCCAGGTGGCCAAGAGGCCAATGGCACCTGGCTTGTACCAGCCATGGTGTGGCCACAGGCCCAGGGCAGTGACTGTCCCCTGTGCTGGGCACTGCTGAGGCCACACCTCAAATCCTAGGGTCAGCTCTGGGCCCCTCATGACAACACTGAGG
>VZTA01005830.1:6488-45351 GCA_013398855.1 Mohoua ochrocephala | reverse complement strand
AGTTGCACCAGGGGAGGTTTAGGTTGGATATTAGGAAGAATTTCATGGCTTTAAAGGGTTGTCCAACCCTGGCACAGCTGCCCAGGGCAGTGGTAGAGACCCCATCCATCCCTGCAGGGATTTAAAAGCCGTGTGGATGTGGCACTTGGGGACATGTATTGGCAGTGCTGGTGGAACGGTTGGACTCGATCTTAGAGGACTTTTCCAACATTAATGACTCAATAATGATTTACCTGGGATTTTGTCACGGGTGACAGCAGGGCAGGCACCAGGGTGGCCCTTCCCGAGGTGCCATCCCGTCCCTGCGGGCTCCCGGGGCCGTGTGCTGTGGCTCCCACTAGATGGCACGGTTGTCTTTGCACAGGAATTGGCTCAATTCTCCTCAAAGCAGCGCCGCCACCTCCCGAGCTGCTGAAATGGTGGGAGCTTCTCCAACAGGAACAGCTCCCAGCCAGCTGGGACAGCAGGATTTGAGGTCTTAATAACTGCACTTTGCTCTTCCCTGTCCGAAGGAGGTGATCCCTGTTTTAGGGGTAGGGAATGGGTGCATTGGAAAAGGAAAGTGACTTCCCAAAGTTACCCACAGGCCAACAGCAGTGATGGTGTCACAGCTAACCAGGGACACCTTCCACCATCCCAGGGTGCTCCAACCCCGTCCAGCCTGACCTGGAACACTTCCAGGGATCCAGGGGCAGCCACAGCTTCTCTGGGCACCCTGTGCCAGGGCCTCCCCACCCTCACAGGGAAAGATTTCTTCCCAATATCCCACCTAACCCTGCCCTCTGGCAGTGGGAAGCTATTCCCTGTGTCCTGTCCCTCCATCCCTTGTCCCAAGTCCCTCTCCAGCTCTCCTGGAGCCCCTTGAGGCCCTGGCAGGGGCTCTGATGTCTCCCTGGAGCCTTCTCTTCTCCAGGTGAACACCCCCAGCTCTCCCAGCCTGTTCCACAACCCTGCCAAACCCTGAACTTGAGGATCATCTGTGAAACACATCAGCAAACCTGGTCCTTCTGTCAGGGCACTTTGAACCGTGCTCAGGGTGGGCTTTGTTTCCTCTCTCACAGCCACGATGACCCCGACGTCTCGTCTGCCTGGCTCTTGTTCTGCCACTGCCAGCGGGCCACAGACCCAGCCCAGCCCTGCAGGAGGACAGCCCTGGGACAGCCCCTGACCCTGCTCAACATCCACAGGCACCTCAAGCTCATGGGGGCTCCTTTGGTGGTAGGACTGGGAAGGAGGAGCTGCCGGGGCCGTGGGTGGGAGGGCAGCTGGGGAGGGAGGTGAGGATGAGGGAGGTGAGAGCAGAGAGAAAGGCCGAGTGTGGGAATCTGTCCCTTCCAGGGTGGGTCCAGGCAAGGAACAGGAATCACCTGCTGCAGCTGCCTTACCAGTTCAGGGCTGGCCAAAACTTAAATAAATGATTGAGGGCCTTTTCCAAATGACTCTTAAGCACTGACCACCTCGATATGAAACTTGTTCCAGTGTTTGATCATGCTCTTGGTAAAGAAACCTTCCTAATGTCCTGTCTAAAGCTCCCCTGATGCAGCTTTGAACCATTTCCACGTGTTCTATCCCTGGATATGCTGGAGATATCAGAGTTTCCTTCTCCACATCCCCTCAGGAAGCTGTGGAGAGCAATGGGATCATCTCTCAGCCTCCTTTTCTCCAAACTAGACAACCCTAAAGTCCTCAGCTGCTCCTGTAGGCTCCCTGCAGGGGCCTCAGCACCCTCTGGAATTTGATATCAGTCCTTCACACCTTGGTGATCCCAAGGGACAGGAGATTCCCTCCTATTTCCTCCTTCCATGGGGCAGAGAACTTCAGCAGCCTCCTGTTCCCAGTGGTCATCCCTGCCCATCCAGAAGGATGAGGAGATGAGCTGGGAAGTGCCTCCTCGAGCCATTTTCCTGGATTGGGCCCATGGAGGGAAGGCACCTCCGTGCTGTCATGAAGCAGCACGTCCAAGGCAGGAAGGGAAGGATTCCAGCTCCTGCATGTTGTGGCTGGGATTTTCAAACTGCCCCGGGGAATGGATGCCAGGTAAATAAAAATGAGTGGAGATTTGACATCTGGAGTTACTAAGCCACAGAAAACCCCACACAAAGTAAAGCCCAGGGAAGGTCGTGACATGTTGGAAGGGTTTCACTGGGTCTGTGTGAGTTCTGCTTTGATGGATGTCGTAGAATTGGGGTTGGGAGCTTTTTCCTGAGGATTTCTGTGGCTGGGGAAGAGCTGAGGTACCTTCAACTTACGGAGCTGTGCTGCAACATAACCCTGGGTGTTCTCCAGACAGAGATTGCCCAGGACCCCGAGAAGGTCTCCACTGTTCACCTGCAGCTCGGGCTGCCCCTGGTGTTCATCCTGAGCCAGAAAGAGACCTACGAGGCTGACAGGAGGACAGCAGAGTTTCTGGCCTGGCAGCTCTTGGGGAAAGCAGGAGTTGCCCTTTTGTCCAGGTATTTCTCTCAGGTGTTTTGGGGTTCTCCTTGCTTTTTTGTTGGGGTTTCTGAGCTGGGTTACCCCAGCACCAGGATGACAGTCGGTGGACTCACTCTTGGATGAGAGGCAGTAAAACCAGGCTCTATCCTGTGACAGGGTGTCCCATTCAAGGATTTATCCAGAATCAGATTAATTTGGAAGTGTTGCTGCCTTAGGGGTGGAAAAATATTAAGACCAAGAGAGATTTTAGAAATGAAACTTAGCACTGATGGAATTAGGGCAGAAAGAGGAGGGATGACCTCTCATGTCACACCATCTAACATTCACTTTGTGTTTTGGAAGGGACCTCGTAGATCTGAACGTTCTGCACCGGTCGAACGTCGCCCTCAAGACACCAGATGAGGTTGGATGCTGGATTTCTTTATTGGGCAGCTCTTACTGCCCTGCCTGGGCGTGATGCTCTGGAGGGGTGGTGGGGTGTTGCTCATCTCTGGTATTATTTGACAGCATTCCCTGAAGCTCAAGGGGAAGTGTTTTTCCCAAGTTGCACACATGGGTGCAACAGGTTATCCAGAGAATCTTGGGTTTCCCATCCCTGGAGGTGTTCCAGGTCAAGTTAGACAGGGCTTGGAGCAAGCTGGGATAGTGGAAGGTGTCCCTGCCCACGGCAGGGGGTGGGATGGGGTGGTCTCTAAGGTCCCTTCCATGATTCCATGATTTGAGTGCTGCAGAGCCATTGTGCCTGCTGGGAAAGAGAAAACTGTGACTTTATTTTGGGTTCAAAACATAGAGGGACATCTCCACTACGCCTTAAGGCAACACAAGGTTGTGAACTACATCCAAGTGCAAATTCCCCAAAGATTTGGACTTCTGAAGGCCTCAGGAAAAGCATCAAAAGATGGGAAGAGGACTGAGTGTGAAACGAAGAGGGAACAACCAAAGGTCTGCACTGAGCTGCTGTAACCCAGCGCCTCTGGCAGTGAGCTGGGAAAAGGGCAGGGTGTGGGTTAAACGAGGCTGATCAAGTTAAACTCTGGAGGGACCTGACCCAGCTTGTGAGGCAGGGCTGGAATTGGGTGCTGGCAGATGCCAGGGAGCACACGATGCCCCAGATTACCTGAGCTGTCACACTTGTGGTTACGGAGGTGCAGGATCAGACCTGAGCGTCCCCTCAGGGCTTCCCGTGGCCTGCTGAGAGATGGGCACGTTGGGTGGCTCTGGGAGCCCGTGGGAGGTGCCAGCACTTTGTCATTCCTCTCAGCTCCTGATGAACTTTCCATTTTCTCTCCGGTGCCTTTGTCTGAGCTGGTGCCAGCGCTGGAGAGAAAGTTTGAAGCTGACAGTTTCTCATTTCTGAGAAATTCGTGGTGGTTTTTTCCTTCCCTCCATGGGCTGGCAGTCCCTGTGCACTTGGGAACGTTTCTCCTGGCTGAGCTCCATGAGATAAAGGATTTTTTGTGCTGGTTTCCCAGGCTGTGATGGGCTCCTCAGACCCAGCCTGACCCCTCTAATGAGGGGACATCCAAGTGGCCCCTGGACCTCCTCCCTGCTCTCCTTCCCTGCTTGGCCACTGGGATTTTTCCTGCGGTGCTGGATCTGTGTTCACTTGCTGGGAGGTGGGGCTGGTGTTCACTTTCAGCACGGGATCCCTCCCAGCCTCATTTTTTTCACAAGGAAACATCAGCCTGGAGTGAGAAAAACTCCTGCACAGGAGAAATTGGCCCAAAGAAACACAACCCAGACATTCCCCTGTTTGGCAGCTTCGGGGATCTGTGACAAATCCCAAAAATAAGGAGTTGGGAGCTGGTGCCCCATCGGCCTTGAGTTTGGTGTGCAGACAGAATAAGCAGAGGAGGATTGTTGTGCTCCAATAAAACAGATTTATTGTTTTCCTTAGGGAATGCCAATCCAATACCTGGTCTTGGAAGACACCGATGAAGTTATAACCCTGGTGGAAGATAAGAACAAGGTCAAACAAATCCAGGAGGATGAGCAGCAGCAGGAGGAGGAGGAGGAAGATGAGGATGAGAAAGAGAATAACAATCAAGGTGTGCAATTAATCAGTGCAAAGCTGATTGTCATCAGGCAGAAGGTGCAATCAGCATCAGACACGTGGTAAAGCAGCAGAGAACACTTGCAAACCATCACAGTCACTTCGTGGTGGCCACAAAGTGGCTCTCACAATTCTCTGAGGTCACTGGAATATGACACACAGGTCTGATTTTTAGGAGAAACACCAGGGAGAAAAATCAGAGCTGTTAGAGGAGCTCTGTGAGGGACTGGGATGTGCTTGGATTCACCAGCTCCAAAGGTGGGGAGGGGGTTAAAGTGCACCCAGCACTGTCCTCTACAGGCATCTGAAGAGCCTCAGAATCATCCATCCCTTTGGAAGGGTTTGAGACACGTTTTTGTAAGAGCAGATCCAGACTTGCCTCCTCCTCCAGGGAGAAAACTCTGGTCCCTGCAATGCATAATTCAAAATGCATTTGTTCTCCGTGCAAAATTGGGGGTGTTTCCTTAAAAAAAGGGGGGGCAAGATCCTAGAGGAGCTTAAAGAGTAGTGTTCCAATCCAAGGGCAGAGCTGGTGGGAGGTGGGATTAGGGCATTTTGGGGGGTTTGTCTGTGTGCCCATACAAGGCAGCCACTCACCCCATGTCTCTGCTGAGAGGTTCTGGATGTGCTGGGTTGGCCCAGGGGGCTGCAGTTCCCCCGGCCCCGGGCACAGCTGTGGGTCCCTTGCAGATATTCAGGATGACCAGGTGGTGGAAGCAGTTTCCAGGGACAAGAAGAGAGAGCTGCCCCTGGAGCAGGTCCTTGTCCTGACAGAGGAGAACTTCCACTCTTCCCTCTCGAAGGCTGCCCGGACAGTGGTGCTGTTTTATGCCAGCTGTGAGTATGAAACCTGGCCTGGCTGTCACTTTTCCATCTTTGGGATGCTCCCCATGCTTTCCATGATGCTGGAGACAAGTTCTGACCATAAATCCATGCCCCATTCTGCCCCATGGACACGAGTAACAATCAGGTTAAATCAATTCTTTCAATTCTTCTCATTGACTGATAATAGCAGCCATCAATCTGATATGTGGAGATCTTTAACCTTCATTTTATAGGGGAAAAAATGTGGGACAAGAGGGGAAATTAATACAGCACGGACTCATGGGATGGCCTAGATGATCTTGGTTAAAGTTAAATTTTCCTAATTGATTTCAAATCTTAGCACCTCAGGATGCAGAGAATCCCGATGTGACATTGTCAGGGAGTGAGGTGGGGCTGGCTGTCCCCTGGCTGTCCCTCAGGGCTGTGTTTCCCCTCTCCTGTGTTCCAGGGGAAGCCGTGTCCCTGGCAGTGCTGCGCTCCTACTCCGAGGTGGCCGCTCTCCTGAAGGGTAAGGAACCCCAGGGCTCGGGGCTTCCACCTGCTCCTGCTGGCACTGGGAGCCAGGACATCGATGGTACCTCACTCCCTCACCTGGAATACACTCATTTTTACCCCTCAGACTCCTAAGGAAGTCATTTCCACACCAGGTTGTTTAGGAACACTCCTTTGGGTCTCATTTAGGGATCCTTGCAGAGTCTCTGCTCCCAGGGAACAAGGAGCAGGACAGGAGGAAATGGCCTCAAGTTGCACCAGGGGAGGTTTAGGTTGGATATTGGGGAAAATTTCTTCACAGAAAGGGTTGTCCAGTCCTGGCACAGCTGCCCAGGGCAGAGGTGGAATCCCCATCACTTTAAATATTTAAAATTTAATCCGTGTGGATGTGGCACTTGGGGACACGGGGCAGTGGTGGCCTTGGCAGTGCTGGAGGAACCACTGGACTCCATGATCTGAGTGGGCTTTTCCAACCTAAACCATTCCATGATTTTATGATTCTAGATGCCCCATCCTTGGAAACATTCAAGGCCAGGTTGGATGGGGCTTGGAGCCCACTGGGATAGTGGAAAGTGTCGCTGCCCCTTCCAATCCAGACCACTCCGTGATCCCATTTATTGGGCACAGCGACTGCGTGAGGGACAATTTGGGAAGGGCCAGGGCAGAGCCCCAGTGGCAGGGGGTGACACAGAGGAGCAAACAGCAGGAACTGTGGCCTGGAACATGGAAACAGGGTCCTGTTTGTGCCCCTCAGGGCCCCATCCTGCCCAGGCCCAGGAGATGCCCTACACATCAGTGTAGGTGGCACCTCAGCTCTGCTGGTAAATGGAGCTGTGATTATCCCTGGCTTTGGAGGAAAGCAGGACAGACAGGTGTGGGCAGGCCCAGATCCACTGTCAGATGTCAGAGGGAGAATTTACAGTGCTGGTGCCTCCAGGGCCTGGAGAGTGGCTCAGGTATGTGGGAATTCTCACAGGTGGCCAGAGAACTCCATAAATAACACAGTGATGGTGAACAGTCAGCAGCACTTAGAGCCAGCACATCAGGGAGTCTGGGAACAAAGGCAGGAGGGAGGAATCCTTCAGGAGGGGCTGTGCAGTGTAAACCCCACATTCGGGCCTTCAACCCCATCCCACTCTGGTTTGTGGAGAGAGGTGGGTTCTTACCTGGGCTGAATCTCTTCCAGAGGTGCCTTTTTCTGCCCGTGGCTGCAGGGGACACTGAGGTGGCTTCATCCCACTGCAGCACAGCGGGGAAGTCACGTGGATCTGGGCAAGAGCTTTTCCAGCACCTCTGCAGGTGGTGATGCCTTGAGTGGCCACCTAAAACACAGAGACCAGACAAGAATAAGAGAATAAAAGGAGGGATTTATTTGAAGGCCTTCAAAGGCTCACCCTGGGCAGTCCAGAGGCTCCACCCAAGATGGACCCCGGGTCACGGGTTCTTCACCCTTTGATAAGTTTGGTTCATTTGCATCTCAGGGTTCATTCTCCAATGATCACCTCAGTCCATGATGGAATTACCCCAAGTTTGCCCCCCTTTGGAGGCTTTGAGTTGACACATTTGGGGCCCGGTGTCCTTGGAGTGGGAACCTGCAGAGGTTTGTTGTGTGTGAGCAGCAGGAGAGAACAGCAGCTCCCAGGGCACAAGGAACTGCAGAGTCACACACCAGGCAGGGCAGGGTTTGAGAAATAGAAAAGTTAAAACCTAAGGCATCAGTGGCTGTTGCCTTCTCCTGGTTTTTTTCTCCATCAAGGCTCATTTTTCCTGGTGCTGGCAGCCCCCTGGGACCGGGCACCGTGTCCTGCAGGACTCAGCAGTGGGGACACACGTATGGGATGTGCAGAGGACCCCACAGTTTTCTGGGAAGCAGCTGCAGTGGGATTTGCTTGCAAGAAGCTCTCCTGGGAATGCTGCAGACGGTGCTGTGGGCTGGAGGAAAGCAGCTCTGCATTCATGGTTTGCATGAAGGGAAAGTCACCAGCAGCTTTGATCTGGACTGAAATCCCAGGAATAAACAGGAAGGGACAGGAGAGGTTGTCGTTGTTGTTATTGTTAGAGGGTTGGTGGTGGTTTGGGGTTTCTTTTGGACTTCCCCAGCAGCCAGAGCAGCTAAAGGAGCAACACAGGAGAGTCTGTGGGTAAAACCCGGCCTCTCCCCGAGCCAGTGGCCAACCCTTGGCAGGTTCTGCCCGGCCAGGATTTCACCACGTGTGCTCTGAATCACTTGGTAACAATCTCAGTGCAGGGCAGCAGCCACAGACAGATTCTCAACAGAGATCATGAACTGACTGGGGTCAGGGCCTTTCCTCTGTGATCACTGAGGTCCCTCCAGGGACTCCCAGGCCAGATGTGACCCTATGGAATGACTCCAGTCTGGTTTCTCTGCCGTGACCTCGGAGCAGACACGGAACAGCTGCATTGGTGCATCTGGAGATCCTTTTTCTCTGCTGCCGAAGGAGCCTCAGGGAACTGGGAGAACCAGCTACCAGAGGAGCTGGAAAAACCTCAGAGGGTGCTGTCAGTGATGGCTGGATCAGGAAGACCTCGAGCTGTGCAGGACTGAGAATAAAACATGGGGTATGGCTTGGGGCACTCTCAGTTCCCCAGAAGCTCTGGTATTCCTGCCTGCTCCGGGGTGGAGCTTCCTTCCCAAGGGCTGGGAAGCCACGAGCAGCTGTGTGAGGAGTGAATCACCCGTGCTGGAGGCACATTTTGAGTTGCAGAACCAGGTCCTGCTCCTGATGCCAATTCTTTGTGCAAAATGGCACTGAGAATAGACCGTGTGTGATCAAACACGGGGGAAAGGAGGAGGCTGGAGACTGGAATGACCCCGTGAGTCATCACATACCAGATGCTCAGCAGATCCTCACCAAGTGAGGTTTACAGCCCTCGAGTGTTTTCCATTTGTTGAGAGATCCAATTTAGCAGGAGACAAGGAGGAGCAATCACTGCCTTGCTGAACTGAGCATGTTTTCTGCTCTTGGAGCAAGAATGTCCCAATCCCAGTCCCACTGGGGCTCAACGCTGCACCTCTGGTTTGCTTTTGCAAGATGGGAATTTTTGGGAGCGGGGGTTAAGAGCAGAGGATGTGAAGGTGAGACAGTGCTGAACATTTCTTAGATGTGTCATTGGCCTTCTTGGCAAAGAAGAGAGGAAATCAACATCTAAGAAGAGCAATGTGTTGTGATGAAAAATGGTTCTGCTTCCCTCCTCTGTGCTTGTGGAGTCTTCTTGACCAGGGACTTAAAAAGACAGGGGGTGAAGCTGTAGCTCAAAGGCAAGAAAATCAGCTGCAGGATTTAGCAGTGGATGCCCACAGAGCCTAACTCTGAAGTGAGGATTTGGGGGTTCATTGTGGGATGTTGCCCAGAAGTTGTTTCCCATTCTGTATCAGATTCTTCCTCTTGAAGCGCAGCACTTTGTTTGTAACTTCTCTTTGATGTCGTAGCCTTTGGACCAGCTCTTCGGGTGAGTTGGTTTTTTAATACAATCATGGAATTGTTTAGGTTGGAAAAGCCTTCCAAGATCGTGGAGTCCAAATGTTCCCCTTGGCACTGCCAAGGCCACCACTGCCCCGTGTCCCCACGTGCCACATCCACACGGATTTTAAATCCCTCCAGGGATGGGGACTCCAACACTGCCCTGGGCAGCTGTGCCAGGGCTGGACAACCCTTTCTGTGAAGAAATTTTCCCCAATATCCAACCTAAACCTCCCCTGGCCCAGCCTGAGGCCGTTCCTTCTCCTCCTGTCCCTGTTCCCTGGGAGCAGAGCCCGACCCCCCCCGGCTGCCCCCTCCTGTCAGGGACTTGTGCAGAGCCACAAGGTCCCCCCTGAGCCTCCTTTTCTCCAGGCTCAGCCCCTTTCCCAGCTCCCTCAGCCTCTCCTGGGGCTCCAGACCCTTCCCCAGCTCCATTCCCTTCCCTGGACACGCTCCAGCACCGTGCCAGTCCTGCCTTCCAAACAATTATAAATTCAAATTATTGTAAGTTCAGGGGATTCCTGATTTTTCTTGTTCCCTAGAGCACTGATGGTTTGCCTTGTCCTGGTTTTCTAAGACCTCTAGGACAGAGGTTCTTGCTGTTGCTGGGTTTAGCAGCACCTAAAACCACAGGACAGCAGGGTTTTGTGTTCCTCTTTCACCTTTCTTCTCACCCAGCAGTGACCACAGGGCCGGACAATCCCTTGCTGAGTTACTCAGTTCCTGAAAGTGCTGCTCATTCAGTCAGGAATGATCTGGTGCAGGTTGGGATGGGAGAGGGACCCCATCCCATCCTGTGCCAGGTGTTTTTCAGGCCAGATGGGGCTCCTTCAGAGCACAGGGTAGGTAATTCCCTGAGCTCACACCCAAATATTAAAATTCACATCTGAAGGAGCTTCAAGCAGCCTCACACCTCGATTTTAACAGGACATCAAGGCCCTATTTCCATGGAATTATTTTCCAGAGTTGGGCAAGACACAAGATGACGTGGTAAGAGATGATGAGAACCAGCTATGCTGGATCAGAGGTGTGAAGGAAATCCGAGGCCAGGCTTTCAGTGGGAGATCTTCTTGCAGGGTCTGGGAATGACACAAACCATTTCTGCTCTCGTGGAGTGTTTTGACAGCTCCTGCCTGTCTGAGTGGATTTGCAGGCCCTTCACTTGTGCTGCTTCCTGCTTTTTCTGCACAAGAGTTTGGCACGAGGCAGAGCAGCAGCAAACTCCTCGTGTGAACTGCAGTGCAGAACCTCAAACGGAGGTTGCAGAAAATGGTCCTGTGGGAGGCCAAGGATACAGGGATAAGGGGTAGGAATTCATCCTGAGGTCCTCTCTGCCTTCACCCCCATCTGCAAAAAATCCTCATGGAATCCCAGAAAGGTTTGGGTTGGAAGGGACCTTGTAGCTCATCTCATCCCATGGGCAGGGACACCTCCCACTATCCCAGCTTGCTCCAAGCCCCATCCAACCTGGCCTGGAACCCTCCCAGGGATCAGGGGGTCCACAAATCCTCTGGGCGACGAGAGTTTGTGCAACACTCAGCCATGCTCAGTAACTCGTTTCAGTGTTTGATCAGCCCTCCCCCCCTTGGCATGGGTTGTTGCTTGACCCTGCCCAGGGATCTCAGTGCCCCCTGCAGAACCCCCCTGACCTGTTGGTGGATTTTAGTGTTTAGTTGGTAGATTTTAGTGTTTCTCTCTTAACTGGCAATTCCCAGGCAGAACTCGGTTGGGTTTTTCCTCAGGAGGGATCTCTTCCAAACCGCTCCAGATTCTCATTTGCTTAAACCTTTCCAAAAAAGTGTTTCCCAGGCTGACTTGCTGGGCTCTGCAGAGGTTTCACCAGGACAGAAGAACATCATTTTCCTCCCGTGGCCTGCAGATGCTGTTGAGAGTCCATCCCTTTTCTGCAGCACTGGCGCTACCTTTGCATCCTGCTTCTCCTCATGGAATGCTGCTCTCCTCACACTTTGCCCTTCAAATTGCTTTCTGCCCCTCTGGGCTCGGGATCAAAACCAGATTGGATGTGTTTTATTCCATCAGCCAGGCCTTTAATGAAAATAGTGATCAGAATTAAACCCAGCACATGGGAGAGAAGAAAGCTTGGCTGGTTTCTCTTGAGAAATCCTCATCATCTGCCCCAGCCCTGCTTTCTGAAGGGCTCTTTGCCACGGTCTGCCTCCGTGTGGGTACTTGTCTCTAGGTTTCATCCCATCTTTCCCATGGAGCTGTTGAGTCCTGTTCAAAGAAATTTAGGGAAGGAATGAAGATTTCTGAGATAGGGCATTCCTGTCGTGGGCATGGACAGCTGCACACTGTCCTTGGTCAAGCCCCTGAGGCAGCTCAGGTGAGGCTGGAAGCCAAGGGAAGAGAGGGAGTGAAGCTGGTCAGGATTTAGGTCAGGCTTAGCCATGGACCAGCAGCAGCATGTGCTGGGCTTCACCCAGCCTAAAGATCAAAGAAAGGCTGGTAAGGTCCCTGCAGGTGTCCAAGGCCAGGTTGGATGGGGCTTGGAGCAGCCTGGGATAGTGGGAGATGTCCCTGCCCATGGCATGGAGTGGAATGGGATGAGCTTTAAGGTCCCTTCCAACCCAAACCCTGGTGTGACTCCAGGATTCTTTGCTGAAAGAAATGCTGGAGTTGCACAAATCTTGGGCTTTTGGAGAACACGCAGGGAACCAACTTTTCATTTGTTTCACTTCTCACCAATCTCTTATTGCGTTGGTGAGACCCATAAAAAACCTTTTTAGGATATGTCCCAGGACTGACTGCTCTGTAATTCCCAAGTGCCCTTCCTTTCCCACTCCCTTGCTTGTGAGACCCCTTTCTGAAGGTCCTACAGGTGTCTGCTGGTGGCTTGGGTGGGATCACAGAAAATCCCGAGTCGGAAGGGATCCACAAGGATCATCAAGCCCAACTCCTGGCTGTGCACAGGACACCCCAAGAATCCCACCCCATTCCTGAGGGCATTGGATGGAGGGAATGCCAACAGCCTGGGGCATTACATCTCTCTCACATCCCCTGTAACTGCTCCGTGTGCATTTGGCTTCGTGCTTGAGGTAGAACAGACATTTTTCAATATTGGACACCTTCATAAATGCAAAAACCTTGGCTGCATCCTCCTCCTCCATGCCGTGCTTTATCTCCCCTCTTTCCTGTAAGTGAGTGCCTGCATCATTTCTTTCTCTTGGCCTTATTCCTGAGGTATTTCCAGTACCTTTCCCTCACTGCCTTTTTAGCTCCTGGACAGCTGCCTCAGGGTTTTGTGGTGTCGCTTGGAGTTATCAGCCAGATGAGAACGTCTCTGGGAATGAGTGATTTCAGGAGGGAGATGGGCTGTGCTCAAAGGGGTCGTGTATCTGGGGCTGGATTTTGGTAGATTTCTGTCAGCATTAATGCAAGTAGAAACAATAATATCCACCCAGCTAATAAAAAGCTCTATTTTCCAACCTATTCATTGTTATTTTTAGTTTTTCATATAATTCGTGAGTATTTCTTTTCCACTCTAGGAACACCAGGGGTTTTGCTGTCCCGGGTGAACTGCTGGGACTGGCCTGGTGTTTGCTCCCAGGAGAATGTCACCCAGTTCCCCACCATGAAGATTTACAAGGAGGGACAACAACCAGTGACGTACGATGGCATGTGGGGAAGCGAAGAGCTGAGCAGCTTCATCCTGCTGTGAGTGACAAATCCACATCTGCCACATCCTTCTGGCACCATCCCGCTCTTTTTTGCTGGAATTCTTTCTTTATTATTGCTCATGGTGATCCCAAGGCTCTCAGTTTGGCTCAGGCTGTTCTCTCTTCACTGTTAACCAGCTCCAGCACCTCTCTGGGCCTTCCCAGATGATGATTTTTGCCTCTAACGAGGTTTCACACTTGTCCCGATGTGTCGGGGCCTCGTTGGATTGAGGTTGCCCTCTTTGTCTCTTCATCCCAACAGCCCAAGTTGTTTCTCTGCCTTTCCACAGGAGCCGAGTTTCCTGCCCACTGAAGCTGGCCACGATGGACGAGGCAGAAGGATATTTAAGAGGGGAGTTTCCATCTGAGCTCTCATCCCATCACCACACCTCACTCCTGGGAGTTTTCAGTGCAGCCACCGGCGAAGGTTCGTTGGCGTTGGTGGGTTAAGCACTCTCCAGCTTCATTCCTGGTGGGATGGGGATGCTTCCAGCTGCTTGGAAGTTCACAACACAGCCTGCCTGGCACTGCCTTTCTCAGATTTACAGTGGGAGGGTAGCAGGTGATCCCAGATGTGGGATCTCAGGTCCATACCCTGCCTCAGAGGACATTCAGCTGCCGGGTGTGTTTACTACACCCACTGTGGGAGCAGTAACTTCCCAAGGCTGTCCCTGTTGTACCTCCTGCCCCTTACTCTGAAAAATTTGTCCTCTTTATGAGTCCCTTCAAAGTAGTTGTAGGCTGGCATTAAATTCCCTCTTAGCCTCTGGTTTAGCCCAGATCTGGATCAGCCTCTTCCTGTAGCCCATGTACAACATGTCACAGCATATTCTTCCTTAAAAAAGGAAGAGATCCACTCTTGGGTCTTGCTGACTTCTCCTGAAAAAGTTGGAGCCCCAGTTCTTGTAACACACAATCCAAAACCTTTCTGTTTTTAAGAAAACAGAACAGCAAATAAGGTAAAATACAAATTTCCTGCATCAAAAGGAATGAAATGTGAATAACTCAGTGAAATTCATTTGTGGATTTTGAAATAGGTGGACATGGAAATGCAACGTGTTACCAAGGGAGAGGGGATAAAGCCAGTCTGGAGAGGGAGCATCAGGCAAACCACACAATCATGGAGTGGTTTGGGTTGGAAGGGACCTTAAAGCCCATCCCATCCCACCCCTGCCATGGGCAGGGACACCTTCCACTGTCCCAGGCTGCTCCAAGCCTCGTCCAGCCTGGCCTTGGACACTTCCAGGGATCCAGGGGCAGCCACAGCTTCTCTGGGCACCCTGTGCCAGGGCCTCACAGTTGGGAGCTGGGATCTTCCAACCCCACAGACTCTCAGTTGCCAGCTTCCCCTGGGAATTGCTGCCTTAAAAAAAGGAGAACTGTCTGATCTTGCTTAAGACCAAACTTTCAGACTATTTTTCATTTTAAAGTTCCCTTGTGCCTCTAAATTTTGGTATAATGCAAACCAAGCTACTTCCTCACATCAGAGGGTCCAGAGGGAAGAGGTAAGAACAAGACAGAATGTCTGGAACCAATGGGAAACACTTGGGCTGCGTTCCCTGAGCCAGCTGACAGCCAATTCCCTGCCTTCCTCTGGAGAGCTGATCTGGTAAATGCAGCAAAAAAACCTTTGGTCCAGCCCAGAGGAGCTGTGGCTGCCCCTGGATCCCTTGGAGGAGTCCATGGCCAAGTTGGACAGGGCTTGGAGCAACCTGGGCTAGTGGGAGGTGTCCCTGCCCATGGCAGGGGGTGGGACTGGATGGGCTTTTTGGGGTCCCTTCCAACCCAAACCATTCTGGGATTTTGCAGAGAAGTTGTTCCTTTCCTTCCATGCAGACAAGAGCCTTGGAGGTTTCCACACAGCTCTTTGTGGATCCTGTGGGGTTGCCTCTTCCCTCAGGGCACCTTCCATCTGCAATCCAGAACAGCATCCTCAGGCTGGGGTAACTCAGCCACAGGGAGATGGAATCTGGGATGTCTTTTCCACCCATTCCCTGGGGGTGCTCGAGCAGTGTTCCCTCTGCCTGAGGGAGCAGAAACCTGGAGCCAGCTGTTCTAAACCCAAACCAGGCTGGAGTCAGGAGAACCACACTGTTCCTCTTATCAACCTGCAGACTTACCTGGAATTCCCAATTATTTTCTCATGGCAGAATTCCTGCTCTGACCCCGAGCAGCGGTGCGCAGTGTCACTGCCTTTTCCCCTGAACTGAAACACAGCCTTGAGACGTCCTGCTAAATAAATCCTGGATGTTTTCCAACCCTCAGCATCAGGACTATTCTAAGAAGCCCTTTGGGGAGGGTCTGAGCTAAAAGAGGTTTGTTGGAAAAATCCTAAATAAAATTTCCTAGGAAGAGGTGAATGTGTTACGAGGGCAATGAACGAGTGGGCGTTCTCCTGGAAACTCGGAGAACTTGGAGGAGAAAAATTTGTTTGTGATGCAGCAACTGGGAGCATCCTTGGAAATAAGACTGTCCTAAACCCTGGGGCAGATGTTTGAAAATATCCCTGAGCTCTGGTGCCTCACAGGGCCTGGCAGCATCAGTGGAAGCCAAGTGAGGAAGGCATGAGAGATGCTACAGGAGCTACTGTGCCAGAGAGCACGGTCAGGAGATGCCTCCTTGCAGAGGGATAAGGGGTGGTGCTCAGATCCTGCTTCCCAAAACTCTGGGGGGGATTTTAGACCCTTCCTCATGTGGCAGCTTGATTCCTTCTGGTTCCCAAATCAGTGAAGTTGTGCTTGTGCAATTCAGGGCAGCTGGGATTGCAGCTCAAGGAATGCGCTGCTGAGCATGATCAGCCCCCTCAGGGAATTAAAATCGTGCTTTTAGGGGGGACTAATTTCCTAGGAAATATTTAAATAGCTCTTTTGAAGTGCTTCCTGTCTGCAGTGGAGCTGTGTGAATTCGGGGGGATTTTGGGTGCAGAACAAAGAACCCGTCGCTGGAGAAATGAGGGTTGGTGTGTGGCTCTGGGTCTGGCACAGCCAGAAATAAGGGGAAATTTGGAAGCGTGGTGGGGAGGGAAGATCTCATCAGGTCAAGGAATAAGCCTGGTGTTGCTGGAGGTTGTCCTGACTTAGGAAAGAATTCCTGCAGCCAGGGCTGCTCCAGGGCAGCACCTCAAGACAAGCTCATATCTCGAGTGAGGATTTAAAGCCTGGGGAAGTGCTTGGTGGAGGAACTTGGGATGGGAACTTTTCTTTCAGCACTGATAAAATCAAGTAACCAAAGCCCAAGAGAGCTGGAAAAGCAACATCCAGGAATGGTTTCTCTGTAGCAGCTGGAGAGGGACTTTGGACAAGGGCCTGGAGTGACAGGACACAGGGAATGGCTTCACACTGCCAGAGGGCAGGGATGGATGGGATATTGGGAACTGGGAATTCTTGGCTGGGAGGGTGGGGAGGCCCTGGCACAGGGTGCCCAGAGAAGCTGTGGCTGCCCCAGGATCCCTGGAAGTGTCCAAAGCCAGGCTGGACGGGGCTTGGAGCAACCTGGGATAGTGGAATGTGTCCCTGCCCATGGCAGGGGATGAAATGAGATGAGCTTTAAGGTCCCTTCCAACCCAGACCATTCAGGGATTCTGTGATGATGACTGAGCCCTCAATGAGCCACTCCTTAAGGAACTCCTTCCATTTAAGCAGGAAAACACTTGAAATGAAAGTTTATGGGCCACATGGGAAACAGTGGAAAATACAGCTTTGAGTGTAGCTGCAAACCAGGAATCAAAGAAGCAAAACCCGAGCAGTTGTGAGGCAGCTCCGTCTGTTGAACTCTGAGTCGCTGCTCCCAGGTGCTTGGGCTGTGACAGAGAACGTTCTGAGGAGCAGTCACTGCTGTCTGACAGCAATTCATGTCGTGGCTGTGCCTGAGGGACCCCCTTGATCCTCAGGGAAAGCCTGGCTTCTCCAAAGAGTGAGATTTCTCCCTCCCCCTGGGTCGGAAGAGCCGTTTCTGTTGCTTTCAGTTGCTCAATGCAAAGGAGGAGGGGGGGTGGTGGTGTTGAAATCCTCCCTGTTCTCACCCCACCTTGGCAGCAGCTGTTTGGAGCTTTGATCTGTGCATTTCACAAGCTCCCCACCATGCCTTGCATATTCCCACAAAGCTTGGCTTTCCCATGGATCCACTGCCTGAAACCACAGCCAGGCTGGACAGGGCTTGGAGCAACCCTTGGTCTGATGGAAAATGTCCCTGCCTATGGCAGGGGGTGGAACAAGATGAGCTTTAAGGTCCTTTCCAACCCAAATCACTCAGATTCTGTGAAATTTGAGGCTTTTTTATAAGGGAATAAAGCAGCTCTGCAGCCAGCTTTGTTTTGGAGCTGTGCTCTCGGTCTCAGCCGTGATCAGAGAGAGCCCAGCCTGGTCTTTGCCTATCCTGCAACAGCCCCAGCGTGATCAGAGGAGCTGGATAAACCAAGAGACACTTGAGGGAGAGGTTGGTTTGTCTCCAGGCTCTTTAGCCCTACTCCAGTAAAGCCATCATCCATCATTTCTCAAAGGTCACTGGGATTTATAAGATTTCTGTTTAGACTTATAATTGGTCTCCTGTTTCCAAGAACGCTTACGGACTGTAAGTCCTTAAAGACATTTCATTTTCCTCTGTCCTGCAGCTCCTGGAGGCTCAGTGCTGGTGGTTAAAGAGCAAACACTTCTTCTCATAATGGGAATTTTCCCCTGATCCTTGGTTGCTGCAGCCCTGAGCTGCACTAATTCCTTGGGAATTATTGGGAAAGTCTGCAGGATGTTACATGTGCAGGCATCGATCAGGTTTCCAGGAAAAAACCTCAACACCTCTCGTTCTGTTGTTTATTCTTGTATCTTTTGTGGTTTTTTCCAGCCAGGGAAGCTTTTGAAGAGGCAGGAAACATCCTAAGTGGCCACGTAAGGATGGGGATGTATTTTGAAGATGATGCCTTGGCTTTGTAAGTGGTTCCTCTTTTTCTTTGGGAAGAATTCAAGCTGATGTGCACTTAGTGAAAGGCAGTGCCTGGAGCAAGTGTCACTGTGCTGAGTGACAGCTACAAGTGACTTATTCCTGCAGAGAGATGGGTCAGGGCTCATCCAAAGGGAATTGTCACCTTCCACTTCCAGAGAATCTGCCACTGATTCTCAGCCTATCCACGGTCACTTCTCTTCCTGCTGTTTTTATTCACTCCAGGTATTTTCAGCCCCCATGGATCTGGTTGTGTTCCTCGCACAAACAGGAGCAAACCTTTCTGAAAATAAAAAGCAGGCTGGAAAAATTAAACCATCGGTGTGTGAGGGAGAAAAAGTCCTGCCCTTCTCTTTCCATGAGGAAAAAGTGATGGATTGTCACTGCCTTCCCTTGCTCTGGTGGTTGCCCCCAGTTGCCAAGAGCAGCCAGAAAAGCAGCTGCTTGTGGCTACCTGGGCTAGGAGTGGAGTGGACGTTGAGTCTGGGTGCTGGAAAAGGCTTTGGAAGCTGGGAAAGAAATGCTGTCTCCATAGAGCTGCCTTCCTGGTGGAATTGCATCCCTGACTTGAAGCCAAATGGAGCTAATGGGATCTTACCTGTGCCATTGAGACTCCAGCAAGGGGCAAAGTCCTTTGGGTGCTTCAGTGCCTAGAAATGCAGCTAGACCCAGGGGGAGCCTCCAGCTTGTCCTGGCATCTCATTTCCATCAGGAATTAGCTATCAAGGCAGAGTTAAAAATCCCAGAAGGTCCTTGGCCTGTTTTCCAGGTGTGGGTTTGATGCAGCAGGGAGTTATTTTCTTTGTTTCCCAGAGGTGTGATGCATTCCTGGTGAGACACACAGGAGAAGAAAAATGCAAACACCTCGGGAATGCATCTCCATTAACCAAACTCTGCTCCAGGCATCAGGGGGAACCTGACCCCCCCAGTTAAGACTTTTCTTCCCTGAGGATTTCAGCCCAGCTGATGGAAGGGGAAAAAAAAAAAAGAAAAAAAAAGCAGAGGACAGGGTGATCTCTCAAGGTAGCAGGAGAAAAAGCCTGTGTTCTCTCAGAGCTGACACAGGCAGGGATCCACCTCCCTGCTGCTGCTCCAGGAGCCTGCAGCCTGCTCCTGTTTAGCAGGAATATTTAGTACAGTTTATATTGATAGTCCTTCTGCCAGATTTGGATTTTGGCTGTGATTTGTGGGCGAAGCTACTGTAGCTGATGGGCTTCTCGACTGTAAGCAGAAAGTAAACACTTACAGGAATTCCTTATGCAAGAGCCAGGCTCACTTCCCTTCTTCAGAAAAAGAAAAGCCATTCTCAGTGCTCAAGGAGAAAATATTTGTGGCTCCCAGGTCACGGAAAGCCCGATTCCCCTTTTTGTGCATCCTGTAGACCTTTTCCAGAGAAAAAGGCCTGCAGGATACACAAAGCCTGTTGTCAGCAAAGCTGTTTGCTCAGCAGGCACCTGCTGGGCTGGTCCTTAATGAAGGGGAAAAAGGCATTGAGGAAGAAATGCTTTGAATGAGGTCGTTACTGAGGTCGTTATTTATTTCCACGTCGATGTCGGGAGATTCCTGCCAAGTGTTTGTTTGCAGATGGTTTTGATTGCAATGCAAGACTCGTGTTACCCACTCAGTGCTCCTGCTGGATAAATAGAAAGCTGTGGTGAGCAACCATGCAACCCCTCAGGACCAGGAAGAGGAGAAGGGATTTGGGGATAGAGTGTAGCTGGGGAATTTGGTGATTTTTCTGGAGTTACAGAAGATATTTCCTTATAGAATCCCAGAACGGGTTGAGTTGGAAAGGACCTTAAAGCTCATCTTGTTCCACCACAGGCAGGGACACTTTTCACTCTCCCAGGTTGCTCCAAGCCTCATCCAGCCTGGCCTTGGACACTTCCAGGGATCCAGGGGCAGCCACAGCTTCTCTGGAAGCTTCTTCCAGTGCCTCACCACCCTCACAGATGCTTATCAAGCACTGCTGAACAAGTTGGTGTATTTTCGATACAGGGAACAAGAGTCCTCACTCCTCTGAGCCACGACCAAGCCAAAGAATCTCTTTAAAACCTGTAGAAGTTTAATAAGTTCAAAATCCCTGAATTAATTTTAATTTTTTTAGGTTTTTGCCACTCTTAATCTACAGTAAATACAGGTTCATTTGCAAAGCAATGAAGAGGGAAGTTAAGGATCTTCCTCACAGCCCAAAGGATTTGCAGAGGTGTGAGAATCAACTTCTTCTGAGTAGCAGAACTTGGCAGCCCAGACTGGGAGAGGAAAGCCTAGCTCAGGGCTGGATTCCCAAAGATAAATAAAAGTTGAAACGGCTCAGATAAATCCAGGAACAGTTTAGCAATGGTTTCCCAAGATTTGAAGGCCTCGGGGAAGTCCATGCTCAGGAGTTGGGACTTCAGTGATCCTTGTGGGCCCCTTCCACCTGAGGACATTCTGCCATTCTCTGATCACTGCTGCTCTTTGCCACAACATCAGCACAGCTCCGGGGTGGCCCTTAGAAGTTTGCAGTGGGTGTGTTATTCCCAGAGAGATGAATGCTGTGATGGAGGATGGGAAAGGCCTTCATGAGAGTTGGACACCATGGAAGTGACTTATCTGCAGTTCTCTCCTCTTGCTTTGGCATTGATGACCTAAAGAAATCCTTCCCTGTGAGGGTGGGGAGGCCCCTGGGTCCCTGGAAGTGTCCAAGGCCAGGTTGGATAGGGCTTGGAGCAACCTGGGCTAGTGGAAGGTGTCCCTGCCCATGGCAGGGGGTGGAATGGGATGAGCTTTAAGGTCCCTTCCAACCCAAACCATTCTGGGATTTTTTGGTGTCACAGCCTTTGAAAAATTGCCAGGAGCCTTTGAAAAACAAACCAGACATGCCCCCAAAAAGCTGCCGAGGCAGCTGGTTTCCCCTGGCACACCCTTCCTCTGGGCAGGGCCATCTGGAGCCTCCAGGGCTGAAGTTCCTCAAACTTCCAGAGAATTGCTGTTCTGGCTTGGTGTCCTCCCTGGCCTTTCATCGCTCAGACTTCTCCTATTTTTGCTTTTCCCACTTTCTCAGCTTTTCTTTGAATACCTTGCACCCTCTTACCAGAAGGACGTTGAGGAATAAAGGATGATCTGGCTGTTCCACCAAGAGAGGGTGGGTGCAGCCTGTCTGCGTTGCTCTGATGCGGGGCTCGGACTTCACCAACATTTTTGGGATTGTTCCCAAACTGAGGCAAAAATTGGATCCTCCTGGAGGTCGTTTCGTGTGGGTTGTGGTGCCCCTTGGATGGAATCTGAGACCTTCTGTTTGCCTTGGCTTGGGAGGCAGAGTGAAACCCTGGGTGGGTGTTGGCACCACCCAACCTTAGGTGTCAAAATGAAGGAGAAGTAGGAATAGAATCCCAGAATCCCAGAATGGTTTGGATTGGAAGAAACCTCAAAGCCCATCCCATTCCATGATCCCAGGTTGCTCCAAGCCCCATCCAACCCAGCCTTGGACGTTTCCAGGGATGGGACGTGTCTCCAGGAGGATGCCAGCTCTGTGTGCAGCACATTTGGACTGTGTCCAACCCTCCTGTGCCCATCCCTCTTTTTCAGATCCCGAAAATACTCCGTGTCCCCCCCTGCCCTCCTCCTGGCCCGCAGCGGAGGCCGGAGCGTGGAAGGCATCGCTCTGTCCAAACACAGCGTGCAGGACGTGGTGCAGATGATCAGATATGAACTGCTGGACATTTTTGTGAGTAAAAATAAAATCCAAATGTCCTTTTTCCATCGCGGTCGTTTGCAGAGCCCTGATTACAACGTGGAGTTCTGCAGAACGGCCATGTCTGCTCGTTATTTTTATCGTGCCGAGTTTGTTTTTACATTTTATGACTTGGAGCAGGGAGCCTGGACAGAAATCTGCTGTTTGCTGTGTGGTCTCGGAGCAGGAGACCCTGGAGTTGAGGGACTGCCCTCAGAGTCCCTCACTCTGCAGCGCTTGGCCTTTCACAGGGTCCATTCCCTATTCCCAGGGCTTTTTCCACGTGCCTTTTGGAGCCTGGCTGTAGCCTCTGCCTGCTCTGCTCACATCTCACATCCCCATCTCCAAGCTCACGGCTGCTGCCACCGACTTGGCAGCCTTGGGTTGGGCAAAAACATCTCCAAGTGCACCAAGATCCCTCTTCCATCTCCCCACATCCCACACGGGCGCCGCAGCCTCGCTTAACAACCCTGTACCCTCATGTAAGAGCAGAAAGTGGAATTTTCTCCCATTTTCTCCTCCCCATAACCCCCAATTTCTCGTTTGTGATGTCTTGCAGCCAGAAATCACCGTGCCAAACCTGCCCCAGTACTTGCAGCTCGGAAAGCCCTTCCTCATCCTCTTCAGTGCTGGTGACATCAGCCAGATGGAAAGCAAGGAAATGCTGAAGCTGGCAAAAGGAGAAGCCCAGCAGGCGTTTGTGGCTTGCTGGTTGAACCTGTGAGTGTTTGAAAATCTCTCCTTTCCCTTAACTCGCTCCGAGCCCTGCAAAAAAACCCCCCCTCACGCTGCAATTACTGAGAACACGAGCTGGTAATGTGATTATTGGGTCTGAAATCATCAGCAGTTGGGAAGTCAGACCATTGAGCAATGGTTCAGTCAGTGTTCTGGGCAGCTGGAAAAATTGCCTGACAAAGTAAAATTAGTAAATATTTAATTGGTTGCAGAAATCGTTTTCGATAGAGGAAGATGTTCTCTAGTGCTTGTAGCAGCTTGAGCCTGGGTCTGGTGTTATTTGTGTTTTTATTGCATGTGGGAGGAGGAAAAAAAAAATGGAAATTTGTCCTCCTGGAATGTCTTATGGTGATTTTCCACCAGCAGTTAGAGGGAGTGACTGGTCATTGACTGAGGAAAGAAAGTTTTCTTCCCTCAGAAACAAGAAACGAGAAGGTTCAACCAGAAGCCCCATAAATGAAACTTAAAAAATATCCAAGAAACAAAATTAATTCAAGACCTAAGAAAGAGAAAGTTGCAGAAAAGGGGATTTTTTTTTTTTATTTTAATCCTCCCCTTTTTAGTTGCATTTTGAATTTTTGGCCTCTCTTTGCTTTGCCCAAACCCAGAGACACTTCAGTGGCTTAATCAGAAAGTGCTTTGAAGTCTTGGAGGCGCCGTCCAGCGTGGGCTGGAGTTGAGCTGAGGGGGGAAAATGCACATGTGCTCAGAGAGAAGGGGATTGGGCTGCCAGTAATGCACCAGAAACGAGAGCCCTGGAACTTCCCCACCCACACATCTGCCTCTGCTCTGCCTTCCTGAGGCACAAAAAGCCTTCCTGTGCCACAGCAAAGTGGCACTGCCACAAAACAGGGCGGAATCCCAGAGTGCTTTGGGTCGGAAAGGTCCTTAAAGATCACCTTGTTCCATCCCCTGCTGTGGGCAGGGACACCTCCCACTATCCAAAATATCCCGTCCAGCCTGGCCTTGGACACTTCCAGGGATCCAAGGGCAGCCACAGCTTCTCTGGGCACCCTGTGCCAGGGCCTCCCCACCCTCCCAGGGAACAATTCTTTCCCAATATCCCACCTAACCCTGCCCTGTGGCAGTGGGAAGCCATTCCCTGTGTCCTGTCACTTCATGTCCTTGTCAGAAGTCCCTCATCCTAGAGAGAAGCCCTCATTGCCAGGGCAAGAGCCAGCTCAGACCTGGAGCATCACTCTCAGCCTTAAAACGACTCAGCAGCTCTGTGGGCCTGCTGCTCCTCTGTCTCAGTGTCCTGTTTCCACTCTCTCTGTGTCCCTTGAGGAATTTGCCTTTCCATCCCTGTGGAATTGCAGTCACCGTGGGGCAGTGGCAGCAGCAGGGCTGGAAGGAGCTGGCAGCTGTCCCTGCACACAGGGTCTGACCCCAGGGGGCTGCAGGACCTGTCCCACTCTTATCCCAACTGTTCTTAGAAGCTTTCCCACCTTTTTTCCACCTTTCTGCAGGGTTTGCCCTGCTCAAGGACTTCTTCACACGTGCAGGCTGTTGTCTGCTCTCTCTCCACTGGTTCCTTAAGGCATTAAGCTTTTATATGTGGTGCCATGAGCTGAGAATCAGGGAATCCTGGGATGGTTTGGGTTGGAAGGAGCATGAAAGCCCATCCTGTTTGTCCATGGGCAGGGACACCTCCCTCTATCCCAGGTTGCTCCAAGCCCTGTCCAGCCTGGCTTTGAACACTTCCAGGGATGATGCTTCTGCAGCCCCACAAAACTCTGCTTTTGCTGCGTGTGACCCGAGGGCTTTGGTGGTTTTCTGGCTCTCAGTCCTGTTGTGCTGCCAAACCTGAATCTCCTCTTCCCAACAGGGAGAAGACTCCAGTGGGACACGGGATCCTGAGGAAATACTTTTCCACCACCCCTCCCTTGCCCGTTCTCCTCTGGGTGAACCTCCACGCCGGCGGTCAGGTATTCAAGTTCCCACCAGAACAGTCCATCACAGAGATGAACATCTTGTCTTGGCTGGAGAAGCTCCAAGCAGGACTGGAGATTCCCAGCAGTAAGTGGACCCAGGTTTATAACGTTCCCAGGCACACGCTGTGAGCTCCAGTGTGGTGTTTATGAGAAGATACTACGGGCAATAAATTGTCTGCCCTGGAATTTAACGATGGAAAAAGCAGCTCTGCTTGTTAGAGCTGGAGAAGTACAAATAGTCCAGCCAGGAGAGAGAATGCCCACACTCACAAGTTTGCTTTGGGACTGTTTAATGCTCAGAGCCAAATGTGGATAGTTTGGATTTCACATCTTTTCCCTGTGAAAATCCCCAAATCTGGCTGTGTTTTCCCATCCCCAAACACAGCTTGCTGATAAAAAAACCTCCCAGCTCCCAGGTGTCAGCGTTAAGAAATAGCTGCTCTTTGGGCACCTTCCTGCATTTCTTTTTGGATGGGAAAGGATAAGGAAGCTGGTGTTTTGCTGTGGTCTTTGGGATGTAAAGGGTCGGCTTGTGCTGTGAAGCTTTTCACTGCATCCCTCCTTTCTCGATCAGCCTGATGAGGCTTTGGAGGGAGCCAGCATGGATGTGCCTTCCTCAAGAGAGCTGGAGAGGGACTTGGGACAAGGGATGGAGGGACAGGACACAGGGAATGGCTTCCCACTGCCAGAGGGCAGGGAGAGATGGGAATATTGGGAACTGGGAATTCTTGGCTGGGAGAGTGGGGAGGCCCTGGCACAGGGTGCCCAGAGAAGCTGTGGCTGCCCCTGGATCCCTGGAAGTGTCCAAGGCCAGGTTGGACGGGGCTTGGAGCAACCTGGGATAGTGGAAGGTGTCCCTGCCCATGGCAGGGTGTTGGAACAGGATGGGATTTAAGGTCCCATCCAACCCAAATAATTCTGAGATTCTATGATCTTTCGGAAAAGATTTTAAATTTTGTATTGATTGGAAGGGGGGAAAAAAGCCATAATTCCTTGGAAAGGGAAATAGCCCCAGAGGTGGGACATAACTCTTTACCCACTAACTGGGACTGTATTTGCTGCTCAGGTACCTTGTCTGAGGAAGACTGGAAGCCACCACTCCCTGCTTACGACTTCCTCCAGATGATGGAGCCATCCGTGCCCGAGCTCTCCCCCCACGTTTCCCCCCACTCCGGGGACACCCCGGCGCAGCAGCCGCCCAAAAGCCCCGGAGGGGACGCTGTGGGAGGGGACACTGCGGGAGGGGACACTGCCGGAGGGGACACTGCCGGAGGGGACACTGCCACCCGGGAAGAGCCATCCCANATATTGGGAACTGGGAATTCTTGGCTGGGAGAGTGGGGAGGCCCTGGCACAGGGTGCCCAGAGAAGCTGTGGCTGCCCCTGGATCCCTGGAAGTGTCCAAGGCCAGGTTGGACGGGGCTTGGAGCAACCTGGGATAGTGGAAGGTGTCCCTGCCCATGGCAGGGTGTTGGAACAGGATGGGATTTAAGGTCCCATCCAACCCAAATAATTCTGAGATTCTATGATCTTTCGGAAAAGATTTTAAATTTTGTATTGATTGGAAGGGGGGAAAAAAGCCATAATTCCTTGGAAAGGGAAATAGCCCCAGAGGTGGGACATAACTCTTTACCCACTAACTGGGACTGTATTTGCTGCTCAGGTACCTTGTCTGAGGAAGACTGGAAGCCACCACTCCCTGCTTACGACTTCCTCCAGATGATGGAGCCATCCGTGCCCGAGCTCTCCCCCCACGTTTCCCCCCACTCCGGGGACACCCCGGCGCAGCAGCCGCCCAAAAGCCCCGGAGGGGACGCTGTGGGAGGGGACACTGCGGGAGGGGACACTGCCGGAGGGGACACTGCCGGAGGGGACACTGCCACCCGGGAAGAGCCATCCCAGGAGAGCACGGCAGAGGAAGTTGGTTCCCCCGGGAGGGACCTGCGGGGGACAGCCCCGAGGCTGGCGGCGAGGGACAAGCAGGGCAAGAGACACAGCGAGCTCTGAGAGCTGGGGTGGGGAAGGAAAGGTGTGGGACTGCCCCGGAAAACCTCTCACTTTCCCAGCCTCTCCTCCAAGGAGAGAAGAGGTTTCAGCTGTCAAGGAATGGTGAAGGGAAAGGCCACTCCCTGCTGTGGGGTGCTGGTGGCTTCTGATGCCAGAGATGTGTGTGTGCATCCCACATGTTGTTCCCTGGCTGCTGCTGGGAGCTCACCGAGCAACAAACTGCACTGGAAAAGACAAATCAGCCCTGCTCTGTAAATTCCCCAAATCTCAAGAGCTGCTTCAGTTGCCCCTGAGCAGGAAGGGGTGAGTGATTCCAAGATAAAACGCCCATTTCTCTCCTCCGTGGTTGCAGGAGAAGCTCTACTGATGTTTGTCAGCAAATCCTGCGAGTCTGTCTGCGCTGGAAGCGTGTGGAGAAGGGAGGGCCAGCATTCCACCACTCCAGGGCTGCTCCAACCAAGCCCCAGTTGTGTTTACACCTGACTCGTGACCCGAATTCGTGAGCATGTTCATCCTCGGGGGGAAGAGGAGGATCTGGCTGAAGCAGATTTATTACAGAGGCCAGAGCTCAGGTCACACAAGAGCCCTGAATAGCTGGGACGAAACTCTGCCAGCAAATCCCGAGGGTGGGCAGGTTGGGAGATGGCTTTCCTCACTGCTGGCATTTTCTTGGTCTCAAGCCCAGGGGGTTATTTGCAGCTCGATTTGTCTTTGCTCTCGGTGACAGCGGCGAGGTCGGTGCCTCCTGAGCTGGGAATTGGTGCAGGGAGCAAGGTCTGGGGAAAGCTCAGCGCCGTGGAAGAGGGGAGGGAGAGGAAGGACAAGGCTGGACCTTCCAAGGTGGGATGGAGCTGCTTCACATCCAAAACTAAGCGGGGAGATGCAAAACCTGGGGAAGTGGCTTTCCAGCCTCTGCCCATCTCCTGGGGACAGGAGGTAACAAGGGGTTGAAAGCTGATGGTCTTTGAGGTCCCTTCCAACCCAAACCGTTCTAGGATTCCGTGATCATCCCCCTCCCTTCAACGACCATCTCCCTTCCACTGCACCACTGAGACATGACAGAAGGGTCGGATCCTCCTCCTACTCCTGAGGGCTCTGAAACTACTGGGAAGAGGAAAAAATGCTGGTAAGGGCCTTGCAAACTCTGTATTTCTCATCCTGCAAGCAGCACACATGGCTGTGAGTCTTTTGAAATAGCCAGGAATAGATCATTAGTCCTGGGCTCTCCTGCAAGCCCTTAATTGCAAGAGACCATTTTTGGACTGAATGACAGGCTTTGAGCCAGAATGTATGTATTTAAAGGAATAAACTGCAGCCTGCTGATCAAAGGCAATATTCCCAAGGGAAGGGTGTGAACAGATCCTTCGTGTGTTCCCGTCATTCCTCTGCTCCATAAGGTCCTTACGCTGCTGAATTCCATAAACTGAACGTTGGTCATTTCCCGTCCTGCCCCTGATCATCAAATCCCAGAATGGGTTGGGTTGGAAGGGACCTTAAAGATCATCTCATCCCACCCCTGCCATGGGCAGGGACACCTTCCACTGTCCCAGGCTGCTCCAAGCCCTGTCCAGCCTGGCCTTGGACACTGCCAGGGATCCAGGGGCAGCCACAAAGCTCCCTCCAAAGCCCTGTGCCAGGGCCTCCCCACCCTCCCAGCCAAGAATTCCTTCCCAATATCCCATCTCTCCCTGCCCTCTGGCACTTTGAAGTGCAACAATTGGGGTTTTTCATTGCATCTTAAATAAACTCCACTCAAGTAGGTCCCTCTGCATCTGTTTTGGGTGGTGGGAGCGGTGGGTGCCCCTCATCAGCAGGATCCCTTCCTTCCTCAGGGCTCGTGGAAGACGGGGAGCATTCCCACACCCCACTCTTTTCCACGTGTTCTTTTCCAGCCGCAGCCCTTCTCCCGTGCAGGCCTGGGGCAGGAGTTTGTCACTAGGGGTCAGTGCCACATCTCCGTTGTGGCTTCGCAAATCGCTGCCTCTCCCCAGTGCTGCTCGATTGACTCTGGAGCGTCACCACCGAAGCGCTGGAGGTCAGGAACAGCTTCCCAGCGGGATCCTGCGGGGATGCTGCTGGCTGAGGGGCCGTGCCTGGGGAGTCCCGGCTCATACCGGCTTCATCCCCAGCATCACCAGTGGGATCCATCAGCTCCGGCCTCCCAGGCTGGGTAGGGATGCCCAGAGCTTTGGGCTGAGTCCACCTTGCAGGTGCCAGCACAGAAATGTGGGAAAGGGATGTGCTTATCCACATCCCATCGCTGCCAGAATCCAGCTGGATGGGTTTGCTCTGGATGCAGGTCGGGGTCCTGGACTACATCAGGTGGCTTTGAGTTTCTCGGGGTTTTATTTTTCAGTACAAAATGTCTTTTCCACTGTGTGGCCCAAACACAAAAGAATCCATTGGGGGAAATCCACTGAGGCAGAAATGGGCCAGGATACTTACGGACAGGGGGAAGACATTAGGGATGCTGAGGGCAGTTCCATGGGGTCTGCATCCCAAAATTTCCTCATCCACCAGAGGAAATGCTCTGGCACTCGGCTGTATCCAACAACTCCGGCTCTGGGGACAGAGCGGGGCGGAAAGGAACACTCTGAGGGTGTTTATGGAATCAGAGCCACAGAGTGGGTTTGAAAGGGACCTTTAAAGGGCATCCACTCCAACCCTGCCACGGGCAGGGACACCTTCCACTGGACAAGGCTGCTCCGATTCCCATCCAGCCTGGCCTGGAATTACAGCCTTGGGTGGGAAGCGAGGCAGAGGAGGCAGAGCTCGTGTTCTGGGGGGGAACTGTGAGGGACAGAGTGATTCCCAGGAGGCTGGAGGAGCGGGGTCTGTCCTGTCCCAGGAGAGTGGAGCAGTGGGATCTGTCCTGTGCCATGAGGGTTGAGGAGCAGGATCTGTCCTGTCCCAGGAGGGTGGAGGAGCAGGGTCTGCCCTGTCCCAAGAGGGTGGAGCAGTGGGATCTGTCCTGTCCCAGGAAGGTGGAGGAATGGGATCTGTCCTGTCCCAGGAGGGTGGAGGAGCGGGATCTGTCCTGTCCCAGGAGAGTGGAGGAGCGGGATCTGTCCTGTCCCAGGAGGGTGGAGGAGCGGGATCTGTCCTGTCCCAGGAGGGTGGAGGAGCGGGATCTGTCCTGTCCCAGGAGAGTGGAGGAGCAGGATCTGTCCTGTCCCAGGAGAGTGGAGGAGCAGGGTCTGCCCTGTCCCAAGAGGGTGGAGCAGTGGGATCTGTCCTGTCCCAGGAAGGTGGAGGAGTGGGATCTGTCCTGTCCCAGGAGGGTGGAGGAGCAGGATGCTGGGGCCCGTGTGTGCATCAACAGGCCCCTGTTGTCAGCAGTGCTGCCGCTCAAGCGAGGTGAGATCACCAGGGACACACTGATGTTATCAGCTCCTTCTTCACGAATTTAACAATAAAGGCCCGTGTTTGCCTGGGTAAACCACAGCCCTGCCTCCCTCGGTGGTGCTGGAGAGGCTCAGCTGAAGATTTCCTGGCTGATATGGATCAACTCCAGCTTCAGACCAAACTCTTCTGCTAGGACTTTATTGCAGTGGGCATTTGGATGTGCTTCGGGAGCCTTTCAAGGGGTGTTTAAATTATCAGAAGATCAAACAAAGATAGACACACACCCAAAACAGGATTATGTGCTCATCTTGAAAGCAAAACAATTTATTGCCCAAAACCACAGGAAATTCTCCGTGCGCTCCTTGTTGGCCCCTTCCATCTCGGGATATTCTGTGATTCTCTGCTCTGTCCCCATCCTCAAGGAGTCCCACAAAGCCATCATCATCATCATCATCATCATCATCATCATCATCATCATCGGTTCGGAGGGAGGAAGGTTGGCAGCAGTGCTCACTGCAGGGCAGAGGGAATGTTAAAGGTGTGTTTTCCATGTTTAAAAGCTTTCAGAGGGAGCGTCACAGAGCTTCCCGCTGATCTCAAAACCGTGAGACCTCGGAAGCGATCGCGGTGTTTCTTCCATGTTTTTCACCCTTTGAGCAGAACCTGGGCGGTGAGAGACAAGCTCTTGTGTTGGAAGGTGGTTTTTCCAAATTGGGTGAGAATTTCCAAGTTCTCAGCCCATCCTGGAGCACTGATGGGTAACCACAATCCCTCCCAGCAGGCCTCATTCCATGGCCAGGCTCTGGGCTGGGATACAGCTGCAGGACGGCGGAAGAGGCGGCAGCAGCAGGGAGGAGGCAGGCGAGGACACGGTCCCCAGAGGGGAGATGCTGCCAGGCAGGAGCAGGGGCCACGGGAAGGACAGATCTGCCTGGACAGATTCCAGCAGCGCTGCCAGGATGTGGAGCAGGACAAGACCTGGTGAGCTGGCTCATTGTCCCTCGGGCTCATCAGCGCCTGGGGCTGCGTGGGGACAGGGAGGCTGGCAGGGCTGGGGGACAGCGAGAACCAGTCCCTCCATCCCGTCTGGTGGCTCAGCCTGGCAGAGATGCTTTCCCTGCAGGGCAGGTTCCTCTCCAGCACGGCTTGGCCGTGATCCCAGCCCTGGAGCACCCGCCCCTGCCGCAGGGCCCTGCCGGCGGCGGCGGAGCCGTGTCCGGGAATGTTTGTCCAGAGTTGCCGGGTGAGGCTGGGCTGCTGCTGAGGGTGTCTGGAATAGCCTCGTCCAGACCTCAGCCCACCCCTGGGGACATCCTGGGTGATGCAATCCATCCCGGTACCCTGGATGTGTTCCCTGTGCCCTTGGCATCGCCTGAGGGGATGCAGAAGGATCCCGAAGCTGCCTGGTGTGTCCATCGATGCCACTGTGTCCCCACCCCGGTGTGTGCCCCCAAACCAGCTCCCCGAGCTCACACAATGCCCCTGCCGCCTGCCAGCTTGGGCCAGGTGGTGGGGACCCAACAGGGACAATCTGGGGACAGACAGACAGACAGGCAGATATTGGTCCAGGGGTGGGATGGGAAGTGATGGATGCCATAATGGCAGTCAGAGGTGGCTGAGGAGCTGCGCTGGGGAAGGGAAGGGTGCAGGTGAGGGCTGGAGCTGGGATGTGAGACAAGGGGTGGTGGTGGCTGAGCAGGATGGGGTTCCCCGTTATGGAGGGTGGCTCTTCCCCCTGGCAAAAATACAACAGGCCCAGGGAAGCACCCCCATCTCCCAACCTGTTGCCTGCAGGGTGGCCGGGATGGGGTCTCCATCCCTCCTGCCCCATGCTCAGCACGGGCAGGAGTTGGGTCTCAAGGACACCACTGGCTCCATCCTCCTGGGTGGGGATTGGGATGGAGCTGGGAAGAGCAATCGGAACCAGCTCCTCCTAGAACACCTCCTGTCTGTCTTTTCCCTTCCCACAGACGCGCTCCACCTCCAGCCTCCCCTGGCCCTGCACCCACAGCTCTGCCCTCCTGCTCCATTCCCACATCAGGTCCACGCAGGGGCCTCACTGCTCGTGACTCACACCCAGAGGGTGAAGTCAAAATCTGGGCTGGAAGAGCAGCAACCACCACGGACCATCCCACGGTAATCCCTTCCCAGTGCCTTTCCTGCTGCTCCCAGAAAGCGGGAGCCCCCGGGGTGCCGTGGAGGGAGCAGGGGTGGCACGTCCCCTCTGGGCCGTTGCTGTTCATTGTCCATTGTTCCCTCTTGGCTCGGCGGAGCCGACGTGGAGCCGGGGAGCGATAAGTGGGAAGAGGGCAGCGCTGCGGTTCCTGCTCCCCGACAGGTTATTTCCCGACCTCTCCTTAGGTAAACTCAGCCCTTCACCTCCCTGAGAGTTTGCTTTGCTCTCCCTCACCCCCTCCAGCACGGCGTGGGGCCCAGGAGAGCAGCCTGGCTCTATTAATAGCCCCTGGAATTGCCAAATCCCTCCTGTGTGTTGAAAGAGTGGCTGCAAGCCCATGATTCAGCTCCGTGGTAACGCACGGGACGGTTCCCCGGCACAGCCGTGGTGGGAAGGCTCCAGCTCTGCTCCAGCCTTGCTCCAGCCCTGCTCCAGCCCTGCAGGGCGAGCTGGGCTCTCCAGTGGGGAGGGGAGGCAGGGAAGAGCTCATCAGCTGGGAATTCTTGGCTTGCTGGCGACACAAATGGTCCTGTTGCTAAACTCGGTGGTGTTCTCTCCGTTGGCCACTGCCCGAGCTCACTCTGCTCATGGATCCACAAAGAGCAAACTCCAGGAGCCTCGGAGAGGGCAAAGCCATGGAATCATGGAATCGTTTAGGTTGGAAAAGACCTCTAAGATCATCAGGTCCAACTGTTCCCCCAGCACTGCAAAGTCCCACCAAATCGTGTCCCCAGGTGCCACATCCACACGGCTTTTAAATCCCTCCGGGGATGGGGACTCCCCCACTGCCCTGGGCAGCTGTGCCAGAGCTTGGCAACCCTTTCCACGAAGAAATTTTCCCTAATATCCAATCTAAAACTCTTCTGGAGCAATTTGAGGCTGATTTTTCTTGTCCCCAGGGCAGAAGCAGGCTCTTGGGGATGGAATCCATGGTGTCCCTATCCCAGCCTTGCTCCATGAGCAGCCCTGCCTGGAGGAGAGGGGAGAGCAGAGCCTCCGTGCAGTGCATGGAGCATCTCCTCAGGCTCCTGCTGGGTTTGAAGTCTTGGAGTCTTCTGCGGTTGGGCTTGTGAGTGACTCAGGTTGGGGAGTGGGAGCTTTGGAGGGCTGAGGGGACTCCCTGTGGATCCTGGACCTGCTGTGGGGAGATGGGTAGGAGAAGTGACCCATGGGGAGAGGTGGGATCCTGGATCCTGGATCTGGATGTGTGAGGGATGCTGCAGCTGCGAGAGTTCAGCTCAGCACAGCGAGGGAGGGAGCCCCAGCTGAGAGTGGGGCCAGGCACCAACGCCGAGGCAAACATTTGGAAAGGCATTTGCTGCCCAAAAATAGCTGGAAAAGCTTTCAGGAGCAAAGCTGGAACGGTGTCTGTGGGCAGCAGCCAGAGTCCCCCAGCCCGGGGGAGCTCCCAGACACAGGGCACAGAGGTGGGAAAGGGGCATGGCCGGTGTTTGTCCGTGAATTATCCTTCCTGTGGCAGTGGGGGGGGAACTGTTGGGCTTCTTTTGGAGACAACCTGGAAGCTGAATAGGAGGAAAAGCAGCAGCATCCTCCTCGTCAATGCAGGGATGCTGAAATGTGGGTACCAGCATCCAGCTAATCTCATTTGCTCCCGGGAATCGGCACCTTTGGATTCAAAGGGGTTGTGTGCTTTTGGAGGGCACGAGGTGACAGAGGGATGGAGCAGATTCCCCACTCCAGACACCCAGCTCGGAGCTCAGAAACCTCAGCTCGCTCCCACTGAGCCAGAGCTGGGTGTAAATCCAAGCAGGCAGCAGGGATGGGCACCAGGGACAGCTGGGTGGGATTCCTTGCCAGGGGAACGTGTCCAGAGTCCAATCCTGCCTCTTCCTGAACCCCTACGCACTCCCCAGGAAGGGCACAGCCCCCAAAAGTGACAAAACCCATCTCCAGGTGTTGGGAATGAGCTAAGAGGACAACCAGGGTGGGAATGACCGGTTTGAGTCACTTGGCCACTGTCCCCTCCCGGGTCCCCGCCCTGGTGATGCTCATCCTTCCCCCTCCTTTCAAGAAGAGCACGAAAAAAATGAGCTGGCAACTCTGCCATACCATCCTCGGGGGCTCTGGCTCCCGAGGGACACCAGCTGAGGACCCCAGAGGGACAAACCCCAAAAGCTCCGGGCTTCTTGCCTCTCCTGCAGCCCCTTGCTCTTCCCCTGGGGCTGGGGAGGAGGCAGCAGTGAGGCTCCACAGGCTCCGGGTGCAGGCAGGATCCTGTTTCATCCCTTCTCCTTCTTTGAGGCCAGACAGCTCCTGGCCAGAGTCTTCCTCACCAGGGATGCACTCAGAGTGCTTTTGGAGCTTTAATTAAGTGCTTCATTATAGGGCTGGCTGTGACATTGCCATGTCCCTGGGTCCCACCTGGCAGTGCTCCATGTTCCCACTCATCCCCGTCCCCGGGGGCATCAGCAAAACCCAAAATCCATAAATGAAAAAGCCACCCAACCCCAACCTGTCTGTTTGTGTTCACTCCACGATTTCCAGTGGTGTTGGAGACAGGAGTTGGGAATGTCTGTGGCTTCCAGCTCGGACACAATCCTGCAGCCTCAGAGTGGGCCACCTCCTGTGTGGCACTGTCACCATCCCCAAGGACACCGGGGTGGCCATCCTGGGGGGCACCTGCAGCAGAGACCCCCAGTAGGAGCAAGGCAGGGTGAGGGTGGCATCCATCCAGAGGGACACCCCAGTCCTTCCTCCCAGTTTGCAACTGGTGTATGCTGGGGGCAGACGAGTTCCTCGCTCCACCAGGACAGGGATGCCCAGCAGGGACTGTCCCCAGTGCTGGCACTGGGCAAACAGGGATCTCTCCTCCCTGGGGCTCAGGAGAAAGCCACAGAGAGTGAAATGGGAGGGTGGGAATGTGATTCAGGCTGGGTCACCCTCGGAGCAGCGCTGCCCTGGCCGGAGGAAATCCCTCCTGATTCACGGCCTGGGAAGTCCTGTGGCTTTTTGGGGCCGCGGTGACCCAGCGGTGCCACCCCACAGCAAAGAGGGCTCTGGGTGATGGGACACTGCCAAGTGCCAGCGTCTCTCCCCACTCAGGCAGCCTGGCCAGGGAGGATGCAGGAAGGCAGCGAGATTCCAGGGATGACACACGGGTCACCGAATGCTGCCCGGGCTGAGTAAGAGACAAAGCTGGGATTTTTCCCCAGCAGGGATTTCTCTCTTCCTTTCTCGCAGCCAGCAGCACAGTTTTAAGGACTCTGCTCCAGCTGGGACAGGTCTCACATATCTTCCTTTCTCTCTGCAGTCTGATTCCCAGGGAATGGGAAAGGCTTCCCAACACAGCCCAGCCAGCCCTGGCTCCTGATGGCAGAGCTTCAACTATTCCCCTGGCAAGCCGTGTCCTGCCGTGTCGGAGGGGCCAGCTGCCTGCAATTCCCAGCTTTTCACCCCCTACATGCCTCGTCCCCACAAGGTGGGTTCCCCACTCATGGATAAATCCCTGGGTAGCCCCCAAGTGCCTTGGGAGTGGGGGGGGAGTCCCTTCAGAAAGGGGCTGGGTTGGCTTTTGGGAACCACCAACCATCGCCAGCTGAGGTTGCTCAGGCTTCCCCTGTCCTTGGCCTCGATCCCTAAATCCCAGCTCGTGTCTGCTGATGGAGACAAGCTACAAAGAGACCTTCAACGTGAGCCAGCAGGGCCAGCCCCACACATTCCTGTCCCCACACAGCTCCCCGGGTAGATCAGTGCCTTTAGGATGTGAGTTAAAGCCATTGAATCACGAGCCTCCTGTTGTCCATTTCCTTTGGACCTCCTCAGCTTTCCACGATTTTTTTTTCTTGAGCAACATCGCTCTGAGATCCCGGGGATGGGATGGTTGGGAATTGAGTCATCGGATGCAAGGGCTGTGTAACCCTGCTCTGCTCTCTCCCACTCCATGGATCTTCCCTGATGCACCGTAGTCCAAACTCCTCCGAGCCCCCACCCTCTCCCGTGTAGGGAAATCGAGTGTCCAGAGGTGCTGGGAACACCCTGCTGCTGGATATCCGGGATAGGGAGCCAGGCTGGGAGAGCTGGGGGTGTTCACCTGGAGAAGAGAAGGATCCAGGGAGACCTCAGAGCCCCTGCCAGGGCCTAAAGGGGCTCCAGGAGAGCTGGAGAGGGACTTGGGGACAAGGGATGGAGGGACAGGACATAGGGAATGGCTTCCCACTGCCAGAGGGCAGGGATAGGTGGGATATTGGGAAGGAATTCCTGGCTGGGAGGGGGGAGAGGGGCTGGGATGGAATTTCCAGAGCAGCTGTGGCTGCCCCTGGAGCCCTGGAAGTGTCCAAACAGGGCTTGGAGCAGCCTGGGCTAGTGGAAGGTGCCCCTGCCCATGGCAGGGGTGGAATGGGATGGGCTTTAAGATCCCTCCAACCCAAACCATTCCGGGATTCTGTGACAGGAGATGGTTTTTCTTTTCTTCCTTACAGACAGCTCCGTGTCCTTGCTCAGACAGACAAAGGGGATGTTTTGTGCCTCCCAGCCCCCATTCCCAGCCGCCAGTGCTGACATTGGTCACTTTATTCTCTGCAGAGCTCAGCTCTCGCTCATTCCTCCCCGCTCTCCTGGCCATTGCCCTCTCACCGTGACCTCTGCCTGCCCCGTCCCGCTCCCATACCCCCAACACGAGGCTCTGGGGGATTTTCCAGGCCACAGCAGCTGTTGGTCCGTGTTGGGAATGTCCCACAAACTGGATTTTCAGCCGACTCCTTGTCCCCTTCCATCCTGGCTGTCCCCCCTGGACTGTGGCTCCCTGTGGGAGACACCCTGCTCCCCTCAGCTGCTGCCATCCCCTACGGACCCCCTAAGAGGGCAGGGATGCCCTGCTCAAGGACAGCGACCTCGTAGGAGGACGAGGACACTCCACAAGGGGTTTAGACCCTCTACGAGGGTGACAATCCCACAAGGACCCCCTACAAGGACAGGGATCACCCGTAGGAGAACAGGGACCCCGATGCTAGGGCAGGGATCCCACAGCAACTCCATATGAGGACAGGGACCCCTTATAGGGACGAGGACACTCCACAAGGGGTTTAGACCCTCTACGAGGGTGACAATCCCACAAGGACCCCCTACAAGGACAGGGATCACCCGTAGGAGAACAGGGACCCCGATGCCAGGACAAGGATCCCACAGTGACTCCATATGAGGACAGGGACACCACAGGATCCCCCTTCAAGGACAGGGACCCCCTATAGGGACAAGGGCACTCCACAAGGGGTTTAGACCCTCTACGAGGGTGACAATCCCACAAGGACCCCCTACAAGGACAGGGATCACCCGTAGGAGAACAGGGACCCCGATGCCAGGACAGCGATCCCACAGTGACTCCCTAGGACAGGGTCTGCCCTGCAAGGATGGGGACCCCAAAGGTGTCCCCTATGATCCCCCCTGTGGGCTGCCAGCAGCCTTCCACTCCCAGGAAGGCACCAGCGAGTCCAAGCAGGGGTGAAAGGGCAATTAAATAGGATTTGAAAAATGCTCTGGGCACTGCTGTGTGGAGGAAAGCCTGAGAGGAAACACGCCCGCGAGAAGAAATCCTCCCTGGCTTAGCACGTCCTTCTAAAAACACACAATGACTCCAGAAAAATGCGAGAAAACACATTTTCTCTCCCCAGAGGGGGGAAAAAATAGAGAAAAGCAGCGACGTGATGGTGTTTGCCGACTGGACCTCAATCCTTGTCCTGGCAGGGGGTGGGGAATGTGCTCCAAGGGCTTTGGATGGAGTTATGGGGGCGCTGGCAGCAGATATCCCTGAGAACATCTCTGCAACGCCCAGGCGGAGCTGCTGCCCCTCAGAAAGCTGCCAGAGGCTGAATATTTGCTCCAGTGCTCCCAAACAGAAGGGATGTGCCACCCCAGAAGGGATCAGAAGGGATCTCCCTCCCCTCCGGAAGGGAGATCATTGCTTATAAACGTTGCTAAATCCTGATTTATTCCAACCACTGCTGCACATTAACCACAGCCATGAATAATGAAGGGAACAGCTCTTGTGAAGCTCTGGAGAAGCCTTTGGCACCGTGGCAGCACTGGCTACTTGAAGCTGAGCCCAGCTGCTCCATGCTGCGGTTGGAAGTGGTGCCAGTGGGATGCCCTGGCAGGACAATGCCATGCCCAGGGAGGCAGAGCCGGCCACAGCGCCCTGGTTTGAGGGGAAACTCCAGCAAGGAGCAAAGTGCTGAGCAAAACACTCGAGGAAGGAGCTCTCTGAGGGGGAAAGAGCTGCTTGAACCAGCGGGTGTCCCACCCTGGATGTCCTGGTGGTCGGTTTGGATCCCCTGAACCCTCTCAGGAACATCGGGGGTTCTGCGTTTTGCTGGCCCGGGATGCTCCCGAACCCCTCGGCAGCACCAAGCCTCCAGTTCCCAGAGCATCTTGCAGGGAACGCCGAGGTTTCCGGGGCTGATTTGGCTGCCAGAATTGGGGAATGCAAAAGGTAATGAATGGAGGGATGATGGCAAAATGCCATCCACTGAGAAACCAGCCGGGCGCAGCAATTCCAGTGGTCACACACACCAGGACAGAGCCTGGAAGCTTTTTCCTTGTCCTCTTTCCCCTTTGCCCTTTCCCCTTTGCCCTTTTGCTTTTCTCTTCTCTTTCTCCCATCCCCTTCCCCTCTTCCTTGTCCCCTGTCCCCTGTCCCCTGCCCCTTCTTCCTTTCTCTTTTCTCTTGCCCCCTTTCCCTTTTCTCTTCCATTCCCCGACCCCCTTCCCTTTCCCTTTGTTCCCTGTCCCTTGTCCCCTTTCCATCTTCTCTTGCCCCATTTCCCCTTTCCCTTTTCTCTTTCCTTTCCCCCATCCCCTTCCCCTTTCCCTTTGTTCCCCGTCCCTTGTCCCCTTTCTCCTTCCCCTTTTCTCTTCCCTTTTCCCCTGTCCCCTTTCCCTTGTTCCCTGGCTCCTTTTCCTTTCCCTTTTCTCTTTCCCCCTGTCCCCCTTCCCCTGTCCCTTGTTCCCCATCCCTTATCCCTCTCCCTTTTCTTTTGCTCTCTTTTGCCTCTTTTCCTTTCCCTTTCCCTTTCCCTTTCCCTTTCCCTTTCCCTTTTCC
>VZTA01005829.1:12506-58805 GCA_013398855.1 Mohoua ochrocephala | reverse complement strand
TTTTTTTTTTTGTTAATCTTCCTCCTTTCACTTTGTTTAAAACGTTTTTAGGGAGAATGAAAATGGTTAGGTTTTGCCTGGAGCACATGTGTAAGTTCGCTTTAACCTTTTCAAAATAAAAATAACTTACTGAAATATCTACTGGTAACTCCTTTATTCCCTCTTTAGATAGGCTTCAATGAGTGCAGTGAAAGAATCCTATTATTTAAGCCTTTTAACAGTGAAATTATTTGCAGTAAGAGTTTTACTGGATTTATAGAATTTGGCTGAAAGGAATCTGTCATAGCGTCATCCATTTTTTCTTTGCTTAAAGCTAAGGTGGTGTTGCATGAGTCTTAAAAAATACAAAATCTACCATGTGTGTGTCTTGTAAGTAATGGGAACTTGGGTATATGGCTGATTAAGCAGTTAAACTATTGAGCAGGCTGTGCATAGTCACAGAAATGACTATCAAAGGATTAACAGAAGTCTACACAAACCACCTGTAACACAAACCACCTATAGCAAAAGATGTGCAGACCAAGAAACATCTCAATAGGAATGTGAAAGCACATAGCACAAATGAAACTCATGCTGTTTGTTAGTAACTGGAGCTTGGGAGTGTGTTTAGCGTGTGGCTAAACCAATGAACTAAGTGGTATCTATATGATAGAGGCTGAGGGCATGAGCCAATGCATGAAGAATTTCATAATTGTGTGTAAAATAGAGCCATAGTTTGGATTCCTTGGATTCGGGCTACAAGACAGCCAACCTCAGCACTTCTCCAACTGTTAGGCTTTCTAGCATGGTGCCATGAATAAAAACAAGCCCTATATGAGAAATCCAGTGCTAAATTTTCTGACTGTGTAAGGTGAGTGGTATTTGCCTAGAGGAGGTGTGAGTAGACACAGCTCTGGAAGAATGAGCTGTAACCATTCCATGAGATCCTCTGGCCTGAAGTGTCTGAAGGTGACATGGGGAAATGAGAGAACTGTTTGTCTCTGAGTTGTCCTGTGCTTGTGGGAGAGGCAAGCTTGGAAAGGAGCAGGGAGCATCTCGTTTTATCCATTATCAGATAGCTTTAGAAAGAAATAATGACTTGGCATTTAAATATAGCCACATACAAAGCTATTTGTTGGCTTTTCTTTTGAAATTTTAAATGGCTTGTTGGTTAATGTCAGATTTTCACAGAGGAGTAGTAGGACTTGGCTTTTGGTATTGCCATGTCACCCTTGCTGTGGAAGCTGCTAAACCAAATCAACTTATGCCAGCATCAAGGCACTGAAAAATGATGTAGCATGAGATACATCTTTTACTGCATCAACTGAGTGCTGACCTGAGTGGATGTGGAGAGATACAACTGCTCTGAATGGCTGCTTTGCTCTGAATATCAGGGGATTGGAGAGGTTAGAGGTTTGCAGGACTAAGATACTTCTGCTCCCACTTTCTTGCCCAACAGTCTAGTGAACCCATGACCAGGATGGTGATTCTTTTCATGGCTCTGCCATGGTTTCCTGTATGATTTGGCAGGTCAGTTGTAATTTGTTTAGCCTTTCAGGAAATACCTATTTGGAGCTTGTAATGTTGACAAAAGGCCAATAAGCATAACAAAGAGGGTGGTCCCTTTCACTTGTCTAGATGACTGATAACAAATAAAAGGTCAATTTCACATTTCATAGGTCACTTACTTTTTTCTTGTGGGAACAAAGTCAATCTGCCCACTTTCCCTCCTCGAGACCACTACCAATGGACTGTGTGAATGACGATGTGACTCTCCTTGTGCTGACATGCTTTTTGGATTGGCATTTGAAAGGATGTGGCAAAAGTCAACAGTCAAAGGTGTAAATGTGCATTTGCTAAAAGTTACATAATTTTAGGTGGAGCAAGAGACAATTTCAGGGTCTCCCTTTAGAAGTAGAGCAGAGAGAATACTGCAATCTCATTATGAGAGTGAATAGTGGCAGGTTTTAGAGTTTGCTAGTCCAGAACATGCTACTTGATTATTTTGTATATAGCATTGTCAAGAGTATGGTAACTGAGCTGCCAATACCTTGCTTGCACAGGAAAGCCGATAGCCATCAGATACTTTTAGAGCACATTTTCAATATCTCATTGTTGTATACTATAAAAAGAGCGTGTGTGGAGAACACCCTTGTATTGTGATATTAAAGTTTGTATACATGGACCTTTCTTCTCAGCTAACAGTACTTAGGGTGCAGATACCCAAATCCGACACCATCGCTAAGAATTTTGTTACTTTTGTGCTTAAATCTAGTGCTCTGTTTTTCTTTGGCCTTTTCATGTTTTGCCTCCATTTATTTTGTCAAGAACTGCTATTAACTGTCTCAATAAAGGATTTCCACAGAGTTAGAGGACATGATAATAGACCTATATCGTGTGCACAGTAATGCTTCTCTCGACGTCTGATACTAGTGCTGTTTCTGTACTGGAAATGATGAGAAGTTATTGTCCTATGATGAGTTTTTATCGTAAACCATGGTTTATAAATGTCTGATTTTGTTGTTGCAATGTGAAAGTAATTTATTCAGAGAAACGGGAGAACTATAAAAGATTTATACACAATTAGGAGTGTAACTTGACTAGAAATGTCAACATTTTTCTCCCCAAATGCTCTCCTGTGAAAGTACTCTCCTCTTTCCCTTTGAGGACATACAGTAGCCTACATAAATCAAAGTATTAAGTTGATGAAATATTAAACACAAATTCTAAACTTTCATTAAAGTGGTCTGTTACCTTTGTAAGACTGAAAGCTATCTCATCTCTCTTATCTAAAGTATCATCAGTTGTACTGCAGGCAACAGATCTCACATAGCACTGCACTCTATTCTAAATGAAAAGAGGTTATATTTCAGCAACATGCTTAGGAAGGGGAATAAATGGATACAATTTTGATTGTGCTACTTTGTTGTGTGCTGAGGGCCTTTTAAACATCAGTGGATCTCAGAATGCTTTCAGAATAGCCTTCTGCAATCATGGTTGCTAGTACACAAAAAGAACATGCTAATTCTGCAAATGGAGGCCGATCAGATGTCTCTGTTTACCCTCTTCTATAGCCACACAGATCGGGTGGTTGTGGATGTGCTAGACCGGCCCATTCTCAAACTCTCACTTGAATTTGAGAGGGGGATTTTTTTTGAGAGGGAGATTGATAATTTAGTATAGGATTGGGTTTTTGTGCAAAACAACCATGGGGATTTAGACAGCTGTGAAAGCTCCTGTACTACGCACCCCATGATACAATCCTTAGGCGCAACTCAGAAAGCCCAGTTCAGGCACTCGACTTGCCCACACAATGGCAAGAGGCAGAAACTTCTAAATAGGAAATTTAGAAAACCTACTGCAAGAATCTAAAGTAGATCACACAAATTTTCACACTTCACACTTCAATTGTCTTTAATGTAATGGAGGTTGGGTACGCAGATTCCTCAAACACTGAAAAATATCTCAGCCTTGTACTAGGAAAACGTTCAGAGATGTCATCTGTGCTCCGTAGCACTAAGCATTGTGCAAAGTGACAGTACAGATACAGCCTCTATCTCTAGAGTTAATCATGTAACAGAACACTAAAGGTGTGTCAGTCAAACAAACCACTCTTAGTTCTTGCCAGATTAACACACCTTGTCTGCACACGAAGCACCTGCCTGTTACTGCTGCTTAACTTTCAGGCAATAAAATCAGTGAGGGGGTTGGTTGCCTTTAGTACTTCCTGAAGCTGGGCCAATACTTTAAGGGCCGTTCTCAGCTCTGTCAAATAACCCCGTTAAAGTCAAGGTAAAACAAAACCATCCTAAATATTGCATGTAAGCACAACTACATTTCAAGCCCCTTGAATCTGAGTCCTGATTGATGCTTTCTGTGCAATCTAACTAGAATCTTTGACAAAATTCAGCTAATTAGATTAGTGCTTGGTTGCAGGCAGTTTTATTTGAGTTACACAGGTTGTGTAAGGTGTTCAGGTACTACGAATTCATGAAAAGTACCTCTGTGTGGGAGAGTATTTTGAAATAAGCAAATGGCACACACCTTACCATGCTGTGAATTTTATTTTAACATGCATGTAATGGGAGAGCTGAGGAAGAACTTTGATATAGAAACTGCTGGGCTAACATGTCAGATGCAGAGAAAAGTAAAAAGAAAATTATGAAAAATATGCTTATGGAGAAGATAACTGTACAGATTGTGACACTGTGAATGAGTGCCTGGCAAAGGTATGGATGGCTCTGCTGTTTCAGAGCTATCTTCATGGTGAACATAGTTGTACAAAAGTTTTGCCTTCCCTCCCATCTGGAGAATGTTACATATTCAGAGCTCTCAAGGCCTTCAGTGTATCCTTGGAATCTGGTATGTTGTCACAGCAAAATTGTATTACAGTCCTGACAACGAAGAGAAATACAGAAACTGCACCTAGCTTAAAAGACTCCTTCATCTTCCTCTAATGATATTGACAGCTTTTGCACTAAGCAATTTGGAAACTGCCTAGGGTAGCATTTTATAAATAAAATTTTAAAAGAAGTTGAAATGCACTCATTCACAGAGATCCATCTAAATTAAGCAATTCAATCCTTCAGTTTGTGCTTTTGTAATGGAGGAGCTGTCCCTTCATTCCTACTTTCTGTCCCTGCTATCTATTATTCCCTTCTACTTACGGACACCCAGCCAGGCCTAAATAAATGCAGCATGACCCCCCCAGAGTTGACATTTTCCCTGCTTGTCAAGCTCTTTCTTCTTTTCTGTTGCCTGAATACTTCCTATCTGTGTCTTTTAAATATTCTGTTGCTACTTCTGATAACCCAGGTTGGAACCAAGGCATCTCTTTACTTGTCACAGTGCAGACTGCAGCATGGGAGAGGCAGCCTGCGGTGGAGAGTGGCTTGTGTTCTTTGCAGGATCAGATTCAAATTACTGTTGTTGTTTCTATTTGTAGAGGGGGATATGTCTTTTCCTTTCTTCTTTCCTTCCTTCCTTTCTTCCTTCCTTCCTTCCTGCCTTTTTTCCTTCCTGCTGTCCTTTTTAAAAAATGAATTCAGTGCTTTCCTAGATCAGTATCAGTGAATCTGTAATTGTTTACTAAATTGTTAGTGGTGCACTTCCTTCAGAACAGCTAACACCGCTGTTCTGGATTAACACTTTCCTTGATCAAATACAATTTATGGCTCTGTAACCTAAAACCCCAGTGCTTTTTACTGGGAATTGGAAACAGAGAACAAAGTGCTGGAAAAGAAAAAGAAATGCACCTTCCTGACATACCTGTTTTGCATAACACAAAAGGGCATTACTTTAGCAATTGACTTTTTTTCCTTTGCTCTCTGTAATGACTGCTAGAGATACTGATTTAATCAACCAGCCATGCAAGTGCAATGATTGTGAACCAGATCGTTGTGAAGCAAACAAATGTTTCACAGTAAATTGCCAAGGGATACCAGCTACTCTGCTCTGTTTTTGCTCAAATAGATTGTCTTTTAAGCAGCTGCCTCATGAAAAGCCTTTGTTATGTATAGACCTTTAATCAAAATGTCACTAAATCCTGCATTCTGGGATGCTTCATTTGAAACACATCCAATGCTCTTATTTATTAAATTGTCCAGTGTTGAATCCAGCCACCATTATCCCTAGTAAGCAAAGATGGATGAGGGAGTGACAAAAAGCTTGTGTTACAGCTGAGATCAGTTGTGTGTGTGTGATGTCTTGATCTGTTTGTACAACCCTCTTGGGGACCATCGGGCAATTAAGTTCACCCATTTCAAACACGGCCTTTTCTGTACACTCTGATTTGATAGGAGAATGGGCAATTCCCAGTAATGGCTACTACATCAATTATATTGCATTGTATTGATGCTTAATTAGAGAATGTGTTGAAACTGGGGAAGGGGACAACTGGAAGAGGGGAGGGTTGGCTCCCAAGTAAATGTCAGAGACCTTTCCTTAATAGCCTGTCTTTTTAATGTGCATTGAATGCACTGACAAGCACTGTGGCCTCCTGACCTTCAAGCATTTACCCCAGCCTGAGAAAGGAGAGCAAAGCCTCTTTGAGAAGGAATTGTTTTAGAGCTGAATTACATTTAGTGTCATTCTTGTTCAGCTTTACTGTGAAGTGACCCTTACAGCCCTTTAGCCCCGCATGCACAGTTGGAAACCATTTCTGTGCCTGAGCTTTCTGAATCAAACACTTGCAGTCTCTTCAAACAGCCTTTCAAAAGTGAAACCCAAACATCAGGAACACGAACTCTTATTTTTCTAAGGTTTATGTAAGTAAGCTGAGAGCTATCTATAAGAGTTCTTTAAAAGAAAAAGAATTAAGCCAAGGCTTTCGTATGGCTCAAATAATGACTTTAAACACTATCTTCAATCTCCAGTTTCTTTTGATTTAAGAAGAGTACTATAAATCACAAACAGAGGATTACAACAGAAATATAAGACCTGCACAGTTGTTTATGACTGAACTGGCCTGCAACACCTGACACCAGCCATTTCTAAAGGTTAATTTTCTAAAGAGGAAGATTGCAATATCATTTTGGTTGCTGCTGGTTCTTTACAGGGTAATTGCATTGAATTTTTCTGGTAGTTTACAGTATGCTAGCACTTCTGATACACAGCTGCTCCGTCTAACACCCTGGAGAAACAGCCATGGGTTTAATTCATCTAAGGTTCTTCTGCACTAGCCTGTGCAGGCATTGTCCTGATCCCGTGATCAGGAGTCCTGACCTCCTGTTTTCAAGACAGCAAACTGCAGTGTGTGTGGGGGAACACACTGACAACCTCTTGAGCAGGAGGAAAAGAATGCAGTGATTATTTCTCATATACTATTATCCTTTTCACGCAGCCATTAATATGCATCTGCATCCCAGGAACAACAACGCGCCAGCTGCGCCTTTAGCAAAAACTCCGTGTAATTCAGCTCGACTTTGTGAAATGGAAAGAATTTAAAGACAGTGTGGCTATGCTAATTTTGATGTTAATTTCTGTAGGAACTGAATATTCTGTGCCATTCTTTTGCCTGTGCAATAATCTCTGCTTTGCATCTTCTGTCGTGATATTTTACTTTTTGTTTTAAATTGGCAGCACTGAATGCAGATTGTGCCTATCTTTGAGAATATGGAGTCAATTTAGGTCTTTCCAAAAAAAAAAAGTCTCTTCATTACTCTAAATGCTATTACTACACATGCCACAGCAGTGGCACATTAGGGTGGTGACAGCTTTGTACATTGCAAGTCAGGCTTTGAAAGAAAGAATATATTTGCAAAGGAAACAGCTGATTAATTTGGATGTGCAGCTTTCAAGCAATATGCTTTGGAGTACACTGCACAACAAAAATTTTTTGACAGTATTTAATAATTTATAAGAATATAATAAATTAGAAGAAGAGTAGCTTTACATTGATGGTGTATGTTTGGAGTCAGGTGGGGTTTTTTCTTAGACTACATAGGTTTATCAGAAGGTGACATTCTGATATCTGGTATTATAGATGTTTTATTTATGAAGCCTTGACATTATTAAACAAGAGGGATCAACACCACAGAAAAATGCATTTGAAAGGAGGTCATAAAATTTGAAGCTTGGTAGCAAACAGCTCATAGTTGTGTAAAAAACCCCTACACTCTTTTAATCAACCTTTATTCCTTTTTGTGGTGCTTAAATGATCGTAGAATACTCTCAATATGAATTTCATATTAAATAGCCATTATAAATAATTTATCTTTTTAATAATTTTAATAATTTCATACAGACTTATAAGGAAGATTCTCCAAATACGATCAAGGCCTATCTTCCAGAGCACATAGATCACCTTCTTGTCTTTAAGCATTTCTCAATTTTTACATTTAACTTTTACATTTAGGCAAGTGGCAAACCCGGAAAAGGTAGACTTGCTGTCCAGGATCTGAGTGCAGCCTCCCAAATCTGCTGCGTACTTACATTCTGTGATTAGTGTGACTTGCACAGGGGGAGTTACCCGCCTGCTCTTGAACCTCGCTGCAGCAAAGCACAAGCTGGGTGCTTCAGTGTTTTGCTGGTGCCAGTGTCAGTCCTGTGTGTTGGACTTCTGCTGCTACAGCCAAGACCTACATCAGACAATCAGATAAAAATAGAGGAGTGAGTAACTCAGCTCTCTGATGATGCTGTCATTGCACTTGCCTAATATATCCTATGAGAGGCAAAAGTACTTTAATGCTACTTTTTTCCCACTAAAACCCCCCAAAAATTTTAAAAGACCCCAAACAAACTTGATTTTTAATAAGCATGCTGATTTATACCCCAATTCCCTGAAAGTCATTTAGAAACACTGCTTGAAGACTGCATCCATGCCTTGTTAAACTCAAGGGAAGCTTTGCTGTTCACTTCCTCAGAAGTGTAGGTGATGACATAATGAGGTGAACATGTGGTCATTTCTCTCAAAGCTTATCTTGGCATTCCTGTAAGTATAACTTAAATCAAGACAGCAGATCAAACTAACTGCATGCTTTAAGGAGATAAATGTATGTGTCTTACTGTGGTGGCCTGTACAATTTATTCAGTATGAAGAACTGACAAGTCCAGTCCATATGTGCAGCTTCTGCATTATATATGCATGAAAACAAGATACTGAAGTGGTTAGGGCATAAATTGGGTAGCTTAGATGAAATACTCAGTTGAATCGGTGCACATATGTGATTATAAATATGTTCCTGGTTTGTATGAATCTCAGTTTTATCCTTTAATCTCTTCTTTACTGGTATCCAATATATCATATTTTAGTTTCCTTTTTTTTTTTTCTGATGTTAAAATGTAATGCTTATTAGTGTGGGGAAGTAATTTTAATATAAATTATAGTTAAAGTATGAGTGTGATATGTCAAACACAACTGATAAAATAATTGTTTTCCTGAAATGTCTTAGCAAAATTGTGCTGTTAAGCACTTTGTAAAATTCCATTACAACTAGATTTATTTTTCAATCATTTTTTAAGACATGCTTTTCTATTCTCCAAAGGCATTATGCTATTAACAGATTTGCCGTATAATACAGAGCCATCAAAAATAGCAGCGTTTACATCTTAATTTGCATAAGGACCAGCTTCTAATCCAGGTTCCATTGTTACAGTACTGGAATAACTGCAGGATGTATGTGAGATTCAGTCTCCTTCTTACCACATTGCATGTATAATTTTAGTGGAGTCTCTGTGTTTTTACTGGAGCAATTTAACTTAGACCAGATTGCATTAAAGAGTGTCCAGTTTCATTGGATACTCTTTGAATACTAGTTATCAGAGGTGAAACAAAGAGAGGATGAGAGGCATATTGTCTGCTGTTTTAGGTAGATCTCTGATGGGTGCAAATACACCCAGGTCCCTGCAGAAGTGCCTGCTCCTCCATGAGATCTATGTCCTCAGCCATATGTTAGACCATTGCAATTTAAAAAAAAAAAAATATTGCTTTTAATCTGGTACAGATTAGAAACAAATTAGGGATTCTTCCTTCTGAATTTATATGTCTCAGTCACAAAAATGGTAACTAGATTTGGAAAGTTCTATTGCTTTTTCAATGCTCATCAATGAATGGTACTACATGTATATCTTATTCTAAAAACCGTTAATGAAACATATCTGAGTTCTACTGGCAGTCATTTGGCTGAAAATTCGTAATGTCTTCTCTGTTGAACTGTTTTAGCAGTATAATCTTTGATAATTAAAACATAGTCATTTTTAAGGAGTCCTTTTTACAGCTTACAGCAATTTTGCAGCTGACTGTGTCAGTCTTACATTAAAGATTAAACTTAAATTATTAAATGATATTTTGCGCAACAGTAATTTCCATGAGAGGATATTTTTCATGTTATTTGCCAGGAAGCTTTAGACTGCAAAAGAACACTTTTGGCAGTGTAAAGGGAAATATTTGTGAAGCAGAAGCTATAATTAGAAACATGTATTTAAACACCTCTTAGGCACTTGGCTCATACTGAACAGGGTTATAAAATAATAGGACCATGCTCTGATCCTGGCTCTTGAAAGTGGGCACCATATTTAAAGAATTACTTGATCACTTCTACTTAACATCTGGATGCTTTGAAGAATCTGCCACACACTTGTTAAAATGTAAAGTGAAGTTACAGATGAAGAGTTGAAATACGAGGACAGGTTATTTCAGTGGGAGTGAGCAGCAGTCAGTGGGTCCAGCCTCTGGATCAGAGGGTGCTATTCCCAGATCCATCTGTGAAGCCTTCTGATGGAGGTATTTAGGCAAGGTTTTGTTGGAAGGTGAGAGCAAAACAGCCATTCAAGCTGTGCTCCGAAAAAGATGTTGGGGTGAAGGAGTTAATTTGGCCTAGAAGTCCTGGGTGAGAATGGAGAAAGGTTTCTGCTTCTCTGGGCACTGGGGCAAAGGCTAAGCAGCTCATGGTGCCATTCACAGTTGACCGTTTCCATCCTGGAACCTGCCACTGGGACTCTGAATTGAGAAGCGAACGGTGTGCTAGGACATAGAAAAGGGTACCTGACAGATCTGCCCTTCCCGTGCCATGAACCATTGACTTTCCACTGACGTTCTCATGGAAGTCGGTGGTGGAGCTTAAATCTCTTGAGCTGCTGGCCCACCAGCTATTCCCTCAAGGGCTATTCCTTCTCCTTCTGTCTGTATCAATGCTGCATCTCCGGGTTCCTTGTTCCCAATTTATCTGTGGTACAGGGGGTGTCCTTGAAAGAGAGTTTGGTAGAGCAGTCGTTTGTGAATGCTCCTGAGAGCTTGTTCTGTGATGACTATGATGGAGACGAACTATGTTCATATGGAGAAGAGTGTTTGGGGGAAAAAATGGAAAATTGTTATACCTTCTGTGACTGGATGGTCTAACCATGTAAATTAAAAGCTTAAACCACCCAAGTCTGAACATTAAGATGTCTGTTACTAAGATTCAAGTGTATCCGGAAGAGATTTCTGTATACATTGATATTTTCTGTCTACAAAATGACAGATATGACAGAGAAATTATGTCTTGCTTTCCAAATGTTTCCATTTCAGAAATGTAAAATAACGGTTCCAAGCAAGGGTTTTACAGTTTAAAAACAGGAACGAACAAGAGAGGCCATCTGGTCTTGACCATTGGGGCTATCTTATCTTTGGAAGGTCCTTGCAGACTACATGGCCAGCAGCTTGTCACATTTGGGAAGATAAGACGGTCAAAGAGGGCAAAGAAACAAAGTACTATTTTTTTCTTCTTGCTAAGAGAAGAAATATCTTTGCCTGGGGAGCAGACGATGCAGAAGATTTCATGCATCCATTTTTATGCACAGAGATCACATACTTTCCCTGTTTCCCTCACTCAGTGCAGCCAAATGTCGTGAATTAATCTTTGCTTTTCTTTTATCACACAAATGTTTTTCCAAACACATATACACAATTGTGTGATATATTTTTAACAGATAGTTAGCACATGATATGCATTCCTGTATCATTATTGCACTGAAATAAAAAGGGCTCTCCAACACTTGCAAACACACCCCTTTTCACTTAAATTTCTGAGTCCTTACTTTCCTTTCAAGCTGTTATTTACTATATATAGTACTTTTAACTACCTTCATATGAGTGCAGTAGCAAATTTTCAAGCAACAGAAAAAGGAGTGTTGGAGGACTGTACATCACCCCGAGGTGTTCGTAACCATAGAAGTCATAGAATGAGGTGAGCCTGTCTTTGGATGATGAAATTAAATCTCCTCTGTGGAATCTAATTGCACTGTTACAAATGCTACAGTAAGATCTGGAAAATTCACAAAAGCTTAGATGGACTATTTTGCCTTCATTTGTTTTTATGTCACATCTAAATTATATAACCCTCTTTTATTCATTTTCTGGCTACGGAGACGGTGGACATTCTAGAGCTTGATCTGATAACAGTGGGATTTTAGTGATCTTTGCATCAGTTTCCCCATATCCATCCCCTTTCTTTCTGTTTTAGAATCAGTGGAATTTTTGGTGCATTATGAAATTTTCGTCAGTATTTCACAAAACCTGCCTTTATTTCTTCTTCAAAAGTCTGGTTGTCTATAAATCTATCCATCTGTCCCCATACCTGAAAGATAACTACTGTCAGCTTACAGGTCATGAAAAAAAAAATAGTGCTATTTAAAATCACTAGTTGTGCAGTGAGAAGTGTAAATGCAGCAATATGGGTAATTTCTGTGTAAAAGGTTAGTAATTCTATTGTAACTTCCATTCACATGCCTTCTATAATTACTATAAGAATTTCTGTTCGCCCTTTGGTGTTGCCTAAGAGTGACAAAGAATGGCTGTGAATCCTGCTACCATGATAATTTTGTAGCCTTTTCCCCCTCCTTCACTAACAGCAAATCTTCTAAAAAACATCTAAACCTGAAAGTGAAGGTTTTTTTTCTGAGCAAGAAAATAAAGTGGGGTTAGCCTGAAAAAATATAGCAAGGCTTACTCTCTCAGTTTCCGAAACCAATCTCATTTATCTTCATTTCCTGAACACCACTTTTCAATTGAATCAGGAGCAGTGTGTTATGTTTTTTTTTTCTTTTTGATAATCAGAGAAATACTGACCTATTTTGAAAACACTTCTTCCTCTCACTACTGACATCTTTCATTACTTCTATTGTTGCTATTTTTATAGACAAGAACTATAAAGAAACTTGAGCTGAATGTAATCTTAACTGTAGAGAACTGGATGTGCATCTCCAACATACCAAGTGACTTCAATTGTCAGAGTTAAAGTTTATCCTTGCCTCTTTAGATTATAAGACATTATCTAAGCAGAAGTCAGCTAATGGACCTTAAATTAATGTGAGTAGTCTACAAAGATATGGCATATCATTACATGAATCTACTTTCCTTGAAGTCAGCAGAAAAATACTGCATCAGTTTCAGCAGGGGAAAAAAGGTTAGAGCCAGGTTACTCTGCATCAAGATGTCTCGGTTTCTTTTACCATTGTAATTGAGCAGTGCTCTGCTCTGTAAGTACAGGTTTCACATGAAAATGGGGTTTAATGAAATTAAAAGAAAGATTTCTTAGTCTAGCACCTCCTGTATTTAGTTCTGCTTGGAGTGTGGCTAGGAGTGTACCTGTGAAAATCCTCTGGCTTTAGGAAATATAACTGTCCTGCTTTAAAAAAAATGAGAAAAAATACAATAAGAAAAGGAAGAAAAAAAAATCTTCCCGTGCTGTCAAAATAACTGTTTTGCTAGGTTGGCTGATAACATAATGTGGATGGATGGCTCTGTAGTGTTTTGGCTATTTCTTCATCAATCTGATCACAGCCCAGGTGACAGGAGCAGGGTTGTACCTTCTAATCCCCCAGTAAATGACCCGTGTCTGTCTATCTTTAATGAGACAGCTCCCTCCATCATTCAGATCACTTGGAAGTTGCTGTGGGAGGGCATGTGCACACTCCTTTTGTCTCACCACTGCTTCATACAGGGACAACCTGTGTGTGGGAGAAGGGGGTTGAAATCAATTGTCCTGCAGAACATAATCACCTTTCAGGAGAACATCCATTGCAATGTTTGTGCCAAACTAATAACGATAGGAACAAACCAGCCTTTTGTACAGGCTTTCTGTTGGTGCCCTTTACAGAAAAAAAAATGACTGCTGCTTCTTTAAGTCATGGGAGCTGCCGTTTGCTGTGACAGCTTTCCAATTGTTAAATAAACTCTGACCATGAGCAGCTGTCAGACAGATATTGCACTGCAGGCTTCAGTTAAAAGGAAAACCAGACAAGCATTTCAGTGCCTACAGGCCATTATTTAATTTTTTATTTTAAAGACACATTTTTAAAAAAAACCCAAAACACAATGAGATAATGGGAGTCCTTAACTGAAAAAGGAAAAAAAAAAAAGTTTTATTTTATATACTCTATGCAGTTTTCCTGTGGAAGTTATAGGATGTATGTCCATTTCTGAAAAAAGGCCTATGGGGAGCATGAAATGTCTCAAATGTACACTTTTGTCTGGTAGCAAGGTAGGAAATTGAGATGCAGAAATGCTGACATTAGACTTTTTAAGTAATACTAATCATATTCAAATTCTTGTGGGAAGGCAAGAGGAATTATACTGGGCTTCCTCAAAGTCATAGAATGTAATTTTATCATTTGTACTTTTGCTAGTAATCTAGCACAACACTTCTGATGTTATTGCTTTTTACCATCTGAGCAACTTGAGCTAGCTGAAGATGTCCTCGCTCATTGCAGGGGGGATTGGACTGGATGACCTTTAAAGGTCCCTTCCAACCCAAACTATTCCATGATTCCATAATTCTGTGATGATGTTGCACCCTGGTATACAGGAAAGCAAAAAACCTTCACTACGGAAGGTCTAACAGGCTAACACCAATATGCAAGAAAATCATCTTTTAAGGTAAATATGTAGTGAGTTTATTGTAAGTAACTTTATTATTTACGTTATAATTACAGCTGGGGAGGGAAATTGCCATTAAGTTAGGAAGAAGGTGGACTTCCTCCTATTCCAGTTTAGAAACTGATACTCTCTACCCTTACCTGACTAAAAGTCAAGCTGAAGAACTTGGGCTAGGAATCAAAGTTGTCCAGAGCTCCACTAGAAGATATGTAGAAGATAGGTTCAGCTCACCTGGCTGAGAAGAGAGTGGGTCGGCTCTGGATGTGCCTTTTCCTATTGACTGCAGCAGAAGCCTAGCTCAAACACAAATTAAAACAAAACCAAACCAAACCCAAAATAAAACGAAAACTAGTCATGGCAGCTAACTTCATAAGGCATGGTGTGGGCTAATTATGTGGAGGCAGGAGTTCTAGACAATATCTAAGAAGTCTTTATTGAAAAATCAATATTTTTTCATGTTAAAGAGAAGAAATGATTCATATTTCATTTACAAGTAATAGTATTAATAAGTAATTGTTGGTTTTAAGTGTAACTTCTTCCAAAATTTCAAATTTAAGTAACTAACCAGCTAACTAACTGACTAGTTAACTAATATATGTTTTCACCATTCCAGTTTTCTTTAAGGACAGAGAGGAATATATCCAGTAAAAATATAAAGCAGTAGGAAATGGGAAAAGTCAATTTAAAAATCAATCCTCCCTGATTTTTTCTATCGACTCCTGTTAGAAATAACACCCACAATTTTTATAACTGAAATGGATCATAAAAAAATCTCAGGGTGTTCAATTATTTATTTTATGCTTTTGAAAACACTTTTGGGTAATGGGTTTCACTTTTTCACCTTTCATATACCTCATTCTTTCACACAGGAAAACAGAAACCATTCAAAAATGGAAAGTGATAGCATTTTCTTGTTTGTGCTTGTGTTTGTGCTTATGAGTCAATACTCTTTGCACAGACACAAATGATGGTCTTAAATCCATGGTAATCATGATGCACCATGGTTTTAAACAAACTGATTTCTCTATAGAAACTAAATGTTTATATAATACAGGGCTTTGTGGAGACTTGAACCAGGAAATTAATTTGTTTTATCTCAGTTTTTGGAAACCAAACTAGAGAAGGGAAGGTTTGGGAGCAGAACACCAACAATAGAATCAATTGCTATAGTCAATGCTAATGTGATTTTCATGTATGAAGGAAGCACGAGGAAGGGTCCTTTAATAAAAACAGTCAACTTGCAACTCCATAATAGAAAATGGTATTCTTTGGAGATATTGGTCGTGGATTAACAGAAAATGTATTTATTAATGGCCATGCAAAGAAAGAGTAAAATCAGTCTTCCATCTTCTTTCCTAGTCTTCCAAATTTTCCATAGTGAAGCAAAAATGGAATCTCCCTTTTCCTGTCTTTATTAATGAATTAATCTAAGCAGTTATCCCTTGGGTATCAGATTAAGGCTGGGTAAGGGCTAAGATAAATATGTTTGTCTGTTCCAGGTTTCAGAGCAGAAAGCTGGCATAATGGCAGGGATAAGTTGGAGATGAAACTTTCTGGCTAGGCAAGCAACACAACCTTCTTCTAACATGGACCTTAGTGGGATAAACTTTCCCCATGGCTCCTTTCCCGCTACAGAATGTGACATGGCACAGAAACTGTGTTGGATCCAATGCTTTCCCAGAGGGTCAGGTTTACTGGGCACAGGGAGCAGAGCAGGCACAGCAGTGAATCAGTTGTTCCCTGATGACAGCAGCCAGGAGCAAACGTGTCTTTCCAAAACAGCTCCTGGCCACTGCTGCCTGTTCTGCTGTTGCTTCCTTGAAGGGAGGCTGAAGACCAGAAAATTTAGTGTGGTCTGTAAACCTGCTTCCAGCTGCTGTTTTTCTCTGCCTGTACTGTCTGTTGGGAAAAGGACCTTGGGACGCTCGGGAGAGGCATTTCTGGGAGTGAGCTGCAGGGCAGGCAGGTTGTCCCGGCTGGTGGTGTACCAGCTCTATTGTGGGGATCTTTGCTGCAGCCTGGCCTCACAGACACGATGGCACTCTTGGGTTTACAGCGGGCATAGCTTGGTGGCCACCACAGACAACTGTATGAACAGATTCAGGTCAACAAGGCTGGGTGGAGGATCTGTCAAAGAAAAACCTGAAAGACAAATCTTGTATGCTTTGTGTTCCACTTTATCCCTTTTATTTTTCCCTTTTCTGTGCTATATGCTTGTATGCCGTTTCCACTTGTCAGTGATCTGATTGGATGCCTCTGTTTTCTTTTTTGTTTTCTGCAGGATAAAAGCATGGGTGGATAAGATGCAAGAAGATCTCGTGACGCTCGCACGAACCGCAAGTGGAGTGGACTGGCTTGCTCAGGTAAGAAGATGTGTCCTAGACTGCCGTAACTAGAAAAAGAAGTGAAGGGCTTGCATCTTCTAGGCTTTAAAATCATTTCATCCCAACATACAAAAATGATTTTTGGGAATTAAACTCTGCAGTGCTTACTGAGAGAGAAATGAATAACAGACAACCATCAACTCACTCCCAGTGTTGCAGCATTTCCTCATTGATAATATTTAATCAGCTGTGCAGTATCAGGCATAAGGCTTGCCATTGTTGCAACACTTCCACCTGAAGCAAGCACTTTTATGTTCTATGTTTGTCAAATACGGTATCCAGGAAGCAACCATTCACAGTGGTGGAGAATTCTGCTCTCTATTAACAGGGGAACCTATCTTTCTGACAAATATTTCCTGAAATGAGGCAGCTTTTGGTTAGCAGAAATGTAGATGAGAATGAAAACTACTTTTATTCAGCTGTTAAAATTTAACACAAAGTTTGTTTTAGAGAAGAATTTACAAATCTTTCATCAAGATTTTTTTGTGTTATTGCTCTATTAATAGATGGTCACAACACATCTGACATTGCAGAAAAATGAAGGCACAATTCAGAAAACGTCAGGATTACACTGCCTGTGCAATTTTGTGTGTGCACCTCACAATCCAGTATACAACCATACGATCATACATTTCCCTCTCCCTATCCCTGCACAAGTGCCATGGCTCTTTCTGTGATCTGATGGATGTCTGAGTTGATGTGAGGGAAATTTTGCTGCTACATCAGGAAACTAAGTTATTGTTAGCCAAGAAAAGCCCCTGGTGCTGGGGAGCTGAATGTGAAACTTTGAGATTTCGTTTTCAGAAAACATAATCTCCCCAAATGACCTATGAGATGGATAGCACAGGTTTCGAAGCCATTAAAAGACACACAGAAAAAATCATGTGTGAAATTATCCGATTTAGCACTGTGTATTAATGTATTCCTTTGACCTTAATGACCCTTTGCCCAGACATTCACGTCTTGAGTGTATTCTGCCCCAGAGGGACATTTTGTCTTTACTGACTATAAGAGGAGGTTAAATGATTAGCTCAGATGTCCATTAGCTCAGATGAGATCACCATGGCAGGATAAAAGGAAGGACTGTGTTACTGCATGCACATGATGAACACAAATGAAGATTGCAGAGTTCGTTTTAGTTCTGGCCTTTCCTAATATTTGACTGCTTCATATTGCAACACAATTTAAGGCAGATGCTTTAGGTGCACATTTTGATCTTTGAAAACCCTAAACAAACTGAAAACAAAATCTTGAAATCCTAACACAAATCATCAGATTTCTACAAGCATGGGTTTCCAACACAGAAATGTCTAGCACTTGAGCTTCCCGAAGAAATGTAAGGTTTGGAAGCATGGAACACTGATTGGAGTTTTTGTAGGTGGATTTCACACGTATCTGCTGACAGAGAACAACAAGACTTGCAAATCATCAGTCTCCAGGTTCTGGTGGGGAGTTTCTGCTACAAGTCCTTTCTGCTTATCTAATTTAGGTGTGATCTGATCAATTCTGCACTTGCTGTGTCTCTTTTTCCCTACCATTCAGCATCTTACTGCTGATTCACCATTCAGCTTTCTGTTCCCTTCCCGCTGTGTTGCTTGGCTGTCTTTCATTTCTCCTCAATCTATGCTATGTTTCTGTCTCAGTTCCTGCCTTTGCTGCTTGGTCAGTCTGCCTTTCTCTTTTACTCTAGTTTCTTGTTTCTATTTTAGGATCTCTCTCCTCAGCTTTTTCCAGATCAGCACCTCTCTCTGAACTCTTTTGTTTTTCTTAGCACTTCCAAAACATTCTGTCCAGGTGTGTGTGTGACGAGCCTGTCACAATACACTTTTCTCTTCCACAGGAATTTCTCTTCCCCTGTCTCACATTTCCCTCCGTCACTAATTCTCAGTCCCAGACCTGTAGTTTTCTCCTCTACGATTTTTCTATTTCTCCTTCCCTTCCAGTCTCTTCTCTCCTTATTCTTTGCTTGCCATTTTCCAGTCTGTTGTCTGCTGTTTCCATATCTCAGTTTCTTGCCTTTTCTTCTTCATTCAGTTTTCCTCTCCTCCTTCTCCCACTGTGTGGATCTGGGAGATCGCAGCAAGTCTGATCTTTAACTGCAGAGGAGGTGGGACATTCTCTAGGAGTGATGTTCTCCAGGTTGGAATACACCTGTGTTCTCAGAAATTTAGCTGATGAAATCTCTTCAGTGATCTGCAGGTCCTTTTCAGGCTAAAATTTTTTTAACACTAAAGATTAATAAATATCTTTAAATACAAAGTGTTGAGGTTTTAACCTACAATGAAGAGGCAATAGGAAAATGAGTTACACAGGATTTCTAACTTGAGCAAAACAATGAGTTAATGTCTCAACCATTTTGCTATGCCTTCCCATGCAAGGACCACATAGTAAAATAGATAATAAAAAGCCAAGAGATTGATGTTGTCATTCTTTTTTTCCCTGAGGAAAATAATAGTATATGTAGTTAATATTTGGCAAATTTACAAGGTGCTAAAACAGTCTTATAATGAAAACTGCTGGGTATACCTAATAATCTGTAGTGCTACCAGCTTTGCCACAGTAACATTCATGTGGATAAAAACAAAAACATGAGTGTGTGAATACTGTAGGTAAGTTTCTTTTGAAAAGCCAGAATTTATAATAGACTTCAAGCAAATAATGTTATCTCAGAGGATATCCACGAGATGGTCGATATGTGCTTGTAATCCTAGGATTGAAAGCATGAAAGGAGGATGTTTCCATGTAAAATATCCCACTGTATCAAAGCCATTTGTTTGACCTAAGTTGCACGATGTCTCTCCCTAGACATGAGGTTTTAATTAGCTCTCTTGGCTGCAAGGGAGAACGCAAAACCCTGCAAGGTGTAAGCCATGCAGTCTCCCACTCTCTTCTTGTTTACAGGCTATTGCCACTTTCCCATTTGTGAACAACATCCTTTTATTTTTTTTCCTGCTCACTGCCTATTAACCTTTAGTCATATCTCTTCTGAAATGAACCACAATCTTGGAAAAATGGAGACTACAGGACATGAAAAACAGCATGCCTGCATGCTTGTCACTTTTATTCACAGAACTTGCCCTCGTTTGCTCAAGCTTTAAAAATGCTTACAGTCAGATTGAATTTTCAGCTTTTTTTCTGATTTATTTCTTCTTCCAACTCCAGAATTGTTTGGACCAAACCTGTACTCTTCATGAAAACTTAAAAAAGGAAATAATTTGATTGGGTTTTCTGCCCCTTCTCTTTCTAAAAGCCGAATGATTAATACAAAAAGAAGGAGCAGATTGCTCCTATTATAAAATAGTAAACACAACTTTCTGTCAAAAGCTGTAATAATCAGATTGATAGGAGAAATGTCTTCCCTTGTTCTAGGGAAAATTAATTTTAATTTGGTCAAGTGTGAGGTTAAAGCTCTTAGCAAGAACATGTAACCGATTATAACCATTTCACAGCCTGGTCAACCTCTCCCTGTACTCAGGGGAAAAATTCCCATTGATTCAGCTGAAGTTACAATCTGTGTCTGCTTTGTGCAATTACATCTTCTATGAAGATCTCTAAAGTGACCGAGATAGCTCTTGAAGTAGCACAGCTAGTACGTTCTCACCTAGGATTAATTAATTCTTCATAAACCAGGCCTTTTTCAATTAGCTGCTGTGCTGTGCAAGTTTATGGTGCTCCCATAACTTGCTGAAGGTATCTCAGGGTTCATCAGTGCTATTTGTGCTTGGATGTGCCTTGGATGTCTGGGGGTCTTTGTGCTGCAAGGAATTACACTACACAATGGTCTCTTCTGGAGAACTATAAAATATTTTTTTCTGACCATGAGGGAGAGGGATAGGAGCACTGCCTTAATTCTCAATTATTTTGATTTTAGACCAGGAGAGCATTTGACCTGAATGTAAAACTTAGAGTGTGATATGTACTTACAATGGAATAAAAAAATTAAAATGTAGATGACCATTTAAGTCAAGTGAGGTATGTGTTAGGTGGATAGCTGTCCTGTTGAGATCAGCACCTCGGTAAAAGTCTAATTTATTCTGCAGTGTGGACATGGGTAATCAGGGAAAACATTTTTTGTATTTAAGGTGTTTGCATTCAACATGTACTGAATTTCATGGAATCATGTTCAAGGAGAGGACTCTCCTCAAAAGAGGATTCCCTTTTCTTAGTTCATTGACAATTTTCTTACAGTGATTTGGAATCACAGTCTTGTCCTAGTGACTAACCACTCTTTCTCTTGCTTTTGCATGTGTACTATAGCCATTGTAAACCACTGCAACGCTCATCAATCACAACTTTTGAAAATATCTGTATAGTGAGGATACACAATAATATATTAATGAATAGTCTATGTAGTGTTTAAAAAGACAAAATATTTGGAAGTTTATTAGTTCGTTAGTGATTCTGCCTCTGAAAATATGTGTATGTTTATGCTGATGCACATTTCATACACCTTTTCTCTTGTTAGCAATGACGACAGCAATATAATGCCTGTAGTAAGAAAAATTGCAAAAGAAAGCTTGGATGCCATTAAAATTAGGAGTTTTACACTGAGGCTGCGCTTATCCATAGCCTTAACCAGGCAAAGCAGTATAACTGGAGTAGAAGAAACAAGGAGATGGAGAGGCAGGCGAGAGCTGTTCGTTGCCATGCTCAAAGGAAACAAGATGGGATTGGGATGTCCTGCACAGGTCCAGGAGTTGGACTTGATGATCCTTGTGAGTCCCTTCCAAGTCAGCTCATTCTTTGGTTCTGTGATGCTCTCTGGGAATGGCCTCAAAATAGTCTTCCAAAAATAGTTTTAAAGCACATATTTAAGTCTCATTTTTTTGGACATTACTAGGAGTTTAGGTGAGATCTGGGAGAACTCCAACTTGGATGTAATACTAATGTAATATTCCCATTACAGTAATGCAAAGATTGCTTCAACAAGGCAGGAAGTTGGGATTCATGATGCCAAAATACTCAGCTGGTTGAAACTGGCAGAGCTCCACTGACTGCAGTGGATTACACTAATTTACATTTGCTAAGAATCATGACTAACAACATTTAATTTACAAGTCAAGCAGGTAAAAAGTATTTAAAAAACCCCAAACAAATAGATTTTTAAACAAAAAGCAGAGGCTGTATCTTAACCTTATTGCTGCTGTAGTTGCCCAGCTGATGAAAGTACTGTTTAGTCCTTCCTAAGGTTTTTTTTTTCCCCTGGAAGAGGAATGTTTATAAGGAGATGTTGTATGTACAACTTGAGACTTGAAAGCAGGAATACAGGATACACAGGAAAATCTTGTCCAGTGTGCTTCTTTAACTGTCTCTCAACAAAGCCAAACATAGTATAGTGTTGTATATATATTCTTTTTAGTGCTATAAGTATTATGTTTAAAAAAAACCAAAACAAAACAACAAAAATATCAACAACAAATAGTCATGTAGTTGTCGTTTCAACTTAAGAAGGCTCATGTAACTTTGTCTTACCTGTGAACTCTCTATGCAGTCAGGCAGTATGAAGCTGCTCTGGTGTGAATGATACGTAGTTTCTACAGAGCAAATAGACTGTTAGAAAAAAAATAAGAAGGAATAGACAGCAGCTTAATAGAATTTTAAAATCCATGTTGCAAAATAAATATTGAGGCTGATCTCACTAGCTGCATCTCTCAGTAGGCATTTTGTCCTTGAAAAGACAAAAATATGTACAAAGTTCAAAGTCACATTTTGGTCTAAAACCAGATACCTCAGCACACAGGAAAAAAAAGAGGTGAAGAGCCTACTGAACTACAGAATTAAGTAAATACATAGTTCCATTTTGACGTAAATATGCACAACTTCCATTTTTACATAGACCGTTCACAGCAAAGACTCGTGACTAAGCTAATTGACAGCTTGTTTAATCTAATAAACTACAAGTATGCTTCTGGATTCCAGCTCTTAAAATACCTCTAGGGACAGGAGAAAGAGAAGTAGGGGAACCCTGCAGTACCCAAAAAGGAAGACCTTGGAGTAGAGAATATGCCTTATAGCAATGCACGAACTTGTCTGTTCCAAACTGATTGAAGAGAATCCTCTTTTACAGAAACACTGCATTAAAAAAATGTGGGTCTGTGTAAAGAGCTTTGATGTGACAAACACACTGAAGCTTCACTATGACTGTTACAGCAAAAAAATGCCATCTTGTGCAGTATAACCTTTTCAGGCAACAGCGTAATTGAACGAAGCAGCAGATAGAGAGGCAGTTCCAAGGAACTCTACTCTCTGAATCTGTTTCCTTTTTGATACATCGCTGCAAAAACAATCCATGCATGATGTTCATAAGGCATGCTGTTATTACAGTTCCAGGAGCTGTAGAGTGAACCCATATAGGCTGACTTGGCCTTTAAATGGTATTCCTACTGAGACAAAAATACGGTTTCTTCCTACTAAATAAAAAGAGAGCCAGCTAGGTATGGGTATATGATATGTGGTGATGAGTTCCATTCACAAAATGAGTCCACCAGCAATTGTTAGAAGATTTTTATTTATTTTGTCTTTTGAATGCTGTTTTATAATAATTAGCTCTTCCTTAGTGAACAGCCCAGCCGAGATTCTGCAGGAGCACATTTCATCCCTTGCTCAATGTGAGGTCTGTGTGCCTAATGCACAGATGGTGCCAGTCTGCTCAAGCACTCACATTGGCAGCAGCTTCCCAGGCCACGCTTTCAGCTTTCCAGGTCTTGGATCAGTCTCTAGAGTTTAACTGAGATGGGTGACTTGTAAGAGAGACTGGTCTCTAATTTGAACTGCCCTGGAGCAGGGATGCTCAGGAAAGCTTCCTTCTGCCAGAAGGAATTATAACCCAGAGTAACTTTCTGTTGGATTCTACAGATTTTAGCTAAGTTAATCTTAACAAGCTCTGTTCTAGAAGCTCTACAGACAGACACACCGCTGACTTAGACTTATAGAGGCTGTCATACACTGCTTGCCTTGTTCTCTTCATTATCTGTGTAGAAGTCTGTGCAAGGGGAGACTTCAACAGCTTACTTGAAATTCATGTAAGACTTGTATCTGGATGATCTTCCCTATTGTCATAGGAGCCTGCAATTCCTGCTTAAAAAGGTGATTTGGCGGGCAACTTAGCAGTAAACATTTTTGTTCTTACTATTTTTCTCAATGATTGGCATGATATTTATGTGGTTCTTTCTTTACAATCATGAAGTAAATTGAATGAATTAGCAAAGGCTTTATAGAAATTTGAAATTATTTTTTGAAAACATTAAACTGATACATGGAGTTGGAACTTCTATTTATTTTTACCAGCTTTATTATTTATTTATTTATTTATTTATTTATTTATTTTTAAATACTGTATGTATCAAGTTGGATTCAGTTTGTATATGCTTGAGCCAAAGGCAAAGAATTTTGTACTTCATGCTATTCTCTGATGAACTAGCAGATGGACCTGGGGGGATATAGGGACACATTCCAAAATATGCTACATTCACCCTTGTTAAGGCTGAAGTAATGGAGAGTTTTATGATTAAGAAAAATATAAAGAAGAAATGCAAGAACTGGATTTTTTTAAAAGATGTTGATTTTAAGAATAACAACTCAAATGAATACATTTGGTTGATATTTCTCAGGAGGTCCTGGTTGTGGACTTTTTAAGTTTGAATTTCATTTGAATGTTGTGATTGCCATAGGTTCTGAGGAGTTTGTCACTATTTTGACCCTGGATTTTAAGACGCTTCTGACATACCAAATAATAATATATTGATGTGCAGTCTGTCCTTCTTCATTCCTGAAAATGGAAAATGTAACTCATACCACAACACTTGTAGACACAACTGGTGTGACTGTGAAGCTGTTTCCTGTATGTCCTGGGTGTGCTGTCCAGGGGGCTAAGAAAGGAAGGCAAGTGTTTAAATGAGTTAAATTTGGGAAATAAGGAAAATTTTCTATTTGTTCAAATTGTGCCACTCTGTGAGGTTCACTACGACTGATCCCAAAAATCAGAAATGTGTTGTATTCTTTCTTGTCTCCTTTTGTCTCTTTTTGTTGTCCTCAATGAAACAAAATACTAAGCAAATTTTTTTAAAACATAGAGAAGACTTTTTACCCATATAAAACAAAACTACAATTATGTATAATCTTGAAATGAAAATTTAAACAAGTCAACAATTTTGAAGTTGTTGAAGCGCTTTTATCCTCATTGGGTCACCAGTTTTATATTTGCTGAAAATTCCCCGAGTTCATGCCATATTTATGGGTTGTTCTGATAGTCTGCAACTGCAGTTTTCCACAAAAGTGCAGTTTTGTTATGTTGTTTTCTAAGGAAAAGCAGGAGAAAAATTTGAAAACAAGGGAACAACTCTATTTTATTTTTTAAAATTATCTTAGTAATGTGTAATAAAGTAGATATCAGATATTGGCTGAGTGGGAGTACATGCAGACAGCCTCTGAAACACTTGCATTCTTTCTAGGCATAAATAGGCTATCACACACTGTTCACACTTGTCTTTTCCCTCATTCCTAAGGCAAGGACACCCATCTGCTGTATCTGAGAGGGGTGTGGTGAAGGGAAGGGAGGTCAGGATTACTTTTAGAACGGAATTACAAAGGGGTTGGTACAGTGAAATGTGGTCATTTTAAGTATTTATTGAGGAGTCAGAGTCCATTTACCAGAATTATAATAATGTATGAGATGGGTTACCCTGGTTAGGGCCTCCCAAAGTTATTAACACCTTTTTTAACAATGCAGTATTTATAAAGATATGTCCCATTTGAGGTATACCACTGCCGCTGCTATGTTCTATGTACGACCAAACACCAAAGCTGCAGGCACTAAAAATACAATTCTCCAAACTAAATTCTGTTGAGTTTACACATTGCTGACCAATGTCAAGATGTCAGGAAAATGAAATCACTTTTAAAAATGCAAGCTGGGAAATTTGAGTACTTATCTGAAAGTTTTCTTTGTAATCCAAATGAAAATTAAGAAATTGTCAAAACATGGGGAGCTTCATTTACTATTTGCAGATGCCCCTCTCTCTCTGGTCCCTTAGCAATAAACTGGCATTTTGAAATGTTCCTTCTTCCAGCAAACAAAACCAGCTGTAAGTCACTAAGAATAGGTGGCTGCATTAACAAAGCTTGCTCAAGCTCGAGGGAAGAGATGGCCTAATATTACCATAGCTTTAATTACTATTTGATGATCTGGATAATCTTTGATCAAAGCACTGTTCTTGATTAATTTATAATGTTCAGTTGGCTTTAACAATAATAAATGCTGTCCTCTTGGTGCTTATATTCAGATGTTTTTGTGGAAGCTGAGAAAAAATTAAACATTTTCCTTAAAAAAAAATTCACTCACTAAGCCCAACAAAACTCCAGACAGTAGAGCTAATCACTTTCCAAGTCCTTTGGTTAATAAAATGCCAAAAAACCCTGAGATTTAAAATTACTTTTGGGGAGAGAGTCAGTAGATGATAAATTGCATTAAGAGCAGCTAAGGCAGGCCAAAATTTCCTATGAATAAGTGAGTTTGAGAAATTACATAAATGCCCATCTCCAAATATACCAGAAGTGCAAAAGAAATGTGAAACACTTTCTTCCTATTGTTCTTCTTCTGTTCCAAGAAAGATCCACTTGTACTCATGAATTGGGATTTTTGAGTTCTTACTCAGTCTCAGCTAAAACTGAGTTAAAACTGCTGTGAAACCAATAAATGTTTTCATCCTGTTATTTAATACTGTATTTCTATCACTAGGAAGCAAAATTGAATACCTTAAAATACACTTTTCTTAGCAAAGGGGGATGTAAAATCTGCTTTTCATATTTGTAAAGTAGCAGAAATACAAAGCTGAACTCGTGTTTTATCAAGGTTTAAATACAAAGTGGCAATTACAGAAATTACTCCTTAATTTGAAAGTCCTCTGGACTACTCTGTTAATTATCAACAGTCAAAAGGGGCTGATGATTCTTACAAATTGTGCCTGATTATATGCTTCCCTTTGAGTAGGCACCTGAGTGAGCCCATTGACTCTGGCACTGCTTATCCTCTCTCTGGTGTTAACTGAGGCATGTCTTCCCAGCATCATGCAGAATTCAGTCTGAGTGTTCTACTTAAGAATGAACTTGTTCTGATAATTTTTTTCCCCTAACGTGCGTGTCTCTACTATGATATTTCATGGTTTTTGACGCATCAGCTGCCCTGTCACTTGTCACCTCAGACCTTTAGAGCAGTCAGTGATCAGGCAAGTGATTCTGAAAAGCAACAGCTACAGTAAACTATTGGGGTGGTTTCTTCCTTTGTGTTGTTGCCATGAATTTCAAGAATGAAGGCATCTGCGAGTTGCTAGGGAGCAGCTGTAATCTTATTTATACATTATATGGAGCAGAGTAAGACATATAAAATACTCAGACTGATTTCTTTGAACATACAGAATGCTTCTAAAAAATGAGCATTTTTCAATGTGTTTCACAATGAATTGCTTATGATTCAAAGAAAAGAAGTGTCTTGTGAGAAAGAAAAATTGTCTGGCATGTATTAGAAATGGAAAGTATTAATATAACTTTGGAAATAGCATTCAGTAGTAAGAAGATAGAGTTTTTTTACTCTGGCCAGATGATACTGTTTCTGGTTACTAAAAATTTCCGTTAAAGGAGAATATCTACAGTAATAAAAAGTTAGCAATAATAGTATAATAATATAATTAGTATAGTATAATATAATATAATTAATATATTATAAAATTAACAAGTGGTTATTTCTGTTTTCTGACTTTTCGTGCTCCCAAGATCTCATCATATGTTTGGATGTCTATCAAACAACCTCTCCTCTCTGCTTTTCTCTTAGAAATGAGGTCATGACATAACTTCTTGACATTGGTAAAAATGAAAACTAAAATTAGTAAATATATGTGTGGTATTAGTTGATATTTTGTTAGCTAAACAAAGTTATTAAACTTTGATTCTGTAAAACATGGAATATTATTAATAAAATTATAATTTCTTTTTTTTTTTTTTTAACATTACCCAAAATTTCGGTAAGAAATGGATTTTTTTTTCAGCTAAGGACTGAGCTGAAATGGAGCTGATGGCCCAGGGTACAGGCAGAGGTTCCTGGTGAGGCAGGTCTTGATCACTGAGGCCTGGTAGTGCCACAAAGTGGTAGAAAGCAAGAGATTGGGAGGACCAGGGGGACTTGGTTATGGGTGGCCAAATGGGGAATGGGCAGAAAGAGAATACTTTATTAAAATTTTGTTTCAATTTCACTCTGTTCAGATGGGTTTTAAAAATTTATTAAATAAGTTAGTTACTTTAGTACACAAGCTTGTAAAACCTAGGTCAAGATTTCACAAGTACTCTTAGTAGTTTGGTGTAGTTGCTTTCAGAAAAGATGGAGGAGAACCCACCACAAAGTTTTGGTTGATTTTACCATAAGCTCAGCACTATCTCTGAGCAGTAGTTTTTGCCATCATGGTAGTCTCCTGCTAGTCTAGACTGATGGTAATGCTTTTGGTGATAAAGCATTGATTGTTGACAGAGATGTTTCAGCCTAGCTGAGTTAAGTGGTCTCGAAAGGAGTATTGAAATAATAAAAAACATCTTTAGATTTACCTTGTAAAGATAAGTATTACTGGAATTGTTGAGCTATTTTATTTGTCTTTTCCAAAGCAGGAAAAATTACAGTGATTTTGGTTAACTTGAAATTCTAGGTTTCAACTTCTGAAGATATTGGCTGGTACGATTTCTGTGTCCATGGAAGTATTTGGTGATGGAAATGAGATTGGCACGTTCATATCCTATGTTTGGGGCCTTAACCTGATTACCACTGCCTGAAGGAAACGGTTTGGCTCTGTTGTTTTTTAAACTGGGAGACTGACACGTTCAAAGCAAACAAACAAACAAAGAGACAAAGGAGTTTTACTGCAGTTGAAAATAATTCTTTTTCTGAGTGCGATACAGCACGAGGGCCATTTAAATAAATTTTCAATGCTAGGGCCAGCCCCAATGCCTGCCACAATATAGCAAGAGCCATGTAATAGCATCTTTCATTCTCTCTCAATTTGTGCAGAAGTGTTTGACTTGCCCTGGCGAGCTTTATAGGAAGCAAGGAGAACGTCTCTTTGTGAGAGATTTATAAACATGTCCTTGAAGACTGAACGGAGAGGGGCACGTTCTGCTGAGGAGCTGGCAGTTTGTCTAATCTTTGCCACATTCAACTATTGTTCTGTCGTTTCACCTTAATGTGACTCTCTCCATCATGTTCTCTCCCCTAAAACCTTGCAGTTCATTACGTGCAATTTTAATACAGTCTTTCCTGAATAAAGAAGTGCATGGTATTGACTTCAGAAAAGAATTAAAGTATTTTTGTACTATGACCTTACAGGTTTTGCTTAGTCATGCAATGAGGCTTTATTCTGTGAGAAATGACAGGGTTTTACTGGCAATTTGGAGAGCTTTTAGCAAAATGTTAGTGATTAAAGTACTAAAAAAGATTTTAGATGTAAAAACCTATAGAAACTTGCATTTGTTTAGTTAAAGCAATTTAATAAATTGTATTCAAATTAGTGCTCCTTAACAAACCATGGAGCCTGCCAAATTGTATTTTGAAAGACAAATGAGCACACCTCTGCCAGCAAGACCCTTTATGACTATTCGAGATGAGCACTTGCTAATTTTGTTAGGCTGCTAGGTGGGAGGCTTAGAGAAGGAAAAGTTTGTCCCAGGGTGCCAAATCCTGAAGTGTGTATCATTTCCCTGCAGCTGAACTGCTGCAGTGCTACGGTGAGTTAAAGAAAAGGGTAGTAGGCAACAAATAAATTATGTACACACCTCCTAAATAATTAATGAATATTAGACTGTTCCTTGGTAGTTGAGACAGGTCTCGCACTTCAGGAAAATGAAGAAGTGTGTGAAGTTCCAAGTAATTTCCAATGCTGTTTGGTTAGGTGCTTGTGGGATAAATCTTCCACTGGCAGTAGAAACAGGGTAGATCGGTACCCTGCCGTGAGGTAAAACAAAGGGGAGAAGGAAAGTCACTGACTCAGATCTATCTGGGATCTTGTGCGAATCTCAAAGGGGTTTTTTTTGGTGGGAGTTGTTTTGAATTTTATTTTTTTGAAATCGCTGACAAATACAAGTTGTGAAGCCAGCCTCGGAATCAGGCTTTCTTGGCGGTAGGACCCACAATGCCTGTTATAAAGGTTTTCATAGTGCTCCTGTCTCTTGTGGTGGTGATCTCCTTGTTACGTGATTCAGGCTTTTGAACTTTTCTGATAGCTGGTGCTGGAGAAGAAAGATGAAAATGTTTCTTTTTTTCCTATGAATGTCCCACTGCACAACACTTCGATAGTCTGCAGCTTTCAAACCATTCAAGCTTGGGAATACGGGAATAACTTCCCTACAGGAATTGGGTATGTGAAAAATGTGAGTGCTTTCAAACTGAGGTTTATAGGATCATATGTTTGCTAGAAGAACAAATTAGATACAGAGATAAAAGTGCAAATTTTCCATCCAGGTTCTCAATCCCTTACTAGTATGGCTTACTGTAACTTTGCCCTACATTGAGCACAGCACAAGAAGGACAAAGACCTGTTGGAGCAAGTCCAGCAGGACACAAAGATGATTAGAGAGATGGAACATCTGTCCTACGAGGAAAGACTGAGACAGTTAAGATTGTTCAACCTGGAGGACTTTGGGGAGACCTTATGGCAGCCTTCCAGTACCTAAAAATGGCTACAAGAGAGTTGGAAAGGGACTTTTTACAAGGGCGTGTAGTGACAGGACGAGGGGGAATGGCTTTAAACTTAAAATCAAAAGGTTTAGAATGGGTAATAAGAAGAAATTTTTTACTGTGAGGGTGGTGAGACACTAGCAAAGGGTGCTCAGGGAACCTGTGGATGCTTCATTCCTGGAAGTGTTCAAGAAAAGCTTGGGTGGGGCTCTGAGCAACCTGGTCTGGTGAAAGGTGTCCATGGCTGTGAAGTTGGTACCAGATGGTCATTAAGGTCCCTTCCAACTCAGGTCATTCTGTGATTCCGTGATTAAGTCAAGTAAACTATTCATATGGTCTTTCCAGCTGGTGGTGTGCAAAGTCATGGTTGTGTGAATGCAGTACATCATAACCTTGTACTGAGGCTGTTCCATCACAGCCTGTTAGAAACCAAATTTCACGAGGCGCTTAAAAATATCAGGGAATCAGCGCTACAGCACTCGCCCTTATATATGTGGTCAGTGCAATCTCCAAGTCATCCCTGTCATCCATCTGCTTCAGACCTGCATTACCTGAGCACATATTTCACTGTGCCTCTATGTGAATTTTCTTTTCTTGCGGCTCTCTTAGTGTTTGTTTATAATTGAGTGAAAAGATTAATTACTATGAAATGGCATTTTTGTAATGAACTACTGCTTTCTCCAAATTTTAGATTTTTTGCCTAAATGAAACTCCAGATGAAAAGGGCTTATACTGAATTTTTCTTATTGCTTTCACCATTGAGTAGCAAATGAAGAGCAACTGTGTAAAAAAATCTGGGAAAAAAAGAGACCAGAAGTAATTGAACAAGGAAAACCAAACATTCAAACATTTTCACAAGTAAAATATATGAATGCTTTAAAATGATTTTTAAAATTATTATTTTTAAGCTTCTGTGAAAGTTATTTTACATTTTTTAGCCCATTTGCAAAATCTTGTTTCCATTCTTCTGCAAGTTTAGTGACTTTTGGTTAAGGTGTACTTCACGCAGTCACAAATGGAGTTTAAAGAATTTGCCATTACATTTCTCTTCAAAGACCAAGACATCAACACCTGGTATATTGCAGTGTCTGTTCTTTGTGTGACCAGGGTAAATGTCTTCTGACAGTGAGAGAACCTGAAAGTTTTACAAGATTTGATGGCCATTCCAATTTAGATGTTCCTCTGAAATTTCCAGTCTTGATTCAAACCATCTGGATCTATAAAACTGATTTCTACTCTTGCCTTGTCTGTAGGACTGGTCACTACAGTCAATTTAACTCCAAATAGTTTGCTGATTGAAAATTTAATGTGTTTCAGAGAAAAATGAAAGAAATTCTGAAATGATCAATTGTAGAATAAAATGTCTTTATTTCCAAATTTGTTTGATTAACAATTGGCATATGGGCCAGTTCTACTGTTAAGATATGTTCTAAAAAATCCTCCCACCAAAATCCACCCCCCCAAATAAAACAAACCCAAAAAACCCACAAACCCCTCAAAAAGAGATTTTTGGGTTTAACCAGAGATAAACTTTTTGTGTGGCTATTTTGAAAATCAAGCACCTCAAAATATCCAGACTACAATCTGAGTCAATTAGAATCTATCATCTGTTGTAGTAGTTTTCTGCTCATGGTGCACTGATTTTTTTAAAATAATCATTACTATATGAGGAAAAAAGCTTATTCCAATTGCTCAGTTACTGGTGGAAAGGAATGACTATACTTCTGAAGGAAAATAAACAACAAACCAAGACCCGACATAAGTTTTGTACAATTCGTAAGTGATGAAAAGCTATGGCAGCTTATGGGACATGCCTGATAAAAAATTTGCAGCTATAACTGTAGCTGTCAGAAAAGTTTTTGTGGTACTTATCAGCTACAAGCACCAGAGACATGTTGAGGTGAGTTTCTTTAAGGTCTCCGTAGCTTTAACCCGAGAAGCCTGGCGGGGCTGGTAGGCTCAGTCTGCTCGGCAGTTTTTTGGCTCTTGTGCTGGATGGCAGCCAGTGCATTAGAGCTGGACCCGGTCCTGCCTGTGCCTGGAATGACTCCCCGGGAGACAGCACAGCCCCCACCAGGCAGTGCTACAGAGGCAAAGTACTTGAGTAAACTCAGGCCATCTGTTGGCTGCATAAATTAGTTTTCCCCATTTGCCCATCTAGCTATAAGGTATCCACCTTTTTTGTTTTTTCTTTTTTTTCCTCTCCAAATAATGTATTTTTTCTTTATCCAGTTCTAGCACAGATAGGCAAATGCATTTTTTGCATCTTTTTTTCTTCCTTCCCTCTTATGGTTATGTGCATTTCACTGTAGTGTCTTTGATTAACAAATAAAATCATCTCCTTTATATACATGTTCTTCTTTGGAAACAGTTAATAGCTCCTTAGAGATAACCTTTATTAATGATAGAAGAGAACCACATTTGTATTTCCCCTCTTCTCCCTCATCTTTTTTCCCCATTTCCCCTTTTGTATTTTTGCTTTTCCCTTTTTTCCTCTCATTTGTTCCTCCATCTCTTTCTTTGTGAATGCTAATACTATCATATGAATAAATAGATAAGGGACTAAACTGATTAAATTAGCATAATTTAAATGAATTAATTCAATTGGTATGTTTGTATTTCAGCTTTCAAGGAAGAATTAAATTCTGCAATAACTCTTTTTTAAATTCAGGGATTTTAAAGGATCTCCATTTCACTGCTTTCTCAGCACTCTGTGGGAATCAGATTCCTTGAGCATTTTGCAGTTGGTTAGTTTTTCACTAAAACTGGTCAATTTGGAAGATTTATTAAATGACTTTTAGTGTCAGCTTCTACCTCTCAGACAAAAAGGTGAAGTGCTTCTTTCACAGGGCCCATTTGGGTTTTCCTAGCAGTAGTCTTTCTGAAGCTCCGGTAAGAACAAAGGACATCTTGATGCCTCTTCTGTCAAGTCACTTGGCTTATTTTGAATGTCTACTGTCATTTTGATTTATTTTCAATTTTTTGTTTTGCAGATTTATTTGAAAAACACAGCATTGTATACTGTAGAAGCAAACAACCCTCGTCAGCTAGTGGAAATTGCGGCCAGAGACATTGAAAAACTTCTAAGTAACAGATCTAAAGCCTTGGTGGTGAGTACTCATGGGTTAAACTTTCTATTTAGTATTTTAAAAGATCTTTATTTACTATTGAAACATGCTTTCATTGTTATTTTTACTGCCTATACACTTAGAGGCAGTGTCACGGTGATGTGTATAAGACATGACATGTAGAAAGATGGATCCTGACTTCATGGTAAAAATGAACTCGTTTGTTGGCATAGGGCAGATGTTTATAATATTGACCGACAGATAGGAACCATGGCCAAGTAAGAAATCAAGTTATAAATAGATTGGAAAATATTTCTCTAGGTGACGCACATGAATGTTTATGACTTGAAGATCACTGTACTCTATAGTCAGTAATGAGCTTGGGGAAACAAGGAGGGTTTGGTTTTTTTCTGATTTGCTAATTTAACCTGTATTTCAGTCACATTTTGTGTGAAGGCCGTGCTTCATTTTGACTTCGCAATTCTTTATCCTTTAAATAAGAAGTATCTTGTTTCTTTAAAGTGCTTTTGCCAGCAGTCCATTTCTCTTCTCTCCTGTAAGACACCAGACCTGGGTAGTTGCTTTTGTTCCTACTCACATCACTCTCACTAGTACGAGAGTTTAAAGTGCTTTCCAGAAGATACTGACCAAATATGCATGGAGGGATCTGGATGAATGAATAAACATAGTCTGTTCAGAGTAGAGCTATTAGAAATAGGTTTAAAGGATGGAAGAGTAGACTGGATTTCCTTGAGCAATTACATATCCGCATAGGCTTGCAGATGAGTTTGAATGTGTCATTTAAAGTGAAAGAGAGAAGAAAGAGGGATTCATTCACCTAAGTGTAGACATCTACTCAGCTGGTTGCCCTAAGCTCCTTTTTTTGTTCAGTGAAATAAAACAGGCACGTCTCAGTCAGGACTGACCTGACATTTTCTGAGGAAGGCTTTAAGATGGGATGAACTATAGCCAAGAAGAACTTACTTCTCTCTTTCTCAGCTGGAGAAGCCTCAAATGTAAATGTCTGTACTGTAAGTGTGTAAAGTTGGGGGAGATGAGTCCCACCCAAAGAGTCCTTTTGTCAGCACGGTTTCAAGCAGCTGAAGAATCAGTGTGAGTGTGAAACTGCTGCTGCTGTCCTGAGGACTCACCGTCTCGTAGGCAATGAAATTTGCACAGTCTGTTGTCTGTGCATAGGTACCACAAGAGGTACCCATTGTCCTGCCTTTGGTTCTTAGCAGGAGTTCATTCTTCCAGTTCCCATTGTTTACCTAATATGCAACGTACATCGGTGTTATCTGGGCCAAAGCTTCTCTAATTCATTCAGATGACTGGAAAATAGATTCAATTTTTTCTTGTTTTTGTGTTTTACCTCAGTGGGCATGTGTTTATGTGGCCTCAGTGGGCATGTCTTTATTCTGTGGACTTTGTATTACCGTGCAAAATACTGTAAGTCATTTGCAGATTTTTGTGAATACACAATTTTCCCCACCATTTTCCCTTCAACCCGTACAAGTTTGATGTTTTTAAGTTATTACAGCCAAATCTTCTATTTTCTCAAGTCTCAAGATGAATGTAGGGATTTTTATATGTGTCTGCGGTAGTTTGATCTTAAAATTTTAACAAAGTTAAATAAGTATCTCATGCTTACTTTAAGAAATATTCCAGAACAGTTTTTTGTGAATGTGGAAGAAAGGTGCTACCTCACTTTAGGCAATCACATGGTCACATTTTGAAAAGGGCAGAATGATTCAGTTTCCTGAGGTAAAAGAAGACTAAAGTAGGAGAAGGATGGTCCTTTGGTCCAGTAGCTCCTAACAGCTCAGATATTTATACTGACTTTTCTATTTGCAGTTATCCCAGATGTATACCAGAACTTTCAATGACTTTTGATTTTAAACCTTCCTACTTTTTTTTTTTTTATACACAGGAGACACTCATTATCTCCTGCACCTGATCTATTGATTTCTAGGAAGAGGATTTCTTCACCTTCCATATATATTTCTCTTTCTGCATTTTTCAAGGACCACCTTTATGCTGTCAGTTTATAAGCTTTAGGTAATGAGGCTGAATTATTTATCTGGAATTTCAGTCTTCTTAAGTCGGATGGGTCACATTTTCTCTGAAATCAGGAGTGGAGTTGAACGGAACTGTTACTAATGACTGCACAGGGGGTTTTACCATTGGGGCTAATATGAATCAAAGTGTTAATTAAGACCTGAATCCTGAAAGGAGTATGATGCAACGGCATCAGACATCCTCCAGTGATGCCACGAGGAAAGTGCCAGTGAATTACATCAACAGTGTTATTGTTCAGAGACTAGCATACCTCAGGGATGCCATGATTTCCTCTAAGCATGAGACACAAGCGATCTTTGGGCAAGGTTATAATAAGCAAATATTAGTGATGACTTTTCTAATAATAAGTTGCCTTCCCTTGAGCCATAAGAGCACCTTTAAATGAGAAATATCTCTTGCATCCCAATTTGTGTTTTCATGTAACTTTGTGCTAGAAAACTGTCTAGCTATGAGGGTAAAATTACCAGGTAAATGGGTGTGAGTTTCTGTTTGACAGAAGCTTAAAACTGGTGGTTGAAATAGGTACCTAGCTGAGGAGGGAGAAAGGGGAAAGCCCTGATCTGATCTCACAGGGCTTTCCTAGATTACTATTACTAGGAAATGTTAGGCATAGAAGGAAAAGTTAGGATGAAAAGAAAATGGAAAAATTTCTAGCAAAATGCAGTGGAGGAAGAGAGTAGTATGAGTAGTAAGGAGGGAGACAGGCAACAGCCTTCTAGTGGAGGATGTCAAAGACTGCCTTGAATGTCTTGCCTGTTGTTGAAATAGCGAACATTTCTTTTATAGCTTACTGCTGTTTACTATTGTGTATTTGCCTGACCTAACCCTACTGAGCACCCCCTATTTCAATATAATGGAATTCCCACATGCATGTGGTCCTGCATGGAACAAGGAGTTGGACTCCTTGGATCCCTATGGGTCCCTTCAAACTCAAGCTATTCTATGATTCTACAGTTTGATGATACTACGGAGAAGTTAATATTCTGACTCTGTGTACCTTACTAAAAGGTGAGGTACAGATGAGCTGTGCTGCCATTGCAACCTCCACCCCCAGGTGGGTACTGGCAGATGGGTGGAGGTTTCATTGAAAATGTGTCCTGCAGTAACTATTGGCAAAACTCACAAAACTTTTCCAAGGATATCAACACATAGCATGCCTAGCCCATTGGGCTGTCTGGCACCCGAATTGTTCATTTTTGCTAGACTTAGCCTCTGTTTTAGCATTCCTACCCCATTTATGAGTGCAATAGAGTTCTGGAGATATGTAGATCATGCAAATAGATCATAATCTTTTTGTTCACATGGAAAATTTGGAAGATACTAATAATTATTTAATTAGTATCATTGGAAATACTAAAGAGAGTACCTGACAAATTACAAATATTTCCTCATTGACTATATAAAATTAAACCCTTTAAAAGTCATTAATATACAAGATAGATTAATAACACTTTTTTTTATTGCTCTTGTAAAATACTGTAGTAATCTTAAGATTTGCAAAGTCCTAATTTTTTTTGGTCATACTTTAAAATTGGAAAGGTATATTTTAAATACTCAGTGCTTTGCCAAAGCACTGTTCTGGAGTTTTGTTTTCTGTTTATGCATTGTATCATGAGGGAAATGAAGTATAATTTTGTTTATATAACATATTCAACATATCAAAAGTAATGTTTGGTCCAGTGCTGCACACCAAATTTAAACAGGAACTTCACTCCTGTGCAGTATGAAGTTGGTGGCTGTGCAGCCCTTGGCCTTCCACTCCCCGTTGCTCAGTACATGGCGGGGAGCATCCTGAATCTTCCACAGCAGGCAAATCTGCAGTTTTACCACTTCTCTTTTTTGCTCATATATTTGATTTGAAGATAGTAAGCAATTTGTATCTCTTAGGTAGGAGAAAATTAAAGAAAGAAAATTAAGAATAAAGGATACCTAGTAACAGTCTTTTCAAGCCCAGACTGCAGAAGTTTTAGGGAAAAGGATCAAAACATCCTATTTCTTGCTTAGCTAAGATCCTTTTATGCATTCGGAAATTATTTAATGTTTGGCTTTTTATGTAATAGTTGGAGATTAATCCTAATTATCCTCCTCTCCAAAATTAGAAAATATGCATATTCCCCTGCAAGTCTTTTCCACAATAAAATACCTCTTTCTGGAAAGCCTCAGTGTCAAGATCTTATTGTCAGCACTATGTCGTCCACTCACAGTGCATTTATTAGTGCACTTTTCTTCCATTACTGCCCACACTGTAAGGCAACAGCATAGCCATTTGTGTAAAGCAAACACTCAAGCTCCACTAAAATACATTTCACTGGAGAATGAGAGACAGTCATATTTTCACTGCCAAGTTCCTGCCTATGATTTATTTGTTTTGCTTTGGGGTCATTTGTGTCTGCTTTTAACTAACTCATATTAAGGTCGCTCAAGGGAAGGCTCTAGTCAGTACCCTCAGCTTCTTGAGCCGTGTGTAGATAAAGATGAATTACATGCACATTTGCACCTTATTGTCTAGATTTCTTCAGACATCTCAACCAGAGGCATAATATCTCAATTCTAGCCTCCTTGCTTTGATTTCTGAAGAAAACTGAGGAAGCTGAGTTTCCATGGAAACTGAGGCACAGATTGTGTGCCGGGAGGCAGGTTCCCTCTACGTGCTCTTGGGAAATGTCCAAGGTGCACAACTGTGTCTCTGAATGAGGAGCTCAGAATGTTTATCTGCTGGTTTAGATGCAATTTCAACACAGCTGTGCAAGTGTGTCCAGATCTCTCAGTATTTCCCTTCCCGCCTGAAATAAGGCTTCAGTGTCTCACAATAAAACCGGGAAGCTTAAATAAACATGTGTTATAACATATTTCGAGATTCCCAGGCAGAGATCCTGTGCACTTTAAATAGGGTTGGGAATTTTTTTGTAGCCTGAAAGACCTATAAAACTAAAATAAATTTTGTAGGTGTGCTTGATAGCACTGTTTTTTGAAAGGTATCCTCACTCTAGCTTGAGTTTTGTTTTGACATCTAAAACCAATCTAACATCCTCAAAACCACTCTGGGACACCTACCTTCTGGTCTGCTAATCTCAAATTGCCTACAGTAACAAGATATCTTTCCATTCTTTAAAAACACTCTATAGATAAATTGGAGTTGTCCAGTTATTTGTCAGAACTTGGACTGGACATCATCTCTTGCTTTTGGGCTCTGTTACAACCTAGTCACCAGTCTCCTGAGCTCCACTAGGAATTCCAAGAGGCCTAAATAGTCACATCTCAGAGCTGAGTCCTCCATTCCTGCATGCTAATCTAAAGTTTAGAGCTCTGTGATGCCTTGGGCCAGGTCTCTAAACTGAAAATATCTGTGAATACGTGTGGATATGTATCTGGATATGGACACACTTTAACAGACGTGTTGAAATTGCTTCCAAACTATAGTCCAGTATCCCTTCATTTCCAAATGGTAAATCCATTTACTCTTATTCTCAGCCTGTGAGGGCTTAAGTCCTTGCCTGAAAATAAGGTCATTCTCAGTGGTGTAGTTTGGATTCTCTTGGAAGTTGAGGGTAATCTGTGCTTCTGACTTCCCTCATTACTTTGCAAACAATGACACAATAAACACTGTGATTTTGTCAGTAGGAGGCACTGATGAACTAGGTCTTGAGTTGAGGGAGGAATCTGATGTTTCCTGTTAGCTATTATGCATGGGTGTGATATCCCATAGAATCCACTAAGGGAGGATTTTACTCTTGAGTTGGGGTCATATCAGAGGTTAATCGAGATAAAATATCTTTGCCTTCCTCTCTTTCCTAGATAATCTTAAGAATGTAAACCTTGTTGAAAACTGATTTGAACACTGATTTCAGTACAAAAAGAAGCATCTCCTATGTCTTGGTAGATACGCTGCTATTCGGTTTTTTTTATTTTCAGGTGTTTCTTTGACTCTGCCAGTTACGGGCAATGTTAGACAATTTTATTGCAAAGGGCTTACGTTGGAGAAATTCAGAGAAGGGAAATAACTTGAACTGTGGTTCATTATAGACATTGTCATCTCCTTGTTGCAGCATTAGATTTAGATTTCAGTCCATGGCTGGAGTTGGTCTAAATAGCTTCTTCAGATATGGCAGGAACTTTGCAGGTGAGTTTAAGACTAATGCTTTGCTATTTTTGAAACTACTCTCACTGGAAATTTGCACACTAGCAGAAAAACTTTTACATATGCTCTTTTAGACTACAGTACTGAGTCTATTAGCCTGTATGAACATTGTTTAAATCTCCAGATGTAAATGTAGTCTATTTTGAAACTCAGCTGTAGTTGCTGAAGCAAATGTGTTTTGGAATGACAGCTAGTGAGACACAACACTTGTGAAGTCAAACATTTGTCAACTTGTCCACATGTCAGATGTTTGAATTTGTTTTTGCTTGTCTTGCCTAGAGTCTTATTTTATTAACCGAAATCCAGGTTGTGTGGATGCAACATTATGCCTCAGAGGATAGATTCACATAACTCACATACCTTGCAAGGCATCATAAAAGTCTGGAAAAATAAATCAGAGGGCTTGCATTGAAAGTTCTTACGAATATTGCCTGTTTCCATGCTTTTCTTTCCACGGTTGACTTGATTTGCCTTCTGCACATCTTGTATTCTTGTTGACAGATGAGAGGGTCATCCCTCCAACTTGCCATGTCCTCATAAATAGCCACAGTCATCATTTTGATTTTTGTGGCCCTGAACTGTACATAGTGCTGCAATGGCATCAAGTCTGCGAGCTTAGAGAGACACCTGCTGAATCTCCATCCTGCCAGCACAGTGCATTGCACTTGGAGCTTTAACTGTGCCTGAGACAAAGCAAGCTAAAAAGAGAGCTTGTGGCAAATAATATTATTTGATGATCAGCTTCACAATTTCACATTTCTTCTTCCTAACACAGTAAATTGTCACTGTTAGCATAGTTTTTTTGCTTTCACATTTCTTATGGAGAAAAATAAGGAACACTGATAGCTGTAGTAGTTCTTTCCCATTTAGATCCCTTTATATATTCATTTGAGCAAATTCACTTACAAAGTAAATGGCCATGGTTAATTTTGCAAAAGTTTTTTTGCAGATGTTTTTTACTCCCCATGAGAGATTTTTCATGGGTTTGTTACAAGCAGGCTTCTTTGTCTAGCTTTATGGATACTGAAATTTAATTTGTCAAAGATGTTCTGCAGGCGCATGGCCTCATTAATGCCAGCATCACCCTAAGCTGGGAGTTTGACTCAGCAACTGTGAAAGGTGAAATACTGCACAAATAAGTCTTGGTTTCTTTAGGTTTTAAAGTTACTTTTCAGCTTTGGAAGCTCAATATTTAAAATAAAACAATTTTACAATTTTAATTTTATTTTAAAATAAAACAAAACCCAGACCTCTGTAGTTCTTTTTCTTGGATTAGTTCCAGTTTTTGTCTCAAGGGCTTTGCTAGGCTTCTTACCCTCAGGCAGCTTCTTCTCCTGAAGTTATTTTTGTTTCCCATGTACGAGCTTCTGCCTCATAGGCGAAGAGAACTGTTTTCTTCCTTATTTCTTGGTCTGATGACTTCCATTCAGATCATACCCAAGAAACACATTGATGCTTTTTTTTTTTTTTTCCTTTTGTGTGTGTGTGTGTGTAAAACTGTTTTTCTCTGTGGCTAGTTGAAAATTTTACAGAGAAATGATTTTCCATGGTATACCACATTTTTCAAATAATAATATTTCACAGTAGTAGTTTAATTTGCAAGTGTTGGTTTCCATACCCTTGTGCTGTCTAGTCAACCCTCTCAAGACTCCTTATTTTTTCTTCAGCCACTACACTTAAGTTTTCAAGCACAATAAAATCAAATTTAAAAATTTTAAAATCCTCTGTGAAATGAAAATTCCACTCATTTGCTGAAACCTCTATTAGACATTATGGAGAAGACCGAAGTGTGTGTGTTGTTTTCAGAGATGCAAACTTGCACACACGCATAAAACATAAACTGTGGTACAATAGTTGTGTATTGTACACAACTCCGAGCCTGCATTATGCCTTTGTGAAGTTTTGGCTTTTTTTTTTTCCCAAAACTGGGTTAAATTTTGGACTCTCTATCTTCTCTTATCTTTCAGAATCTTTGCTTTAAGAGCTTTGATACTTGACTGTATGCTGATTCCAGTATTTGTCTCAGTGGAATTCTTTGTACCCTTTTCTTGTCTTTTGCCACATTCTCCATATTAAAAGTCCAGATTAGATTGTGTTGCTGCAGCGTCACACTAACTCATGTTGAATTGTTTACCCCATTGGACTTTAAATACTTTCCAGGGTACCTGTGTCTGAGTCAGTGTTTTTTAAATATGCTATTAAATCTGTACATTCCTGGGTTAGAGAGTTTTAGTAAGGCCTCAAAACATTTGCATTGTAATTCAGTTCAATTTTCACTTCAGAGGGCAGAATAACAGCACAAATGGAGAATTAAAGCTATATTTAAAATTCAGCCCTCCCTAATTGTTATGTACATGTCATGATAAAATGCTCAGATGTTTTTTCCTGCCTTTTTCTTGATCAAATTTTCAGTGAGATTGAGTTGAGTGCAATAATTGTTATTGTGGCGCCAGAGGAAGATTAAATTTAGAAATGCCAGTTTTGACTGATGAAGTATGTAAAAGCATCAGACTTTCAACTTCAGTAGAACTCTTGCTGCGATAAAAAAATATTGAATTGTATAATGGGCATCAGAATCTGTCCTTTGCACAAGCAAAAGATAAATCCCCACTTTTGGGCTGGTTGCTGGTCATATGATTTAATAAATTAGCATTCAAGAACGAGTAGTTAAACTGTATGTTCTTTCAAACAGGCTTCCCAATTTATTTTTTTTTCCTTTCTGTAAAGGGTGTTGTTTTCTGAGTGTTATGGTACCTACCTACAGCATGGCCATAATGCTTATTCTGTAGCTGCAGTATCCTTAAATGCGCTGTTAGGTCTGGTAACAGTATGTGTTGAGCAGTGTAACAAATTTCCTGGAATATTTGCATTTTTCTTCCAGCCTTTTGGTAGCACACTTTGTGCCGGTATTTCAGGTGCGTGGTTAATTGGACCCCTCAGGAAGGAGTGCAGGTAAATCTGGGGCTCTTCCAAGTCAGCTTTAAAGGGATCAGATCAGCTGTTCCCAATCCTTGGAAACAGCTTGCTGCAGAGTTAGTTAAGAAGAAATACTGAACTTCATGAAAGTATGAAGCAGTTTCAGGGAGTGTGTTCACCTGGCATCTTTCTTTTATGCTTTTCTTCCTTTTCAGTTTAAGGTGTCCACCTGTCACCTTTGTCACACCTTTTGGGCTTTATAGTGAAATTTCCATGTTAAAACTTTCCTTGAGAGAGCTCCTGTCAGCTTTCTTTGCTACATTGACTCTTGATGTACTTGTTAGTACAAAAGGCGAAATTCCACAGGAACCCAGCAAGTTCTTTGTACCAGAAGTCTCAGTGGCAAAACTTAAAAAGCAGAATATGCTGAAGGAAAGCATAAACTGTTTTCTGCTATTTTCTCAAAGTCTAACTTTCTGTGATCCAACTGTGAATTTGCTGATAAACAAATGTTCACCTTCAAAAAGCTTTATTAATCAGTAGAGGCTGAGGTACTCCACGTGTGTTTTATGTTAATCCTTTTGTTGGATTAAAAGATTCCCTTTGATGGGGAAGCTTCAAGAAACAAGGTGATGACACATTTTATGATGTGTCAATGTGATGAAGATATGGTTTCTTCAAAGTCCAAGGACTATCCAGGAACATTTTTCACCACCTTTTATGAAGCTGCTTAACAGATAAATGCTCTTCAACCAGATTCCTAAAGGGATCAGATTTATTAGATATTGGGATTTGATTTTTGAATTTCCATGGAGGTGGAAGGGATCCTCAGTGGCCTCCCTATACAAGTGTTTATTTGTCTCTTCCTACTGCACAGTGGGATAGGAGGCTCTCTGCGTGAGCTCCAAAGACTGAAAAGTCTCCCATGGATGCTTCATTTTAACACAGCTGACTGTTCTCGTGGAGTCACCTAGGTCCAAATTCCACCTTTGGCATTTGGACATATGAGGAGCACAGCTGAAGGACAGATATATATGTGCTAAGCACAAGATGTCTTACATAGATGAAACTGAAATCCTCTGTCTGGAGCATTGCATTTGGGTCAGTGTTGCAAGATGACACTTTAATTTCTTTAGGTTCAGAGACTGAAATCTACTTAGGATTGGTAGCTACAGAGATCTTGTGTGTGTTTTGTTTTGTTTTGTTGTTGTTTTGGTTAGAGGTTTTTTTGGTAATTTTTCTAATTTATATGTTTGAAAGAGGGTTCCATAACTCAAATGGCTGTCTAAGAAATCAGGGATCTGAGATGAAATTTGTCTTCAGTCTAAGATAATTTATGTTTGTCTCCTACTTCCTAAAAGATTTCTCTGATGACTTAATTACAAGCTAGATGGAATGAAAATTCCCCACTTGTCCTTGGTTATTCCTTCATCCTGTCAGGGCTGAGCCAGTGTGAGGAATGGAGGATTCACAGAACTAGGAGGCAGGGTAGCACAGGAGGGCTTGGATCTCAGTTTCTATAGCACTCAGTTATGAGAGTAGAATATTTTCCCATTGGTCTTGTGTGTTTCAAACATCATCACCATCTTCTTTATATTGCAAGGCACTTCAAAAAAGTGTGGCAGTGGGTCAGGAGGCTTGTGAGGCAGAGCACCTCAGCGTTAAGCACTGCAAATGGGTATTTGGAGCATAAGTAACTGCTCTTGCACTTCTGCTATTGCCCAAAAGTCAGGCACACGTTACCTAGGGAAGCCTCTGCTCAGAGTCTTTGAACTTTTGATGTTAGATTTTCCCCAAGTAATGTTTTTTTTTAGGCTACCTTCTCCTCAGACTTGTTCTGGTCTCTTAATTTCTTTTTTTAAAAAAATTATTTTATTCTTTCTCATTATAAATTATGTCTTTTATACCTTCCACACTGTATTTACAAAATTCTGCTAATATTTTTCAAACACAAAGCCAGTCAGTTTCTTATTTAAAGTTGAAGGACACGATCTTTGTCAAACAAGACCACCATCAGCAGAAGGTGTAGAGCACTAGTTCTCAAGGGAGGGGAATGCATCTCCAAGTATGTTTCAAAGGTTTGCATTAGATTGTGACTGTCAAAGAAATTCGCTTTCATTTAATATTAATTTTTTTAATTGTTTAAAAATCAATATTGATTTGGAAGTAGTCTCACAAACAGAAATCATTTAGAAGCCACTGCTGTTAGGTGATTACAGAATATAGCACAAAAACAAAGTGTGATGATATGCAGTTTAGCTATGAGAAAATACAAATTTTATAATTTTGTATAATAGTTCTTTTGTGGTCCTTGTCTTGCATAAAAAAAACAGTTTGAATTTCTAGTGGGGTTTTGGTTGGTTTGTTTGCTTCCTTTACTTTCTCTTTTGCTTTTGCTTTCGCTTTTTCTTGCCTTGTTGGTGTCCATTTCATTCCTTACAAGTGAAAGAAATACATTGTCTGAGGTTTTATCACCTTGCCTATGTTTAGCTAACAGTGACATCATTAACCTATTTCAAGCCTTTCTTTTTTAATAACAAGAGAAGTTCAGCCAGTCTTTAGGTTCAGCATACCCTGAGAAAAATACTGCTTTTTTATAGAATTGTTAGGGGATTTAATTTATTTTCAATTCACTGCTTCTTATTAAAACTTCAATCACCCTCCACTTGATTGTAATTAAAACTGCCCCTAGGCAATAAATTTTGTTCTGTGCAAATATGACAGGTATAATTATGGAAAATCTAATTGTTCATATATTGCTCCTTTTCATATGATGTTAAAATAAGTGATGAAGTAATTAGATTTTTTTCCTTTTAAATATCAGAACAAAAAAGAACAACAGAGTTTGTACTTTTCCGTGAGCCTGGGTTCATAATGCACAGTCCTGATTCTGTGAATTCTGAAATTATCTTCAGACCAAAGATAGGAAGTTCTTGATTTGTGTCCTCTTGAATTAGTACAGGGAAAATGTTTCTGTGCAGTGGGGGACTTACAAGAGTAGTGTGAAGAAGAGTGAGGGCATCTGGGTTCAGTCCTGGAGTTTGGTAGGTCCTGTGAGGATGGGACAGTGGTGTTCCCCTTTAGATTCTTCCATTAACATTTTCATTACATCCGGTGTTGACATTTCTGAGGAAAAATGTATCTTTCTTTACATTTAGTTAATAAGTCTGAAATTCATCAGTGGATATGTTTCATGGGTATTTCTTTATTTTTGTGGCGCAACTTGTTGCAGCTGTCAGCAGGTTGCAGTTCACTATGAAGGCGATTTTTTCCCTGCCAAGAAGCCAGCAGGGAACACTTGCCAAAACTGAAAAGGTCATGGAGATCCTTTAGGTCTTGCCCTCTTGTACAGAAACCCCTTACATAATCCTTCAGCTTCAATTGCTGCTTGCACGCTGGCAATGGCCGTGTTCCTGCTCCTTTGCTCGTTATGCCGTCTCCAAGTTGGTTTGTGTTACAGCAGCAGTGACTCACTAATGCTCAGTCCAGTGGAAAGTACTAAACAGACAGGCTCTGCTGCTAAATTCAGTGGCTATTCCCCGAGTACCTTGTCTGAGTCAGAGACTGTGGAGCAGTGATTTTGTTTTTGCTGGATGTGTTTGGGCAGATGGTGCAGGAGTGGGCGGCTGTAACGCTCTCATTGCTGAGCAGGCGTTGAGCAATCCCCCTTGACG